>CM076575.1:972616914-973080727 GCA_034641835.2 Pinus albicaulis
TCTTTCTAGTTTTTTTCTTTGGGAGATGTAGTTTGTTTTTTATTCTTACCTTTATTTTTATTACCAGCTTTAGGTTTAGCTGTAGATGAGTCTACAATATGAATGTCAGCAGAAGTTTCAAGGGAAGAATCTCCTTTCGGTGAATCTGGTAAAGTTATGATAGGAGAAGTAGTTTTGGAGGACTTCTTCTTACTTTTATTAGTGCTAACTAAACCAATTACACTGTCTGCAGCATGATAACCTGAAGGAGTTGCAGCTATTTGACCGAGACGTGGTAAGTCAAGAATTTTTTCGTATAAAGTACCAAACTGTGTATATACAAGGTCTAAGTACTGAGCTTGAGCAATAACCCATTCTTCCATAACAACACCTCCTTTAGCCACATCTTCAGTCATATTTGGAAGTAATGATTTGATAAACCATTCTTCCAAGATCTGATCAGGAATAAAAAATTTCACTAAACATCTTCTACGTCTCCATTCATGTATGTGATATGAAATGTATGTAGACGTAGATTGTTTTAATGAAGTTAGGAGTTCCATGCAATTGTCATATTGGACTGACAACTGACAGTGTGTTAAGAAAGCTGTTTCTAGCATGTTGAAATTTTTGAATGAACCACATGGTAGTTCAATATACTAAACCTATCAATGTTCTTTGAAACAGTCTTAATCGAATGGAATCATCGATTAAAGAGTTGGATGCACACTAGAGGTGGTAAGTCATGACATGGTTTGAGGGGTCTTCTCCTAATTTACCTTTGAACTTAGGAATATCACTGGTCAAATTATTCAGCATTGGTGGCCAAAACGGAAGATAATAAATCAGATCATTCGTTAGGTGCCAAAAATCTAGTAAATCCAAAGTTGCTATGAATGGTAACCGACGGTTAGGGTCCTACTGAGTGAATTGATAACCTTGAGGAACTATACCAGTACCAAGAGGAGGATATCTAGGATAAATTGGAATAGCCTATGCATTTGGGATTGGAATGCCTCCCGGATAACTAGGGTTGGCTGGACCATAATTAGGTTGAGATGGTATCTGATATGTGTAACTAGGGTACGGTTGATGTTGGTATATTGGATTTTGTGCTACAGGTCCATATTGATACTTCCCTTGATATGGTTGATAAAAAAAACTGAGGTTGGCTTGTTACTTGTACTAGGTTGTGTCGTAAACATCTGAACAATACTCTGAACTGTGGGTCCAGGTTGTTGTGTAGTGACTTGAGGGATCAATTGTGATACTTGAGGGGCTGTAGGAATAGGGGATGAAAAAATTCCAAGGATAGGTGTGGTAGGCTGAGGAATAGAAATTGGTGCAACAGTTTGAGGTGGAGTTCTAGGTGTACTCGGACCAGGTTGTTGAACACTACTAGGTACAGATACCTAAGGTATAATTTGAAGCGTAGGTTGGACAGGTTGCTGGATTTGATTATAAGCAATTGGCTGACCAGACTGATTATAAGGTATTTTCACGTTAGGTTGCAAATTCTGTTGATTCAGTGATGGATTCCATAGTGTATTTAATCTAGGATATGGAGCTCCCATTGAAGGTTGTGCTGCATAAGATGGACCATAACTGGGTTGATAATTTTGAACGTAAGTTTTATAGTTGGCTGGATAATTCCCACTAAAATATTGACCTCTCTAAAACAATTGTTGTTCTTGATAAAACTATAGCCCTAAAGGAGGCTGCTGTCCTTGGAAAGACTATTGCACTGGAATAGGGTACTATCCTTGAAGAGGTTGCAGACCCTAAATAGAGTACTGCCCTTGAGGTTGACATGGTCCTTGAGGTATGTACTGTCCTTGAGGTATGTACTCTCCTTGAGGTGTGTACTGTCTGTGAGGCATGTACTGTCCTTGAGGTGTGTACTGTCCTTGAGGTTGCCCCCTAGGTGGCAAATTACTACCTTGAGGATGCCCCCCAGGCGGTAAATTACTACTTTGAGGATGAGGGTTAGGAATGTTTCCAGACATCATGTATACTTGTTCCGCGTTCAAAATTTCAATATGAGATTCATTTGGACTAGGTGATTAAATTTTTTTAGGAGAGGGAGATGTTCTTGAGAAAGTACTAGAAAGCGACTGATATCTCAGAGGAACAGACGGACCACCATACAAATAAATTTCTGGCGATGAAAAAAACATGGATGACTCACCAAACATATTCAATGAAGGTCTGTAATTACCTATTGGTATGGCATAAAAAGGAATACGGGGTGGTAAATAGTTGAGACCAGAATTGTGTAGAAAGTATGTTAAATGAGAATACCAAGGATCCTATTTGAAAGGGCTATTAGAGTAAATTGATTCACTTGGCATAAGATCTAAAGGTTCTTGATGTGAAGGAAGTATGACTTCTTCTTCTGTGTCAGTAATCTCTTCAATTCTAATGAGGCTAGTAGGAAGGTTCTTAGTGATGCGCAACTTCACTTGAGGTGAATGAGGATGACTAGGGTTGAAGTGATGAACTCTGAAGTAGGCTCAGGCGTAGCAGGTTCAGTTTCTGGTTCATAAATTTCAGGCTCAGTAGCTAATAATTCACTAGTTGTGGAAGCAACTTCAACTAGTTCATAAATTGTAAGTTTTCTTTGAGAAATTTTTGTTGTTTGAGGTTGATTTGCTTCACAATAAGGATGTATAATTACTGATGTTTCCTCTTGTTCAGTTGATCCAGTCCCTGATGGTTGTCATTTTTTAGATTTAAGCTTTTCTAACTGACTTGGTGTGTACTCAGGGGGTTTCCCTTGCATTCTACGGGATTTTCTTGGTAATTCAGCCACGATTAAATATTTAACACATGAAATCAAAGAAAATTTCAACAAAATATCCTAAATTCCTTAAGGAAAAAATAAAATTGATCACACACCTACAAAAACTAAAAGAGAAATCCACACACAAACAATACGTTTCCACACTAAAAACACTATTTGGTGATGAAATCCAATGTCATAGAATTCTAATGTGGAAAACTTGGTGGTTGGAACAGTTACCTCGAAAACCTACTTAACGAACCATTCCGGTGTAAGTCCCTCCACTTATGCCATCTCAAAGTGAAGAGTACCCTCTGGAAAGTCCAAGTGAGTCTAGCCAATGTCTGTTCCAGGTACAGTGGGACCTTCCCTCCACTGTCACCTTAGGAAAATCCTAAAGATAATGGTCACTAAGGTTACCAACGGGAAAAAATGTACCTGAGGGAACAATATACTATCCGATATACACGCAAGGGCAGAGTAAAAAGCTCAATCCCCTTGAAGGCTCCTTGATATAATCCAAGGATTACCAACAAGTGACCCCAGGCTCCTTGATAATGGTCTATCCGAGGTTTATTGTTTTTATTACGTGTACATCTGCTATATTTCCCAATGAGATAGGTATGATTACCTCACTGGTTCCGACATGATCTTGTGCTTGAATCTTTTAAGAAAATCTTCCCAGAGCACAAATGCTACAATTGAATTTTCCTATAGCAATATTGCTACCTGTTTGTTTAAACTATCTTGGAATGTTAATTACAACATGTTCCAAAACACTAGCCTAAGATATGTTGGTGGAATGAGTCCTAGAAAATGTAAAATATCTAGATTAATTTTATTAAAGCGTTGTTTTTAATTTGGCTGTTGCTTAAGACAAAAGGTATGGAAGTGAAACTTCAATGATGTTTGTGACCCGACTCAAAAATATGCTAAATGCATCTAAATGAGAAATGAAACTCTTTTCTTTTCAATGAATCTTATTTAAGGGAAAGATTGAGAGATTTAACAATTTTCAAAGCACCAATTCTTTCATTCATAAACAAAATCTTTGAAAAGAAGACATTTTCATTGAGAACTCAATTTGCAAAAATGATCTATTACTCTTTTGAAATGAAATTCCTTTGTCAATCAAATCAGAAACTACAAATTATGAAACAAACCATTTCCAAAAGAAAACAATATCTAAAAAACTCTAAAAACATAACATTCAAAATCAAAGAAAAATCTAATTTTGAAGTCTATCTAAAAAGTTTGAGGATGTTTTCTCCTAGTTTGTGATCGAACTAAGAAAAATTTCTACTTATCTTAGCAGAAACAAAAACATCCAAAGATTCTTTGGTGTGATATCAGGCTTTAGTAAGCTAGAATCTTTTCCAAATTTGCAAATGAAAAAGGAATCAATTTTCATAAAAGTAAGGTTTGTAATGATCTTAATGGTTTAGAAAGACAATATCATCATACCAGTAAGCTAAGGTAAATGAAGGCATCTTGTATGGAGTAGCAAGAAAGTAGGGAAAAAAATCACTCATAATGTGAAAATTGGATGATAAATCACACAAACGCAAAATTTGTTGAAAAGAAATTCACACATAAGATTTGACAGCTAAGACAGACTGGGACAAACAAAAAGAATCAGGTAATCTGGCTCCTAAAAAGAGAATTTTAATTTTTTCAAAATTTTTCCAAAGGTCCGCAGTTTCTAATGGATAACATAGAGGTACTGTACTATTATGAACTAAAAGCTGTAGAGGCTACAACAGTGTTTTTAGATGAAAACTGCGGAGGCAAGGAAAAACACAGAAAAAATAAATATTCAGCTTTTATTTTTAGGTATTCAAAAATGTTATCTACCCAACCCAGTTTTAGATAAGTCAAAATCAGAAAACTCTAAAATTCAAACTGAAAATAAAAAAAGAAAACTAAGTTCTATTCCCCAGTGGAGTCACCATTTTGTCATGCGGAATAATCCCTCTTGTGGACAAGAGTGATCTCCATAGTATTCTATGAATAGCTAGAAAGAAACATCCATTTGGAAACCTTTTTCTCTAGACTAATTGCAATTCAGAATTATTATAAACAAAGAGAGAGGACATGCCCCTACTTTGAAATCCAACGTTCGATGCAGTCTTTTATCCAATCGCTCCAAAGAGGCTTCTCCAGTAAGTAGAACCTGCAATCAAAGACAAGACAAAATAATCAAAGCATATGCAACATATAATAATCAAGAAAAGCTAATCTAACTTAGTAATCAAGTAGTCTAAGTATTGATGTTATTCAATAAGCATAAGAACAACTCAATGAGACAAAGAGATCCATATCTATTATCTTGAATGAAAAGAGTAACCTTACAACCTGATGCCTTGATGTCATGTAGGTTTTTCCCGAGGTCCTGAACAATCGTTCCTCCTTAAGTTTGACAAGCGTTCCTATCTGAATACTAGCATGGAGTTATGGACAGAAGGGTGTGATCATTCTCATGAAAACAAAAACTAGTATAGAGAGTATGCTCTCTTGGAAATTTCTTCAGCAACTACCATATACCAGGTACCATTGAGACTGAAACATGAGCTCAATTTATAGGGAAAAGGAGGTAGTTTCAATTCCATGAAGAGGGGGATGGATTCCTCCCATGAAGGGATTTTAGCTCCATGGACCAAGGGATAAGTTCCATGAGTGGAGGGATAAAGCTCGAACTAATCGCGCCTCTAGAAGCTTCCAATTGGGAGAATATTTGACCAGCTGGGCTTCTAGAATTTACTTTTTCCATTATTTGACTTTTTACGGGGGTCCGCAGGTTTTAGTAGCAGGATGTGGGGGAGCTACCGCAAGCTATAGAACAAGTATCCGCAAACCCATAGGAAAAGGCTAGAAAAAGTGCAAAGGTAGAATTTTTAAGGTTTTAAAGAGCTTTTCTCCAATTCCAATACTTGGTTTAGGAACATTAGGGTTTTTGAATTCTAAGGGAGCACAATATATGTAGTGATAGACCTATATGGACAGTCAAATTTCATGGTGACAAAATAATGTGTAACACCTTCCACAAAACATCTAGTGATACAGCTCCAGGAACTAGTGCCTGGGATTACTCAACTCTCCTTCTCTTCCTTTTCCTGCTCATTATGGCCCTATGCTTAGGACTGTAAAATATATCGAGGGGAGGTATCTATTTGATTTTATGAATAATTTTTGAAGTGGGGTGTGATGCGATGAATTCCACATCATCTATACTAAAAACTTTGTTAGAAGCCCCAATAGTAAGCGATTTCTACTTATTAGTTTATGGAGTGTTGATTATTTCTTTTGGAGTTGAGGTATGTAACTCCTGTGATCATGAATTATTAATCTGCTGATCAAATTGATCCCAAAATTTATCTAAATCACTGCTAAATAGTGGTGCTCCAGTTGGTTGTGTTATTGATGTAGTTTCTTTTGTTTCTTGTTTCATATCATTGTCTTTTGTAGACTGTGCCAAATCCTGCTTTGATTGTAGAACTGATTGAGAAACCAAAAATGTGTAAAGAGGGAGATTTTCCAACCTTTTTCTTCTATATTATCTAAACCTATTCAATTGCTCTGGATTGAAACATGCTTCTGCTAACTTTTCTACCTATATGTGGACTTGGGAATACTCAACTAGATCTTCAAAATCATTAGGCTCATGTATGAACTATCTCACTTTCACTTGAGCGGTGAAGTTTTGGGCCACTTGGTTTGGGTCATATTTCCTACTAGGAATAGAGGGAAAGTTTAGGAATTGTATTGGGTTAATTTCAATACCAACGTGCTTGAAATTATCCAAACAATATACTCCACAGTGAATAGGGAATGAAGACTAGACAAATTTATTTGCTTCTTTAAGGGATTTAGTTAAGCTATTTCCCATAGTTGGATAGGCAACTTCTTGGGCCAAAAGATTGTCAGGGACATAGAGCGGGAGAACTTGTGGTCTAGCTGGACTACCAAAAACCCTAACATAAGTAAATAAATCTTCCCCAAAACATTTTCTTATGGCTGTAAAATCATCCCTGGCTTCATTAGATAATCTAGGGTTTTTTTCACCAAAGACATCTTGGTAAAAAGGTAACCATTAGGGGAATTTTGAGGTCTAAAATGGGCCTCCTAAGGAAATTGTAAAATATTAGTGGAAATAATAAAATAAGATTATTATACATCATCAAATTTTAGAGGGAAAAAAGAAAAAAATATTTTTTCAACTCGTATTTTCAACTGATCTCCCTATGGGTTTACTCAAATTTCTAGAGGAAACACTTGTTAGATGTAGAATTTGATTCCTCATCCAAGGAGTACTCATGTTGCATAATTTCGATGGACCCTGCTACATGAAAAATGAGAAATACATGAAAAACATGATTGCAATCAAATTTTTCATGTGTTTCTCAGTTTTCGTGTAGTAGGGTCCATCAAAAGTATGCAACATGGGTACTCCTTGGACGAGGAATTAAATTTTGCATCCAACGAGTACTCCCGCTCAAAATTTGAGTAAAAATTTAGGAAGATAATTTGAAAATATGAGTTGAAAAAGTAGTTTTATTATTTTTACTTTTTTACTCCAAAAATGGTGAATCATCCCCCATGGTTGACATCATCATCTTGAATCCTATTGGTTCTTCTAAAGTTTATTTTTGTTGTACATTTTCTTAGGAGGCCCATTTTAGACCTCAAAATTCCCCTCACGATAACTACATGACAACTTTTATATAAATGGGGTTGGAAATTAGACTCCTAGAGGATTTTAGTTAGATGTGGATAGGAGTAGGGTATTCTAGGGTCTATTTACATCCCATGGATGGAAAATAAGAGGTAAAGCAAACATCATCAATTATATATGCATTCATACAAAAAGGGGGCATTGTCCTGGTAGAGACTTTTTGCTATCTTCTGTAGGCTAGGATTAGGGAAGCTATGTTATTTGATAAGATAGTGGCCTAATCCATTATATAGGAGTCTTATACATCATCAATTAAAGGGACCCATTCAACAATAAACTTCTATGTATTGGGATATCCAAAAAATCTACACATCATACCAACAGTAGAGAAATGAGGACCAACGAGAGAAGCTGTGGAGTACATACCCTTTTCATTGTGCTTGTGTTTATTTGGATCCTGTCTCCACTGTCTTATTCGCTCTGACTCAAATTTTTTTTCATCTGTAAACTTCTCAAGGAAATTCTCATCATATGTCTTTTGCGGGTGTGGAAGATGATACATTTTCTTCAAGTATTTTGATCTGAAAGAACCAATTATTGTCTATCTTGAGGTTAGGAAGGTCCTTTATGAAATATTCAGATTGTCGGTAATCCACTTAACCATACCAGTGTAGGGTAGAATTTTAGGCCGAGGAACAATTCGATTAAGGAAGGAGTTAGCGACATCAACATAAGTAGTTTTAGAAGATGACGAGGAATCATTAGCCATGGCTATCCTTTTGATCACGATGGTTTCTTCATCTACAAACAATTTGCACATGGCTTCCCAAGAAGAGCTTCTAGAATCTATGGTGCATTTTGTATCAAAGAACAATGGGGGCTTCTCACCTATCTCTAGAGTAGGCAGAGCCACTTGTGGTGGAACCACATGATTTTTGTTCTTCTTAGGGTTTTTCGACATTTCGCTCAGGTTTTTCGACATTTCGCTTAGGTTTTTCTTATGAGGACTAGCCTGTAGTAGAGAGAAAGAGAAGAGATTGAAGAACACACACTTGGGATGCAAGATAATTATGAAAAATTTACAATCAAGTGATATTAGATATATGTTTAATGCAATTAAATCTCAAAACATAAAGTGAAAGCGATCAAATCATTTGCATTCTTGAGAACATAAATACCATTACCCTTAATCATTAATGAAAATTCCTATTCATGTCATATAAAAAATAACTCAGTGCCCCATCGGATATCTCTTATTGTAAGTTTTCTTAAGAGCGTAACTTTATAAATTGAGATATTCACCTTTTGCCGATATGCGATCAAGTTTTTTATTATAGCTAAAAGCTAGTGACAGATAAGCATGTATTAGATTTTTATCACATCATAACATCTTAAGACCAATTTTATTTCAAATTTCATGATGCGATATAAGTATCGTGATCGCAGAGTTGAGAGATAGGCATATGCGATTGGGAACTACAATGTAGCAATTGCAATATATTACATCAGAGGATTGGAGCGGGTAAAACAAATGAAACACCGATATCATTTTGTGATAGCAAGGATGCGTGGGTGACATGGAAGATTGGTGGGGCTAACAATGGATATTATATGCAGAGAGGATTTCTCCTTTGTTAAAGTTTTCTTAGACTTTAACATATGTTTCTCTTGATTCAGGCAAGTTGTTACACAGTAATTTGTCACCGTCCCTGCAATCCCCTTCTCGTCCATTGGAGGGTCGTTTCTATGACCAATAAGCAGTGTCATGCCTTGCAAATACCATCATTGCATCCCTTTCCATGAGGAAAACATTTCTTCTGTTGATCATTTCCTGAGCAGACCCCTAAAAACACCTGTTTTTGCCTTGGCACTGGTAGCCCGTTATGTACTCGTGCCAATGGGGGAAAATTAACACTGAGCCCGCACCAATTGGCGCTCTGTCCCAGTTAAGCACCCACGCCAATCTGATTTTGGAAAGTTTTTTAAAAAAAGAGGCGAAGTTTCGATTACAACAACTTCGTGGATGAGTCATCAGGAGTGGTTTCGCCTGAATAACCACGACCTTCCTCCTTTGGCCTCTTGTTTCCACCTTATGGGGAACCTCCCAAGGGATAAGGCCTCCCTTCCACTATTGTAGGGATCTCAACCTCCTCCTCTCCTCTATAAATATAGCCTTCATCCATTGATGAAGGGGTTACCGAAAAATTTGAATATTTGAATAATCTCCAAGTTCCCAAGAGCTTTCATGCTACGAGAGCGCAGTTGATTTCCCCCGAGCCAAATCCAAGAAAGGAGACTATTGCCAAGTATCCGGAGAGAGAGGCTTGTCCCATCCTTGACAGGCTTTATTGAGACATGTTTTTCTGACGACCCGCCAAAGGAGAGTGCTGCGTCGAAGCTATGGTTGTATTCTTATTTTGACTCTTTAATGATAAGCGACTATCGGTTATGGTTCCACTCTTGTTCTTGATCATGTTCATGATTTATGTCCTCTTCGACTGATATATAGTTGTATGTACTAGATTTTATGCTTGCGTTTGTGTTGTTTCTTGCATGTGCAGGTGTCCGATCACGGAGATCGTGAGGGCTGTGATCTGCCAAGGCGAAGGAACGGGAGCACCACCTCTTCTACAAATGACAACGTCGAATTCCAGGTAAGCCTTCCTCACAAGTTGGTTTATTTACAATTAGGAACCTGCACTGTAGCGTGTTTGATTGTTGCTAGACCTGATCTGGGCTAGTAGGGATCGCCTCTATCCGCAGAGGGGATTTACCTCCTCAACAATTTGGCGAATCCACTGGGGAACTCAGCTTTTTGTTTGATTTGTAAGCTATAGACGGAGCCTGAAGCACAGCTAGATAGCCTTCGAAACGCTTTTGCTCTGCATTAGTGGAGTAGATCAACACTGCTTCAGTCAATCTCCGGTTTGGTTTAAAAACTGAATGACTTGGAGTGTTGTCTTCTCTTTTCGGTCAATTTCTTGGCCTTGCTTGCTTGGTTGGCTCTTTTGGGCTGGTTCTTTTTGTGTTTTGGCTTTTGGTTCAGCCCCAGAGGATCAGATCTGAACTCTGCTTTTCCAAATTTTTACCTTTTCATAGTTGGCTTGATTGGCGCGAGTTTAGCCCTGACAGTCACGCCAGTTGGCGCAGTTTGCCAGTTCATCACTCGCGCCATTTCCTGTCTGGCGTAGATTACAGCCAGACAGTCGCGCCATTTCCTATAGGTGCTAGGGTTTACCCTTGTTCGGAAGCTTCTTTTGGTTAGTACTTTACTTCTAGGTTTGTTTTGGATTCTACTTGAAGTGGTGAGTCTGGTCTTGGTTGGGAGAAATTCTTTGTTTTTTCATTTTCAGGCGTTGGTGCTTGTTGTCAGTTAGCAACCCGCGCCAATTGGCCATTGGCGCTAGTTGTCAATGTGCAATTCGCGGCAGTTGGCGCTAGTTGTCAATGTACAAGTCGAGCCAATTTCAGGGTGTGTGAAAATTGAGATTTTTTCCCTAAATCCTTCACCAGTGTGTCTTTCCCTTATGGTCTTTTCCTTATATGAGCATAGGTTACGTTGCTCATTGTTTGGAGTGTCTTCTTTCCATGATTGTTTGATGTAAAAGGGAATGAATGCCTTGTTTTGATCTCTTTCTTTGGAAGTCCTCTTTGTGTTTGACCTCATATGTCTTGTCGCCTTTTGAGGGATTTCGTGACAAAGTGTTTGAAACAACGATTGCATTCTTAGTGTTTGTTTACATCCCTTTTGCCTTCATCCTTCATTAAGAAGATTTGCGTTTATTTAGTTTTCATCTCAAAGTGTCCTTTTTGTTAAGATGCATTAGATCACATTGCATTGAAAAGTATTTTTTGAGATTTATCATTGAACTTAGATCACATTGTTTAAATGATTGAAAACTAAAAATCGCTTTGAGTGCATTTTCTTTTATTGAAAGCATGCGTTAAGTAGATTCTCATTTCATCAAAAAATGCATTGAGTGCATTCTCATCATTTGAAAAGAAAAAGGAAATTGTGCATAGATTACAATTGCATAGTTTTCGAAAAAAAAAGGATTTTGCATAGATTACATTGCATTATTCACATCGTTGAATGTTTGAAATTACTTTCGGATAGTGAAAGTCATCTAGTTTGGAAAAAGTTTCGTTTTCAGTATTGCTGTTTGTTGCATCATTGTTTGAAGCTCTTCCCTTAACTAGATAGCATTCATCGAATTGAAAGTTTTCTTTTCTCATATAGATGCATACAGGAGATTGTCAGATGACATACGGTAGGGCCTTGAAACTGAGACATAATTGAAGATCAACATTAAAATTTACTCAATTAACCTAAGGAAGCATTGAAACATTAACAAAAAACATTTAGAGGTCTAGGCTAGAGACGTGTTCCGACGTCTTTAAACCTAGTAGCTGTCGTTTGCCTCTTGGCTTTAGACAACACTAGTACAGACTTGTGCTCCCCATATCGTCGCGTATATAAAGGGAGACCCCACTAGGTTTTAATCCTTTATCCATAGGAAGCTGAGTCTGCCGCCCTATACCCGTGATACACCGAACACAGCATTCGGGGAGATTGCCTGCACGTACGGAAAGTCCTTGGTTGATTTCTCTTTCATTTTGAAACCAAGGTGTATATTGCAGTTCACAGATATCTGGTACACCCTTTGCCTAGCATTCCTGAGTAGTCATTTCGATCTTTTCTGACTCTTTAAATTTGAAAAGGTCATCAAGCACTTGTCCTTTCACGCTTGTTTCCAATTTGAAAGCGATAGAGTCACCTTTTGCCTGTTTCTTGACTCTTAAAAGATGAAACAACAGAGTTTTGTTTCAATGTTTTAAAAATTAACTGCCCACGAAATATTCCTGGTTAAAGTTAGTTTCCTTAGGGTGTTGTTCTAAAGATCATTTCTGATGGCAACTTTTCCAGAGTTCACCAACCAAGGAATCCCCTCCGAAGGGACTCCTGGTCATTTTCCTCCTTTTGGAAATGTTGGTGCTCCTTATATGGCAACGTTGTCCCTTCCTGGGTTAACTGTTGGGTTGCCTGTTGGGTTGTTTTCAACCTCTGTGGTCTCGAATGTCTCAGCTACTGTTCAATCAGTTCCTCTGCCTAAGCAACATCATGTTGATTCCAAGGTGGACCTCTCCCCTTCTTCGTCTGTTTCTGCGTCCTCCTCTTCTACTTCGCCTGGTGAAAGTCTGGATTCGAGTAACCAGGTGGCTAAGAAGAAGAAGAAGAAGACAAAGAAGAAGAAGTCTGATGAGAGATAGGTTAAGGTTGCAGCTATTTCTTCTGAAACATCTCCTCTTGATAAACCTCCCAACCCTCCATGGAAAGTCAAGTTCCCTTGCATGTTGTGCATGGGAGATCATCTCCTTCGAGACTGCCCTGGCATTCCCAAGGTGCTCGAAGCATGGTCCAACTGTCGTCCACCGTTGCCTTTGGCTTCTGGGAGTCAGGTTGGGGGCACGTCTTCAGCTACTGCTGGTAAGGCTCCTAAGAAGCAGGGTAAGATTACCAATCCCTGTAAGTTGTGTGAAGGGCACCATGCCATTCACCTTTGTCCTTATATGGATGAAGCCAAGCGAGTTTTGGGCAAATCAGCTGTTTCTACGCCGTGCCTTCCGGCTGGTTACAAACAGATTTCTTTGAGTCCTCCACCAGTTGATCCTTCGATTGGTCAAGAGTCATCCTTAGTCGATCCCGCTCCCTCGGAAATTCAAATTCAGGAATCCGTTCCCGACCAACCATTGGTCGTGGGATTGGTTGAACTGGCCCCGTCTACAATGCACCAGGTATTTTCCGTAGAGAGTGGATCTCACACCCCTCATGTTCTTCTGGTTTGTTCAGATTCCTTTGACTTAGAGAAATATTCTCCTGTCCCTGTACCTCAAGAAGCTGCTCCTTCACTTCCCATAATGGAGGTCCCGGAGGATTCCCCTCCCACCTTCAAGATGGAGGTCGTGGAGGATGCTCCTTCTTCTTCCATAACATCAGGGGAAGACCTTCGTAGTTCGATGGTAGCCCCTTCGAGTAGTTTGGTCGCTTCCTTTGATTGGAGTCGATTTGCGGGATACCGCCTTCCGTCTTATGTGCCTTTCGAGATCACAGTACAGGCTTTTGGTCTGGTCGTACCCAGCACCATTATAGACGAAGGTGCATCTGTTAGTATTCTATCCTCAACTACTTGGCAAGATTTTGGCTCGCCGCCACTTGCACCTGTTACACAGAATCTGTTGGCATTTAACAGAAGAACGAGTCAACCGTTGGGTATCCTTCCAGGGTTACCTATTACTTTGGGAGGTAAAACCATCCATATGGACGTGATGGTTGTTCCAGGCCCCTTGGATTTCAATCTACTCCTGGGGCACGATTACACCTATGCCATGGGAGCGCTTATCTCCTCCCTTTTTCGTGTGGCCTGCTTTCCGCATGAAGGACGAATCGTGACCATTGATCAGCTTTCGTTCTTTGGTCCTAATGTGGCAACTGGTCCGCCATCACCCCCTCCTGGATTTTATCCACCCGTTGTATCTGCTCCACCGCAGGTCAACTATGTGGCTACCTACCCCGTGCCTGTGCTCAGTGATGATGCCGTCGTGCATAGTGTACTGGGGGCATTGGGTCCTGATTTCCAAGATGTCATTCTCCCACCTAGTGCGGGGCTCTTGGAAACCATGACTTCTTGTTCATCATGACGGGGAGTCTGTCGGAGCAGAGTTCCTTGTCTTGTGTCAAGCTCGTTAAAAAATGAAACAAGGTCGTCGGAGCAGAGTTCTTTTCCTGTATCAAGCTCCTTAAAAAATGAAACAAGGTCGTCGGAGTAGAGTTCTTTTCCTGTGTCAAGCTCCTTAAAAAATGAAACAAGGTTGTCGGAGCAGAGTTCCTTGTTTTGTGTCAAGCTCCTTAAAAAATGAAACAAGGTTGTCGGAGCATGGTTCTTTTCCTGTGTCAAGCTCCTTAAAAAATGAAACCAGGTCGGTTGGAGCATGGTTCTTTTCTTGTGTCAAGCTCCTTAAAAAATGAAACAAGGTTGTTGGAGCATAGTTCCTTGTCTTGTGTCAATCTCCTTAAAAAATGAAACAAGGTTTTCGGAGCAGAGTTCCTTGTCTTGTGCCAAGCTCCTTAAACCATGAAACAAGGTGTACTGAGGATAGTTCTTTTAATGTGTCAACCTCGTTAAAATAATGAAACACGTTCCCGTTCAATTCGAGTCTTTGATAAGATCTCGTAAAATCCCAGTCGAGTCTGTCTCTTGATCTCGTAAGTTGAACCTTCACTCCATCTACCTTTCATATGGATTGAAGCTTGGGGGGCATGTACCTCGAATTGAGTCACCATGCTGGGGGCATGCTTACTTTTTTTTTTCAAGCATGGTTTTTTTCCGTTTCAAGCTTGTGTAAAAATGAAACCAGTTTCAAGCATAGTTTATCTTTGTTTCAAGCTTGTGTAAAAATGAAACCAACTTCAAGCAGAGTTTTCTTATTTCAAGTTTGTGTAAAAATGAAACCTTTCCCATTTTACCCCTTGTGATTGCCATTTTATTAGCCTGTTTTTGCCAGATGAGCCTTGGTTTTCTCACTCCATCGTCACTATCTGCTTAGCCGATCATATGCCTTCACTTGTTGTTTTACCCGTTCCTGAGGAACCTCTGTGATGAGTGGTCTTGTTAGCCAGCCTCTTGACTTTTATCATGTTTTGAACAGTTCCACCATTACCGGAACCAGTTGCTACCCTTTATACCACTCGTTCCTCCAGGAGGAGTCACCTTTCAACTCTTTTCTAACTCTCTAAACATGAAAAGATTGCCGAGTTGCTTGTCGTTTTGATCTCGTTAAAGTGGTTACGAAATGAAATCTACCCAGTATACGTTTACCCCTTTTTTGGGCTGGGATGGATTATTTACGAAAAAGGAATACCCTAGCCTATTGCGACTAGGAGGTTTTCTCGGACATTGTTTTCTACCTTTTCGGGTTCGAGGAACTATCTACGAAAAGGGACAGTTGGAGTTTACTTTTCTACTGTCTTTTCAAACTCTCTAAATATGAAAAGACACCGAGTTCTTCCTTTTTCAGACTCGTTAAACCCTAATGACATTGGATTCAGTCGAAATGAAATTCTCTGAGTTTCTCCTTCCTAGGAATCGTTAAATGCACTAGGATGGATTCGTCCGAAGGACGGATTTATATGACAAGCATATGGTATCCTCTTCAAGCTTGTGTAAAAATAAAGAGGTACTCACCGAAATGGTGGGGAAAATGGAACCAACATCATTGTCATGTCGGCAGTATGTCGCTCTTGAACATGGCACTTGTCTGCATTCGTGTCGGGTTGGGGAAATCTCACCTCGTTTTTCACTTGCTTCCGTGGGTTTGGGTAATCCCTTTTGACCGCTCATCTGATCTTTGCCTCGTCGTAATGACCTTTGATCTTTTGATGTCAAATACTGCCAAATCCACTTTCGTGCCGTCAATATGTTCAAGAGAAGTTGGCCTCTGCAAAGTATCAACCTTCCTCTGATTCTCATATGATCTTGATTCACAAAAACATTATGTTCCTCTGTCTCGTGTCGATGATGTGGGAAACATTATGGCCCACCTTCGATCAAGGTCACTTCCTGTCGACTTCAGCTCATTATCCAGGAAGATGGTCTAGAGACTCTTTCATGGTACCTTGGAGCCTGCATGCCTCAATGGCAGGTTCGTCGCATTCAACGTGAGGTTTTCATCATTGGCCTCCGATCGAGTGATTCTACGGGTGTTCGACACCAGCTCATTGATTCACACGCCGTAGATTGTACCTACAGTACCTTGAGGGCCATTGTCATTATTGGTGGTTCCTCTCGCGTTTGTTAACAACTTTCATCATTGGCTGGTAATCAGACGATGTTCTTGCATGTTCGACTTCAGCTCACATATTCGCATGCTTGAACTTGTGCTTTGTTCGGGTCGAGATGGAGCGCAAGACCCTGGATTCTGTCTGTTGTAATCCAGGCTGTGACATTGTGGATTATTATGATTATTTACATGACTCACTGATTGGATGGTACAAACCATAGGTCTATTTATCGGTCCTCTGCGGATGGGCTGCCCATGCCTTGGGTCTAGGTGTGTGTATACTTTGTTATGGATAGCTGTGCACCCGCCACGCATATATATCATGTGTACGAGACATCGGTTGTGGCTAAAGTAGGTTTCGGTAAAGCGATGGCTTTCGATCGACATGTTCTCGTAAAACGGCTGCCCCTCTGTCTCTTCCGGGCCTCATGCTTTAGGGGGCATACGCTACACGGTAATTTGTCACCGTCCTGCAATCCCCATCTTCTCCATTGGTCGTTTCTATGACACAGTGATCAATAAGCGATGTCATGCCTTGCAAAATACCATCAATTGCATCCCTAGCTTTGAGACCATGCTATTACATTTATCATTTCTGACGGTCCTAAAAACACTGTTTTTTGCTTTGTTGACGGTAGCCGGGTAGCATACTCGCGCCAATGGGGGAAAATTAACACTGAGCCCGCACCAATTGGCGCTCTGTCCCAGTTAAGAACCCACGCCGCTCTGATTTTGGAAAGTTTTTTAAAAAAAGAGGCGAAGTTTCAATTACAAAAACTTCGTGGATGAGTCATCGGGAGTGGTTTCGCCTGAATAACCACGGCCTTCCTCCTTTGGCCTCTTGTTTCCACCTTATGGGGAACCTCCCAAGGGATAAGGCCTCCCTTCCACTATTGTAGGGATCCAAACCTCCTCCTCTCCTCTATAAATATAGCCTTCATCCATTGATGAAGGGGCTGAAGGGCTGAATGGCTGAATAATCTCCAAGTTCCCAAGAGCTTTCATGCTACAAGAGCCTTCTTGATTCTCCAAGGCCAAATCCAAGCAAGGAGAATATTGCCAAGTATCCGGAGAGAGAGGCTTGTCCCATCCTTGACAGGCTTTATTGAGACATGTAGTGCTGACGACCCGCTAAAGGAGAGTGCTGCATCGAAGCTATGGTGGTATTCTTCTTTTGACTCTTTAATGATAAGTGACTATCGGTTATGGTTCCACTCTTGTTCTTGATCATGTTCATGAGTTATATCCTCTTCGACTGATATATAGTTGTATGTACTGGATTTTATGCTTGCGTTTGTGTTGTTTCTTGCATGTGCAGGTGTCCGATCACGAAGATCGTGAGGATTGTGATCTGCCAGGGCAAAGGAACGGGAGCACCACCTCTTCTACAAACGACAACGTTGGATTCCAGGTAAGCCTTCCTCACAAGTCGGTTTATTTACAATTAGGAACCTACACTATAGCATGTTTGATTGTTGCTAGACCCGATCTGGGCTAGTAGGGATCGCCTCTGTCCGTAGAGGGGATTTACCTCCTCAACACAAGTCACAACAAATTTTTTTAATGATAGGGTGCTTTGATATATCATTGCAACTCACGATATGGGATATGTGATAAAGCCTTAATAACATTTATTTAAAGTCATTCAGAAAATATAACTAAATCTTAAGTTAGAATAGCAAGCTATTTGTCCTTTGTAATAAAATAACTTGTTTTATTGCTTTAAAAAGGTTCTAAACTAAAAAATAAAAATGGTCCCCATTATTTAGTAAGTTAAATATCTAACTATAATGGGGGTTATTGAGTAGCACAACATGATCCGGGATGGATCATGGTAAAGATTGAATTTTATTGATAAGGGTGATGTGGTTTAGCCTCGGGATGCTCTGGTTGGTTCTCTCGGTTTGAGTCCCACATTCATGTTTGGAATATGGCACACGAGTGATTGGCTGAAGAGAGATTTGGCTCAACCAATATATGAGCGAGTGGAATGTGCAAGTACCATCTCCAGTTGGTTTTTACATTCAATAATGAATATCTCATTCCCTCTTTATTTGGTATGAAAATGTACTTGTTATTGTGTGGATTCTATTACTGTTGTAACCATTGTATTTATGTTGTTATTATGCTAGTTATAAACACGTATTTTATCAGTGATTATGTATGGCTCTTTCCATGTTTTTACTTGTAAATGAAGGTAGAATGTATCTATGGTCAAATATATTGTATGGAAGCTAATGATGTAAGGGAGAAATTATTCTTAGCGATTCTCAGATAAGTATGAGATCGTGATGCTTAAATATGTTGTTTACAACTGTAGATTCAATGTTTGTGACATGTTTGAAAAAGTTCATGTCATGGCTAGGAGGGGTCCATATGATTTATTGTTGATGTAATTGCTTGCATATCATTTTCCTATTATTATTTATCATCCCTTAAGTTTTCATGAAGTTTTGGGCAGTGACCTGGCCTCTGTGCCTGAAAAGGTGGCTCAAATCCTAGAGGCTCAGGCACATAACTGAGCATTTGGGGTCCTATCCGTTGAAATGAAGTGTTATGCCTACGACTATAACCTCCAAACCCATGAAACACAGTGTTATGCCTACGGCTATGGCTCAAAGGGGGTCAAAATGTGAGTGTGACCGAGGGGTAAGAGGCCTGAAATGTTGGGTTAACTTCTGGGGTGTCATTGATGATGTATAAGGTCTGTATGTTGTGTTTCTATCAGTTCCACTTCATTAGGGTCACCTAGGAGGTTGAATCTCATTATAGTAGCCTCTCGTCACATGTTTACCCCGGTCGGCTAGTTAATTGGGTAGATGTGGGAAGAGGGTGTTACAAATGCAGGTTTCGATTATTTTGTCGAACTATGTCTTCTCAAGTTTGGGTGTGATGGTGGGCTTCCCCACTAACCCACAATATTCACTTCTTGTGCACATAAAACTGCATTCCAAATTTTTTTCCAAATAATTTTAAATCTGGCAATTCCACAAACGTTGATGCTGAAGCACTTTTCTTCATTTGTAGGTTATCAAACCAAACAACCCAGAAATTGTCATCTATTTGCGAAAGCTTCACTAAGTAAAAAATGGTTATCAAACCATTTGAATACCCCAACTTATGATTTTTAAATCAACTCTTCGAATTTCAAATAAACTCAAAAATAAGCTCCCCTTTCACCCCAACATTCGAGCTTTATAGAAAACCTCAATATAAAATGTGCCCATGGCTTACCATTCACATATTTCCTCACGGTTTTATTATCTCACATTCAACATGATATATTTTATGTCCCCCATTCAATTTTTAAGAACCATTATAACAAACCTTTGACTAACCCAACGAATAGCTCTCGCCAACACCAAATTAGAATATAACTATTTGGCCACACATAATTTAGCCCTTGGTCAGAAGACCAACACCAACATATGTAAAGGTTTTTATATGCCCTCTCATTCAAATAACTTCGGCCACAACTCATAATATGTATGTATGTTTGCCTTGTCAACATTCAACCATTGGTTTAACCCCAATTATCAACATATGAACCGCTCGGCCCCACGACAGCTATAACTCTCACCTTGGGTTAACATCCTTGGAACTTGTTAATGTGATTGCCCTTGGATCCCTTGCCTCAATGATTGAATGCAAATCAAATTTTTTTATGCTCCGTGTTTTAACATCCAAAAAATTTGCGAAATTCGTGGTTTTGGATTACCACCTCTACCTTACGTGTCAAGCGAAGACCCTTATCATGTTAATTTTAGTGAAAATACTTATCGGAATTTTCTTATGTGAAACCCACTTGTGGGTTTGAAAAACCACTCTTCGCACCATCATGGTTCCAACTTCACAATTCCACTTCCAATTTTACTGCTTCCTCTTTAATACACCGTTTACCTCACGATTCTCTTGCACTCTGCAATTGAACAATTCGACATCTAGCGCCATAACTCTTCATCACGGTTTCTGCACATTTGGTGTTTAATAAATAACCCAACGAACCTCACATTGAAGTTCCGCTCCAATTCTATAATCAATAACGCTCTGCGTTCACAACTATGTGTTACGCATCATTTCTGAGTCACTTCATGGCTTTTATACAATGAAATTCAACAAAATACTCAAACCGATTTCAACCTTGATCTTATTGCACCGGGTACTCACAAAAAATGTTTGTGACTTCTCTTTGAAATGTTTTATACGAACCCGTCCCTTGTAATTGACTCTTCAACCATTGCAAAATTTAAAATATGCTCTATGTCTAAATTTTAGATGCCCAAATCCATCCTTGATGGAATCAATCCATCTTGTGATCGATTTACCAAATTTGCAATTACAATTTAATGCGCAGGTTTCAATCTATATTGTAACCAATTTCATTCACACACCACATAACTCAATAATGAACATAACTCAGAAAATTAAGTTTTGTATTAATACACACAATGCTTCCATCAAAATCTTCCTCCTTGGCCTGATCTTCAATTCTATGGCCCTTCTATCCTCACTACTCTGCTTCTTGAATAGCTCTCTTTCTTATATGCCCGTAGGCTTACATTTATACAAGATACTGAGGAATCAATTCAGTTTCCCTAATAGCTCACCCAAGACTCTTAGAATTCTCAACATCCTAAATTTAGACTCAATCCCTATAATAACTAAAACTGATCCTAATTCGACTGTCTCTTCACATTCCTAACTGATCACCTTCCTCTCATGTTCTCTAATGGTTTGAGAACATTTACAATTCCTCACTATTTTATTCAAAAATACTAATAATTACATGAGAATTTAGAAGCATAAGACCCCCCTATGTCTTATAAAAATACAAAGTATTTCTTGAGCCTAATGCCCCTACATCAGACTCCCAAGGTTAAATTTGATCATGATCTCCTGATCATGTGTCTTTAATCTCTGCCTCCTGGATCCCATACTCTGTTTTGCTGTTGTCCAATAGCTGCATTATTCTTCAACTGCACTTCTCTAGGTCTCCATATCTTGTTCTTGCATCTTACCTCCAACTATTCTTTCACAATCTCTTCTTGTCTTTCCTTTTCTAAAACTCTTCTGCTTTCTTGCTGTTGTCTGCTGCTTCTGAGACACCTTCATCATCAGTTCTTTGATGTATTCAATTTCTATGTCCAACCTTTCCTTTGACTAGAATTTACTTTGCCCACTACTGTTGCCTCTAATTTCTACTACAGTAACTGCCCTTCTTGCTACCAACATTGATGTTGCTGTTGTTAATGTTTCCTCAGCTGTTACCTCCCCGATTGTTGCTAACATTGTTTTACTCCTGCAGATGTCACCCCACATGTTGCTTCCTCTGTGGCTGCCTCCCAAACTTCTTGAATATCCCTTAGGATATCTCCCTCTGCAACATTATTTTGCTCATCACCTGCAAATTTACTTTTAAAAGGTAACTTATCTTTCAATTCTCTAAATGCAGTAACAAAATCATTCATTTCTCCTTGTATACTAGTAAGCATGATTAAATTCTGCAAACTAGTATCTGCTCCTAATTCTTTCACAACTTCAAACATCTTTACTCCAGTGCCTGCAATTTCTTCCTCTTGTTCAAATGTTTCCAGCAAACATTTCAGCCATCTCTCTTGTACAACCATATCATCAATATGCTGCAATTCAGTTTCATCATATCCCTCTATTTCCTTGACAATCTTCAGTAGTTATCTTTCGTCTCCTTGATTGATTCTGGAAATCAAATCGAGTTCTTCAAACTCTGCATTTTCATTTTCTATCAGAATATAATTCTGATTTTCCATCACTGTAGTAGTTCCACAAGTCTGTCCTCAAATATTCTCTTGGCTATTCAAACAAGCCAACTCCTCCTTGTCACCAATTGTAACAAGTTTTTGCATGAATGCTTCACCTTCCTTCAAGACAATCCCAAGAGATGGACTATCTCCTGCAATACCTGTAAGCACAATCAAATTGTCAGTTTAAAAATCACAAGACCCAATGGTCTCAATTGATGATCCAGTCACCAATTCTTCTCTCTGCAGTTCCAAGTCTTCTTCAGGACTCAGAAAATCTTCACTATCTTTCTCCTCAGCTTCTAGAGTTATCTCCACTGTTCCAATCACCATGTTAAAATGATGATCCTTCACTCTGTTTTCAGCTAACATAGTTTCCTTCTTATTAACTTTCCTGACAATTTCCATTTGCTGTTCTTCTTTTCCTGCATAATTAACACATGAAATTTCAACACTAAAATTACAAGGTCTCAATACCTCTTCCTCCTCTGACAACACATCAGTATGTTGCTCTGAGTTTCCTCCCAATTCCTTTTTCAACACATCCGTATGCTGATTTGCATCCTCCATGAGACTGTCAGCTAGTCTCTCCTTCTTTCCATCATCTGCTTCATGAACAATATTCATGAAGACCTTCTTGCCCTGCTTCTTCAACAAATTATCCTGTGCATAGGTCCTCTGTTTCTCCAATTCTCTTCTTTGAAAATCCAACCTTCTATACAATTCAACAACTTCAATTGGAGTAGATTTTGGGAACCTCACACAACCTTTTATACCTTCACTTGTTCTTGATCGATCATCAAATGGTCCCTCATCTCTCACCTCAATACCTTGCTGAATATTCTTATTAGACTCCCTTTTCTTCAATTCCTCCTGAGATCTTGCTATCTCAGTATTGATCTGAACAGATTTCAGATTCAATTTCTCCTCCTCAAAAAACTTTAAAGCTTGTTCATCTCCTTGTGATGTACCTGCAAGCATACACAAGTCTTTATTTTTAAAACCACAAGACTTTTCAGTCTCGGTTGCCTCATTTATCAGTGCCTCAGGCTGATCCTCTTCTTTTGTAGAACCTGTAATCACCTCACAATTGTCAGATTCAAAAATACAAAGCTTTACATCATCCAGCTGATCTGGAATTGTCCAATAAATCAGGAAATCATCAATGATTTTCTCTTCAGCAAGACAAACTTCTTGTTGCCTTAAGCCTTCACCATGATTCACAAGATCTTTTACAGATCTCCATTCTTCATCTGTACTCTGTTCTTCTTCACAAACAAAAACTTCTCTTCTCAACTCAACTGCTCTGAGTTCTGCACATTCCAACTATACACTACTCCTCTGTTCAATCTTTCTCATCTTTTCTGCAAACTGCATGTTATCTTGCTGTTCTCTTCTCTGTTGTAGCCTTGCACACTTTACTCTCTTCTTCATGAGTCAACCAACTCTCTAGATTTCCTCTATCATTATCTTCAGTTTGTTAAACTATTCTTTGAGCTCAACTACCTCTTTCTCATATTCTGCATCGGTCAATTTCTTCCTCATGCCATTTGTCCTGGCATCTTCTTTCTCTTTTCTGTTGGGGCCTCTCTCTGAACCTCTGCTCTCTTCTATATGAATTTTAGAAGTCATCTTCTTCTCCATGAGTTCCTCACTCATCAGCTGCACCAAGCCTCTGCAACAAAAAGCTCTCCTGCTGCCACTTACATCACCAATCCTTTCCTCCAGATTTGGGCTTTTGGCAAGTACTGGTTCTCCTTCTGCTGGAACCTCTTGAGCACTCTCTTCTGCTCTCTCTAGGCTTCACTCTGCAAATTTTAGAACTCATTCAACCTCTGTTGAATTTCCTCAAGGTTTTGCCACACTTTCTTCTTCACTTTAGAATCCTCTGCTGGACTCTTTCATCACTGCTCTCAAAGCTGTGATCTGCTTTTGTTGAGATTTCTTCAATTGCCTGCAATCTGAATTCTGCAAACAATTTTTCCAAACCAGAGTTAAACACTGCTCATCAACTCACCTTCTCTTGATAACACTGCAATTGTTCTCCCTATCCAAACTTTAGCTGAATATCAGGTTCACTGCCATCACCATCAAACTCTGTCTTCACTTTTCTGCAACCATAATTATGCAATCATAAATTTAAAATCAGATTTAAAATTATTTTACTTGCAAGATCCCTGAATGATCTTGTTCTTCATTCATCCAGTTCTGCAAATCTCTGTTCTCTGCAACTCTGTGTACCGTTGCATATTAGATTTTGAAATCTGATCTACTCTCTTCTCTCATCACACATTCAGATTTTATTACAAAAATTTCTTCACTTTTCAAAAGAGCTATCCTGCTCTGATACCACTTTATGGCGGGCTTCCCCACTAACCCATAATCTTCACTGCTTGTGCACATAAAATTGCATTCCAAATTTTTTTCCAAATAATTTTAAATCTCGCAATTCCACAAACATTGATGCGGAAGCACTTTTCTTCATTTGCGGGTTATCAAACCAAACAACCCAGAAATTGTCATCTATTTGTGGAAGCTTCACTAAATAAACAATGGTTATCAAACCATTGGAATACCCCACCTTATGATTTTTAAATCAACTCTTCGAATTTCAAATAAACTCAAAAATAAGCTCCCCTTTCAACCCAACATCCGAGCTTTATAGAAAACCTCAGTATAAAATGTGCCCATGGCTTACCATTCACATATTTCCTCACAGTTTTATTATCTCACATTCAACATTATATATGTTATGTCCCCCATGCAATTGTTAAGAACCATTATAAAAAACCTTTGACTAACCCAACGAATAGCTCTCGCCAACACCACATTAGCATATAACTATTCGGCCACACATAATTCAGCCCTTGGTCAGAAGAACAACACCAACATATGTAAAGGTGTTTATATGCCTGCTCATTCAAATAACTTCAGCCACCACTCATAATATGTATGTATGTTTTCCTTGTCAACATTCAACCATTGGTTTAACCATAATTATCAACATACAAACCGCTCGGCCCCACGGCAGCTATAACTCTCACCTTGCATTAAAATCCTTGCAACTTGATAATGCGATTGCCTTTGGATCCCTTGCCTCAATGATCAAACGCAAATCACATTTTTTTATGCTCCGTGTTTTAACACCCAAAAACTTTGCGAAACTCGTGGTTTTGGATTACCACCTCTACCTTACGTGTCAAGCGGATACCCTTATCACATTAATTTTAGTGAAACTACTTACCGGAATTTTCTTATGCGAAACTCACTTGTGGGTTTGCAAAACTACTCTTCGCACCATCATGATTCCAACTTCATAATTCCACTTCCAATTTTACTGCTTTCTCTTTAATACGCTGTTTACCTCACGATTCTGCTGCACTCTGCAATTGAACAATTCGATATCTAGCGCCATAACTCTTCATCACGGTTTTTGCACATTTGGTGTTTAATAAATAACCCAACAAACCTCAAATTGAAGTTCCACTCCAGTTCTATAGTCAATAACGCTCTACGTTCACAACTATGTGTTACGCATCATTTCTGAGTCACTTCATGGCTTTTATACAACGACATTCAAAAAAATACTCAAACTGATTTCAACCTTGATCTTATTGCACTGGGTACTCACAACAGATGATTGTGACTTCTATTTGAAATGTTTTATATGAACCCGTCCCTTGTAATTGACTCTTCAACCATTGCAAAATTTAAAATATGCTTTATGTCTAAATTTTAGACACCCAAATCCATCCTTGATGGAATCGATCCATCCTGTGATCGATTTACCAAATTTGCAATTACAATTTAATGCATAGGTTTCAATCTACATTGTAACCAATTTCATTCACACACCACATAACTCAATAATGAACATAACTCAGAAAATTAAGTTATGTATTAATACACATGGTACTTACTTCAAAATCTTCCTCCTTGGCCTGATCTTCAATTCGATGGCCCTTCTATCCTCACTACTCTGCTTCTTGAATAGCTCTCTTTCCTATCTGCCCGTAGGCTTACATTTATACAAGATACTGAGGAATAAATTCAGTTTCCTTAACAGCTCACCCAAGACTCTTGGAATTCTAAACATCCTAAATTTAGACTCAATCCCTAGAATAACTGAAACTGATCCTAATTCAACTGTCTCTTCACATTCCTAGCTGATCACCTTCCTCTCATGTTCTCTAATGGTTTGAGAACATTTACAATTCCTCACTATTTTATTCAAAAATACTAATAATTACATGAGAATTTAGAAACATAAGACCCCCCTATGTCTTATAAAAATACAAAGTATTTCATGAGCCTAATGCCCCTGCATCAGGGTGCCTCCTTGCATCACAATATATACCTTTGTGGATCCCATTAGTAAGGATTCCTGCATGGTTCCATATTTACATTGTTTATGTTTTTTTACTTTCTTACCATTTTTCTAGTAGTTTAGGAAATTTTTTTATTACATACTTGCTACTATGGTAGTGTACACATAGTGTGTAAGGTTGAGTACACAGCTTGTATATGTTTCCAACCTATTCATATTTGTAATAGGTGGGTTTCCTTCCAATCTATCCACATCCTTGGCCCTTAAATCATCCTACTATCCCCCTCTATTACTATCCATGTCATTTTACTTTAGTATCTTCCTATACCTTATATGCATCTACATTCATTCCCTGAGGGATATGCCACGATTATTAGAAAAATATTACAAAATTCCCCTTGGTTTTGTGCTAGAAGGAAATTTCACTACCTTGGGAGTGGATTCAATACATGTATTGTACTATCATTCTTCAATACTCGACACTAATTCTTGTCGTGTTCCTCTATTCGACATAGTGTACATCAAACAATTTTTATCCTTAATAGAAAACTAAGAAAATGAAAAAAACTATCATAAGAAAAAAAAAACACAAGGTCTATGTTCTACAACACTATAGGTAGTAGGGAAAAATCTAACAATAATATGCACATTTTAGGAATATGCGAATTATTTAGAATCCACAAACATTGTTCCTTAATTTTTTTTTTTTTGGTGAGATTGATTTCAAATTGTGTTTGCTAACTTGATTGTTTTAGATTTAGTTTAAAGATGAAAAGTGTACTAGCTTAAACTACATAAACATTAAAACATCAATTAAATTCTTTTCAATATATCTATTATTAATGTTATCTTTAAATAAACTACAAAAATATAATTTTTATGGAACCTCACATACATATACCATATTTTCTTTATTCTATAACTACACTAATACAAACTAATATCAATAATCTACCAAAACACTTACATCAACCCATATACTTATAATTTCAACATCATAATGATTGACATTAACACTACAGATTTAAAACAAAATTATACATAAAAATGATGCATTCTATATAATATCACTTAGGTACTCAACACTTCCACCTACAAATACTTATTAAAAATTCTAAAATACTAATACATTCTAAAATTTAATTCAATAGTTTATGTTTTATTCCTTTACACCATTCAAATTTATTATGAAAATTAATATATTAAAACTTTTATTTTCTCGTCAGTAACATTAATTTTCTTATCATTTTTATTATGAAAATATATTGTTTTATAAATTTCCTCATAATATATATATATATATTTTTTTTTACCATATTTACTCATATGTATTATGAGTTCAAAGGAATCAATTATAACTTATTAATGAATCGTAATTATAACTACACATTTTACACAACCATGCTAAATACCGAGGTATAATGCTATGCATACTAAATATAAGGTTTTACAATAAGAAATCGATCTATTGGATTTAGAATTTCTTTTAATGAACATTATCATCATATTAAATAAACAAACAATAAGTTAAATCCCATAAGATAAAACTAATGATGTGTCATTAGGCTAACTACTACTTCATAGACGACTCATAACCAGTGGATGAAAGATGTAATACTTGTGCTTTCAACCCATGTTTCTTTCCAGTCCCACTGCTTCTGCGATTGTTCTGTTGGCCCTCATCAACGGTATTAAATAATTCTCGACTACAATCCCATGTTTCTTCCCATTCCCAACTACTACTACAATTGTCTAGTTGGTACTCATGAGCGGCCTTTGCCAATTCTCCACTGCACTTTTAAAAGTGATTCTCCATTTCACCCAGTAATGCCTCCAAAAGTTTGATGGGTAATTATGGGAAATGAGTATGGTCACTTGATAAAATGGCCCTGCACGCATTATTGAAACATGAAAGCGCCTCAAACTATTGTATGGTTTGTTTGTAAATATGCAGTACATTTACAACCTTTTCTTTGGGCATGTCGAAGAACGAATCCACGAGCTTTCCCATACATGTGTTAATGGCTGCAAAAATATTGGGACAATCATTTACAAGTAAATGGAGAGAATATTGAATGACAGAGTTGAACACGACTTGGCTTTCCTGAGGAGTGCATTCGATGAGGAAAACAATAATTTGTTGCAGAGATGCAAATATTTGAAAATATTTTCCATTCCCAAATCTTCTATTTTCTGTGCATTTTGATTCACGTTGCATATGAGTATGTGTGAAACCACATAACACATTCCGTGAATTGGGGGCTGGATGGATCCTGGAATTGCGCCATTTTAACGAGAGGGTCCATATGATACTTGTACTACGTATCAATAGAAAGGTAGTAACATTCTGTCATGATTGTCATAGTCTTTGTTGTACCTTGAGAGACAACCTCGACTGAAAAGAGGTTAGTGCCAAAGAAATTTATTAAAACCATGATGAGAATACTTTATTGTTGCAATGCTTTTAAATCCTAGAGATTTAATTTTTATCACCTTTAGTGTGAAAATAATATTTCAAAGTGGCCTTTTGATGTTGAATACAAATGGAAAAGATATGATAGGAATAAGTGACAGTGGAAAGTTTTTAACGATAGGCTTTTTCTGTAAAATGTCTTGTTTCCAACTTTAGAGGAAAAATTTAAGTATTTGGAAGTGAAATATAGAAAATATGAGCACATCATTAAGGATTTTAATTTTAATTTACATAATTGTAAAATTGAAGACCAACAAATTCATTACTCATTTGTAAAGAAGAATGACATAAAAATCAGATGTAACTGGAAAGAAAAATCATACTCAATAGATTCTAGATTCACTTGAAAGCTTTATTCATATGCACATGAAGATTCAAAATACAAAAAATTCTACTTCTGAGGCCAAAAACATGGAACTCCTTCTCTTCCTCTTAATTCCCTTCTTATACAAAATTTTCAAAATGCGACAGTTACAAAACTTTTCAACTGCTAATTGCTTTCCTCCTAAAATACTTCAGAACTAATTGTTCCTTTGATCATTACATTTGGAAAATTAAAATTAAAAGATAAATACACAATCCAAGAACTTTTAAAAATTGATGACACCGCGAATGATTTGATGGCAGAACGACAACATGGAACTTGCGCTAGACTGCCGATGTAATACGAGGGAAGACTCCTTTATGAGAGAAACCTGACAGAGTCCCCCCTGCAATCGTCTAGGACCTTCGATCTGCAACTGGATCAAAAAAAAAAAAAAAAAAACTTTACAGAGGGACTCATAGAGTTAACTATTGGGCTAGTTTTGCCGCTGGGTTTTCTCTATTTGATGGGTCCCACTATTTCTTTCCATCACACTTGAGAAATCGCATGAATTTTAACCTTGATGACATAAGTACATTGAGGCCCACCAAAAATTGCGCCAATTCCTTTAAAACTGGATAAAAATATATCAATGCCCTCAATCCATTATTATGGATTTAATAAAAATTAAGAATAACATTTAACACTAAACTTTGTCAATTTTTATTTTTATTTTTATTTTGACTCTGATTTTTTTTTGACACCTATATACATTTTTGAATGTAAATAAAAAGGAAAACGAGATACAACATCTGGCTCCACCCATGGATAGTGTTTCTGAGATAGAATACTAAGAATTGCATATTAGTGCCTTCACCTAGGGCATGGAGTCAAAATGATAACTTAGAACATTACAATGAATATCTCATTGAATATTCATAGTTATCAAACCAGTTTTACACAATGGTAAAATGAAATAAAGTCAGTGTTGGAAGTAAGGTTTAAGATACCGCCCATTCACAGGCATTTGCAACCATTCACCATCTAGATTCTATAGAATGAAAGTGTTATTGGCTTTGGTTTCTACAATTTTGAAAGGACCAAACCATAATGGACCGAACTTGCCATGTTTTCCTTTATCTTCTCTCCTTACATCCCACTGAAAGAAAAAAATCTCCAGGCTGAAAAATAATATATTTGGCTTTTATTTAAAATATTAATTTCATCTTCTCTTGGTATTTGATCATATTCTCCATTACTTTCTCCCTATTTTCATTCAATTCTACCAATTGATTCATTCTTCTTGTGAGTGAATTTGGTTATTTTCGTGCATCTTAGATAAGTTATATGCCATGTTTTACTAACTGTCTGGGAAATAAAGCAATTTTTCCATATACTAAATCAAAAGGTGATTTTACAGTTGACCTCCTAGTTGTAACACTGTTTTCCCATAGGGAAAACTTCAGTTTTGAATCCCATTTTTTCTGATTTTCTGCAATTGTTTTATTAAGTATTTTCATGAGAAATTTATTTGAAGATTCTTCCAACTCATTGCCTTGGGGGTGATAGGCAGTAGAATGAATAAGTATCACATTATATTTCTGGCAGAAATCAACCGTTTTTTCATATTTGAAAACCTGAGCATTATCTACCAAAAAACTTTTTGGAAAACCAAACCTGCTGAAAATATTTTCTTCCAAGAATTTGATTACCACTTCTTCATTAGCCCTCCTTATTGGAACAACTTCTACCCATTTAGTAAAATAATATGTACATGTTAAAATCCATCTATGTTGTCCGCTGGAGGGTGGATTTATATCTCCTATGAAGTCAAGTCCCCATTTTCTCAAGGGCTCTTCCAAAAACACAAGAATCAATGATAATGGTGCTAATATTTTGTTTTCATCAAATATTTGGCATTTTCCACAACTTCTCACAGGTCTATAAACATCAGAAAGTAGAGAGGGCCAAAAGAAACCAACCTTCAAAATTCTATGTGTTGTAGTCTTCCAACTGTAATATCCACCATAAAGGCTTCAATGATATTCATTCACAACTTTAATAGTTTCTCCTTCTATTAGACATAGTAGTAAAATACCAATTGGATCTCTCCAATAAAACCTTCCATTTTCTATTACATACTTTTGAGTTTTTACCTTGAGAGATTTATATTTTGTTCTATTAAAAGAAGAAGGGAAGCTAAGGAAACATAAATAATGGACAATATATTTAGACTACTTGGAACAAAGATACTTATATTGAATCATGTTATCAAGCTCTTCATTTTTACCTTTCTCTTCTTGAGTTCTGGATTCAAGAAATTTTAACCAGCATATTAATTCCCATATCTTGATTATTCACTTTTGTTAACATCTTTCCTAGTCCTTGTCCTTTCACCAACTTAGTTGGCTTAATTCCCATATCATATTCTTGGATTTTTGCAATCCATTTTCCTCATTTTCCTTCACTATCACTCTTAGTCAATACATTCTTGAGAAAAACATTGAGAACATAAGTAGTAATATGAGATTGAAGTATATAAACTCTAAAGGCCTTTAGTGCTTTCACTAAATCAAAGGTTGTTTTTCCATAATATTGTATTTCAACTTTGCATCCCTTAACACCTTACTAAAGAATGCTATAGGATGCTCCTTGTTTTATCGATTTCCCTGTAAAAGTACTATTGTAAGAGTAAAAGGAGAAGCAAATAAAAATATCTGAAAATTCTTATGATAATTAGGACTCACCAATACAGGGGCCTCTTGAAGATATTCTTTAATTATGGAAAATGATTCCATGGCAGTTGTAGTCCATTTGATTTCTGTATCCTTTTTTTACATATCAATAATTTCCTTAACAATCTCTACATAATCCAGAAGAAAAATTCTTTGAAAATTTATCTGTCCTAGAAAACTTTGAACCTCCCTTTTGCTCCTTAGAAGAGGTATGCTCTTGATGGCTTTGACTCTTTTTGGATCTATATTAACCCCTTATTTTTACATAATATGACCAAGCAATTTTCCTTCTTTCAAAGAAAAATGAGACTTTTGGGGTTTAAGTATAAGCCAAACCTTCTTCACTTTTGGAAAGTTTGCTGTGAATTTTTGAGATGCTCCTCATATGATCTCGAGAAAACTGTGATATTATCCAGATAAATTAATACAAACTTCTCATTTTCACCTAGAAAGGCTATATCCATAGCCCTATGTAATGTAGCACCAATGTTCATTAATCCAAAAGGAATTTTTTCATACATAAAAGTGCCCCATGAGTTGTAAATGCTGTTGTACTGAAATTTTTTTATACCCAGAAAATCCATCAATCATTGATATTCTAGAAGATCATGTAACTTTATGTAATATGTGATCCATTTTGGGCAGAGGATAATTATCCTTCAAAGATTCCCTATTCAAATTTCGAAAGTCAATACACAAAAAAATTTCCCCATTCTTCTTCTTCACAGGCACTAAATTAGCTACCCAATTAGAATATCTCAGAGGAACAATTATTTTAGCCTGCAATAATTTCTTGACTTCCTTCTCAGTTGATGGAAGTAATAAAGGATTTATCTGCCTCAATTTATACTTGAATGATTTAATCCCTATCTTTAAAGGAATTTTATGCTAGATGATGTTGGTATCATAAGTCTTTAGATCCTCGTAAGACCATGAAAATATATCAATATATTTCTTAAAAAGATCTATATACATCTACTTAAAATTCTTTGGAAGATCCTTGGCACGTTGCACCATCCTTGGTTGCTACTATGCTTCAAGATTACAGTCTTCATGGTCATCTTCTAAATCTATCTTCTTAGTATTGAAAAAAACATCATTTGCATTAAATAGTCTTTCCAAGGGTACCAAACCTTTAGGTATCAATTATTATTTAGCTACATATAAATCTTATAATATTCTATATAATTCCTTAAAGGAAAATGTTTGCTTGATTCATCTTTTTGAACTCCCTCTGTTTTATCCTCTTGATCAATTTCAAAATTTTAAAATTCACCTACCATTTCTAGAAAATATTTGATATTTTCTTCATCTTCAAACACCTACCAATACTTTACATTATCTGGAATAGAAGGTTGACTTCTAATTTCCACTTCATACCTGAGCCTAGGATTCAAGAGAGGTTTAAAAGTACTAGCTGCAACTGCCAATGAATCAACTAGTCTATTACCTTCCCTAGGTACAAAATATATATTAAAACATTGAAATAGTTATCCACCGAATCCCACACTTCATTTCTATATTTTTTCAGCCTTGGATGTTTAGCTTGACAATGATTCTTGATTTGTTTAATTACTAACTCTGAATCTCCAAAAACAAAAATACACTGTATTCCTAAATTTTTTGCAGCTTGCAAACCAAGAATAGAAGCTTCATATTTAGTGATATTATTTGTAGAGTCAAATTCTAATTTATAAGAGAAGGAAATAATATGAAATTTTGGAGAAATTAGAATAACTCAAGCTCCATTCCCTTCTTTTGAAAAGCCACCATCAAAATACAACTTCAAGAATCCATTGTCTACCAACTCCTTGCTTTTAATTTCTGAAGGGAGCTGCACTTCTGTAATTTTAAAAATCTCCCGTGATTTTTGTAACATGAAACATGAAAAATCATCTTGTTCTTGACTATAAACAAGAGAATTAATTGAACCCTACTTTGTGATAGTCTTCAAAAACCAGGTCTCTCGATACAACCTCCTTTCATCTCCACTAAAAACTAGAATAATAGCATAAGTGAAATCCAATTTGAATACTCCTCCAATTTGCACTCTCCATGACCTAGAGAGCAACATTCGAAAACAGGCTAGTATATATGCAAAAACCACATCCATTACAATACTTCTGACAAGTATATGAACTAACGAAACCACCAAATATTTGATCATTCCCATACATTTGACCTTTTTAGAATCAAAATAATATAGGTCTTTATATGGTTTTGTAATATACAAATTTAATTTCTTGATAACTGAAATTCACATCAAATTATGAGAATCACCTGAATCCAACATACAATTATGAAGAATAAAGGTATGCATGAGCAGATAAATATAAAATGACGATGTAGAGGAATATTTTTCTTCCGCATGTGGACCAAACATCACCACATGTCTATCCTCTTACAAATTAACTACATCTTTTGAAATATTTATAAAGTTAGAAACCTTCTTTTTATAAGTAGGAGTCTTCACTAGCTCAGACAAGGGAATTGGAACTTTGAGCTTTTCTAATTATTTTAATAAATTAAAAGAATGAATTTATTTTACTGTATTCAACTGTTCCCCTTCATTTAAGTTTTTATTTGAGATTTTTTGTGAATTAATAATAGTTTTCTGATCATATTTATGCAACAACCTCAGATCCTGCCTGCTATTTTAACTTTCTCCTCATTGAACTATAAATTTTTGGGGTGTGTTGATCTGCTAGTTCCCTTTTTCAACTTATCTGGTAGGCTGCTGTGGGATTGTCCGATATATTTTCTCCTTTGCATTTTCTTGAACCCTTGACCTCTTCCTGGATCTGATATTATAATCAAAATTTTTGTGCAACTCAGCCTGCATAAAATCTGTGAATATTTTACAATATTATTCAATTTCCTCTTCACCCAAAGAGACCTAAAATTAGGACTTTGAGAGCTTCATCGACTGCTTCTCCTGTCTCATCTTCAATGTACAAAGGTGGTTGTATCTGGTCTTTGTCTTTCCTATCCCTTTGCATGATTTGTAGTGGTTACCTTCTAAATTGAGGATTGAAAGTCCTATTTTTCCCTTTTCGAATTTGTCTTGGAGGATTTTTCCCTTTCTAATTCCACTTTCACCAGTTTATTTGACAAATTTCTAATGAATTTAGACATTTCATCCAGTTTTTGGTCATGAGAATATTTAGGCTGTCTGGAAGCCTTTACTTCTTCTTTTACCTTTACCTCATCTTCGACCTGTTGCTTTGCCTTAATTTTTCCTACAACAGATAAATTAGCCTCAATTTCTAATGCATCGACCTCAATTTGATCTAAGTAGGAGATATCCTCTCTCTTAGTGTAAACCCAAAGTCAGAATCAAATTCCCCTGCAAACACCATTTTTTTCTCTTGTAGGTGGGGGATTTGTTTATGCTGGAAGGCTATTGTATAATTTATTAAATCTCTTAATAAAATCATTTACATCCTCTTCTGGTTTTCTTTTAATTTCATTGAATTCAATTAGAAAATAACTATGATTCTTTTTCTTACCCCATATTTATGTGAACACATTCTTCAATTCCTCCCACGTATTAATAGAATCAGTAGGAAGTATTTTGAACCACTTCTTAGATTCTCCATCAAGTGACTACATAAATGATCTCAATAAAATGTCCAGATAGTCAACATTCAAATTTTTAGCAAAGGAAAAAAATGAAGCAATATGTTTCTCCGTTGTTACTTCATCTTCCCCTGTAAACCTAGGTAACAGTTTAAGATAATATTATCACAAAGCATTCATTTTCTAAGAAATATTTAAAGGTGAATATCTGTTTAATAGGAATGCTCAAATAACCAAGTTTAAATTTGAATGAGATGATAGAGGGTTTAAAGTTACTGAGGAAGAACAACAAAAATAGGAACTGGTTGAATTATGGCAAAAACATGCCGATATGAAACTCAAATTTCAACAATTTTAATATCTTTAATTTATGGGAAAGAAAATAAAACTGAATCAAACAATTCTCCTTCCAATGCAGGCTCTTGGAAAATAGTTTGAGGAGAAAATGAACTTTCTTGAAAAAATTCAAGATTTCTTACAACGTTTTCTGAATGAAAACTCGGAAATTTTGGGACAGAACTAGTACTGGGAGCAGGAAAAGTAGGAGTTAGAGTTACTGGACATTTTTCTTTCCAAACCCTCTAAGAAACTAAATTCTTTTGATTAAAAGGGATAAGGGATTTCTGTTGTGAGGTATCAGACATCGTGTGGGGTCTCTGTTGGTCGCTTTAATTGTTTTAACAATTCAAGCACCACATAAATTGTCAACCCGGGAAGGTCTGTTTATTCCAAAGACAATCATGCACTGGATATGCTCAATTCCAAAATCAAGGAAATGTTGTAGTAGAAGTCACACAATTATCAATCATACAAATCTAACTATTCACACCCCACTTTAACAAAGCTGAAGCCTACTTGTGTTACAACAGAAGAAATTCCTCTATTGTAGTCTTTCATTAAAAGAATTCTAGGAAAAGATAATGAAAGGAAATCACCCTGCAGGAAAGGAAATCAATCAACCATAACAGGGAACAAGACCCTATTCCTCCAAACAGGAATCTTCAGCACCTATTGCCTGACACTAATCACACTGTAGAAAAATATCAATCCAAGGAAAATAGGACCCTATTCCCATGAACAGGAACCTTCAACACCTGTTTCTTGATATCAATCACACTACAGAAAAAGAGAATCAACCTACGGGGAACAGGACCCTATTCCTCCAAACAGGAATCTTCAGCACCTGTTTCCCGGTATCAATCACACATTCAAAAAAATAACGGAAAAAATCTCTTGGCTTCTTTAAGAATGAATGATACAGAACTAATGCAGTGTTAAAGAAAACAGAGTGCTTAAAGAACTACAGAACTTTGTAAATGATTATTCAGCAAACAGAGTTAAATTAAGGTGCAAATAACATAAATAAGTTAACAAACTACAGGAGCAATCGAGTGAATCTTGTGATGAAGGCGGGCCCTTTCCTTCTCACAAGATTCCCCAGAGGAAAGAGTTAAATTGAAGCGCTCAAAAGAAACCTTTATTCATCTGTCAAAAAGGAATGATACATTACAATGGAGTCTTGCTCCTTTCCACTCAAAAATAATGTCTCTCCTGCAGTCTCTAACTCCCCTTCTAATGATGATGTATCCTCTTTTTAAAGAGGAGACATCTATTACAGTTACATCATAGAAATCCTAGTTTTATCGAAATCTATTCTTCTATCTTAAAACAGGGTCTTTCTATTCTTCCATAGCAGAATATTGTTACAATAGATACAAAAATACTGGCTTCAGAACAATCCGTGTAACAACTTTCCTTGCTTGTCTTCGTCTTGTTTCCATCGTTCCTGAAATACTCTTTCGAAATCGCAAATCACGAGTAGTGACATAATTTACGTGCCTGCTAACTGTTTCAGCAATAGATTTGACTGTTTCAGCAACGGAGTCGACTGTTTCAGCAACGGGCCGACTGTTTCAGCAACAGCATGTTCCTTATCATAAATTATCTGCGATCTTTTAGACTTGTGTTAGCAACTATCTACCTTCGATTAATGATGAAATATAAGAGTAATGTGGAATTATACGTAAAACAAATTAAATATATAGTAAAGAGAAGGATTTCATATACCTTTGGATAAAATGGATGAAAATGATAATGTAACCTTTTTAAATATAGCTATAACGAGTAAAGTGGTGTCAAAATGTATGGTAAAAATGGTACATTGTGAGGTCCTAACATCCCCCCCAGCTGAAAGGGTTGCATGTCCTCAGGCAACTTTTAGTCCGAGTCAGAGTCTGAGTACTGACTCTTTGCATGCAAGTTACTCAAGCAATAACTATGGAAGGTAGCTTCTTTCGAAGATCTGAATCCCTGGTTATTTTTCAATTTCTGCCATGCTACTGCCTCGTCCCTGTTAGCCAATTTGTAGTGAAGCTGATATCATTTTGTCGGCATCCATAAGACAGGGAAGTGAAAATGATAACCAATCCAATTTTCGGCACATTGCTGAATGCATCTGATATAGTTTGGTACCCTGGATAGTGCAGTTTGAAGATTATCAGGGCTAAAAGGATTATACTCTTGTCTTTCCTTACAGGACTGTTGCCAGAACATGGTGTTGGCCTTCAAGGCAGCAGTCTCTTTGACTCTGATTAACTGATGACACTTTAGGAGTATTGAGGCTTGCAATTGTTGTATGTACCTACGCATTCCTGGCTTCTGCAAAAATCGATGATAATCTGCTACAAAAATGGTCGGATTTGAAGGTTTCGGTCTTATCCAAAGGAGGCGATTATCCTCATTATGCCTACTTGCAATAAAAGCGGTTTTCCATGTGATTTGATTGGCAAGAAATGAAACAAATTCCCTAATTTGTATATCACCAACAATTGGATTCAGGTTGACCTCTCTATTGTCAGGCATAGCCTCATTATGAAGATAAAGTTCACATAACAAATGTTGATCACTAGCGGGGGCCTCAGCAAATGTTTTGACAAATTGTTCGGCTGTGAGCAACTCATGAGGTCTCCCATCCTTAATTGCTTTCAACTAAAAATAAACAAGGCGTTCAGAAAGGAACAGAGAATAATTCAAGGAAGGTTTCCTGGTGGCTAACAATTTTTGTACTAATGAAAACATCAGGACCAGTTTGTCTTTTAACTCCTTGATTTCTTTCTTGGAATCCTTAAGCTGCTGAAGTGTCTGCTCCCAGTTATCCAAGTTGGCATACATCTGAATCTTCCAGGCCAACTTATGTTGTTGTAACATTTTATCTTGATCAATATCATACTACTTCTTCCACTTATTCATTATTTCCAATTCTTTCCATGGCGGAGTTTGTGTCCCAGAATTATAAGTACTGGGTTGGGGCATAGTCTGAGTAGCTGAGTTAACTAACACAGGGCAGGATATATGTGGCTTGGTTTCTTTTTCCAGACTTTTTAAGGGCCCTACTGGTTCTTGTGTGGCAGTAGGGCGTTCTTATTTGACTGCAACTGATGTGGATGCCTCAGGCACTGGGACTTTAACTATTTTGTATCCGGCCTGTTAGTAAATGTTTCCACATTCATGGCACATGTATTCTTTACATGGGTCATTATTTTGTACTGATGCTGTATGTGCCAACATGTAGAGATTTAATTCTTTATCAAAGGCTTCCCTTGCCATTACCAACTCTTTTTTGTAGGCCTCTAATTCTAACTTTAAAAATTCATTTTCCTCTAATAAAGATGCCATGGTGAGTGAACCCTGTGTGTTGGTTGCTTTTGCTGGAGTTGATTGCTGATCCGCAGTTGTAGCTAGTTCTTGTGTTTTAGATACAACTGGTTTCCTTATATTATCATGCTTGGTGTTTTATTTTTGCACTTCAGCAGCGGGTTCTTGTGTTTCAGCAGCTGGGTGAGTAACTGGTTCTTGTGGAGCAGTTACTGTTTGAGTAGAAAATGATGTCATATTACCCTGGGCATCTGGTTCTTGTGGAGCAGTGCCACAGGACGAGACGGGTAATGATTCGGGGATTTGGAATGGTGATGAGGATTGAAGTTTTAACAAGATAGCTGCGGGGTCAGGGGAAATGGGAGTAACTTTAGATTCAATAGTCGTTTTCATTTTTCTCCTAGGTAGGAAAGCAGAAAAATCAGTGAATTTCATTTTCTTTTTATGAGAAGATTCTTTTCTAGGGGAAGGGCTATCGAAAGAGGTGACAACTTGGGATGTGGCCCTTGTTTGCCTTTTTGAGACAGATACTGTTGCAATTCATCTCTTTCTTTTATGAGTAGGGGGTGATGGGGCTGTTTCAGCTTGAGAGTCATCGCTAGAGATGTGGACAGTGGGATGGGATGACTATGCTAAATGGGATGAACTTGGGGTCGGATCAACTGGTTCTGAAGATGGAATCAATGGAGGATCAGGAATATCTTCCAGTTGCCGTTCATAAGAGCTTTCGGGGGTTTCTTGGGGATTTCCAGCTTCTTGGGGTATTTCGGGGGCTTGTTGGAGAAGTAGGGGTGGGTTATTTAGAGGGGGGTTTTGCTGAGCAAAACCCCTGTGAATTAATAATTGACATAAGCGATGATGGGTAAGGGACAGTGATGGGAATATTACACGTCTACAGTAATATGACATATTTTTAATACATCCAAGCAGATAATAAGGAATGTTGAATAATCGACCATGCCGCAAATGACTCATTAAAACAAAGTCGTGTTGATAAACTACCTGGTAACGCCCCTCGCAAGTCAAATAGTGCTTGACAAATTCAGCTACGCTTGGCCATGGGTGAGGTAATGAATGCAGACTTATGCCACGACCTTTAATCTCAACCTGTTCTTCTGGAAGAAGGAAGTCCTGTTGTGCGTTTAAAATGACTTGTTTCCTGCTAAACCATCGAGCACTTGTGACCGGCAACCCTGAAACTTGTGCTATATCTTCCTCTGTGACCGAAATTCGGACCCCTTGGACTATGGAGTAATCTTCCTGAAAATTCTGCGCAAACTCTAAAACTTGTTGAGGATCAAATTCTCCCAGCCTCTCGAAATATGTAATCCAACCTGCCTGCTGAAAAATTTGGTAAGCCTCCGGAAATAATTCGAGAAGAGTTGTTGAGCCAGGCTCATGTCTGATAGCGGAGCCTCCCATAGCTACTAACTTGAGTCAAATGCAGATGCGCAAAGAATAGAAACACAGGCCTGATCAAGCTAATCGTTGCGACTGAGGATATGGAGTATCAATGACGACAGAAATAATGGATATGAAGAGTGACGGTGGATTGGATGGTGTGGAATGATGATTTTAATTTTCAAAATTCCCCCCTTATGTGTGATGAAATGATGTTTAAGTGTGCGGGGATTGTAATCATAATGGGCAAGATCCTCTCTTTAAACTATTATTTAACTGAATTACATAAAAAAATCCGCATACCTTATATTTTTACCTCTGTTTTTATAATTCAAAGTATAGAGTGCTTTATTCAGAGTGGCTTAATACTGATGGAAGAATCTTTAAATTTCTCTGAAATGTAGAAACAGAAGCATATTAGGATCTTCTCAATACTGGATAATATTCACCCAAGGGATCTGAAGAATAAAAGTGGGGTACTGGAAAACTTGTGTAGCAGAGGAAAGGAATGGTGTTTTGGCAATGGAAAAAAAAAAGATGATAGGTTGCTGAAAGTGGTGTTTCAGCAATTAAAAAATGAATGACATGTTGCTGAAAGTGGTGTTTCAACAATGGAAAAATAAGGAAAATGGAATGTAATGATTTGGTACTAAGAAAATTTGGGGAAGTACTTGCTGAGGGATGATTTCAGCAGTAGAGAACGGGAAATGCTAGCTGAAAGATGGTGTTTCAAGAGTGGGTAGAAATAGGAAAAATGGAAAAAAGGGAAAGATGGAGTAAAAGGATAAGTGATAAAAGGGAAATTGCTGGGAAATGAGTTGAAATGAGGGGAAGAAAGCTTCTGTGATTGAAGCTTTAGATCTTCTTGTGATGAAACTGTCCTCCTGAGTGAGTTCTTCCTTAATCTGCAAAATACAATTGTAACATGCCAACCCTTGACAGGGATTATTAGTTTTAAATCTAATCTAATACTAGAAATATAGTGCAGAAAATTAAATGCTGTGAGGAGGAGAGGACTCCCCTAGAAAAAGATAATGTGTATCAGTCATGCAAGCAGCCTTGAAATCTTCTTTAGAAACAGGGTGCTGGTACAAACGAAGCCTATGACCATTTACTAGTAGAGGTGTTTTAGAATCATCAATTGTTAAAAGTCTTACTGTTCCATTAGGAAAAACATCATCTACTTCATAAGGTCCCAGCCATCGTGTACGTAGCTTACCCTGAAAATTTTCAAACCGAGAGTCGTACAATAAGGCCCAATTACCTTTTTGGAACTGCTTGTGTTTGATGATTTTATCATGCCACTTCATTCTTTGTTGTTGAATCATGGTTGTTTGGTGAATGAAATCTAATCTCTTTTCATCCAATTCAAGAAGCTACTGCAACTTAGCTGTCTACACATCAGTCAAATCAAGGTTAACAGCTAAAGCAGTTCTTAAAGTTTTAATTTCAAATTCCACAGGAAAAACAACATTTTTACCATAAACCAATTCATAGGGAGAAAATCCTTTAGTATTTCTCCAGGTAGTTCTGTAAGCCCATAGTGCTTCAGGGAGTCTTTGAGACCAATCCTTTCGGTTATCCTTCACTGTTTTAGTTAGAATGGCTTCTATTACTTTATTTGTGCTTTCCACCTGCCCATTGGCCTGGGGATGGTATGGTGTAGTCATTCTATGATGAATATGATATTTCCGAAGGATAGATTTAAAACCATGAGAATTGAATGGAGGTCCTCCATCTGTAACTAGCTCTCTAGGAATTCCATATCTAGTAAAGATCTCTTCAAATAAGAAAGCTAGGACAACTTCTTCATTGGCTCTAATAAGTGCTTTGGCCTCCACCCATTTAGTCATATAGTCTATAGAGACTAATATATAATTTGTTTGATTGGATGGAGGATTAATGGGTCCTATGAAATCTAAGGCCCATCTTTCAAATGGTTCGGGTACTACCTGGGGGTTTAATGGCATTTGATCTCTATGATTGGGTTGACCCAATCGCTGATAGCTGTCACAAGCCCACACATATTTCTTTGCATCTTTAAACAATGAGGGCCAATAGTAACCCATCCTCAAAATTTTGTGTGCTGTTCTTTTATCAGCAAAATGCCCTCCGTAGGGGCCATCATGATAAGCTTTTAGTATGTCGTACACTTCATCCTCTCTAATGCATCTTCGGATTTGCTGATCAAGCCCTATGTAGAAAAGACACCCACTTATCCAGCTATACCTGGGACTTTGTTGAAAAATTCTTCTCTTTTCCCTGTATGACAGGTGTGATGGTAATTTTCCTGCAACCAAATAATTGGCAATGTCTGCATACCAAGGAGAGTGAGCAGAGACTACAAATAAATACTCATCAGGAAGGAATCATCTACTGGAATATTATTATCAGTTTTTAGCCGCGAAAGGAAATCAGCCACAACATTTTCTTTACCTGGCCGATCTACAATTGTAATATCAAACTCCTGCAGTAACAATAACCATCTGGTAACTCGAGCATTTGTGACAGATTTGTTCATTAAATACTTAATAGCCGAGTGATCAGTGTGGACAAAAGTAGAATAACCAGTGATGTAATGTCGAAATTTATTAATGGCATAAATTACTGCAAGAAATTCCTTTTCGGTAACTGTATAATTAAGCTCAGCAGGGGTCATGTTCTTACTGATAAAATAGATAGCATAAGGAAGATGGTTTTCCTCTTGTCCCAAGACAGCCCCAATTGCAGTGTCTGAAGCATCAGAAGATATATGAAAGGGGAGTGCCCAATCAGGTCCTCTCAAAATAGGAGAAATAGATAACTGATGCTTGAGTTCTACAAAGGCTTTTTGACAAAGATTAGTCCACTTAAATTCAGCATTTTTCATAAGCAACACAAATAATGGAGAAGCTATCTTAGAAAAATATTTAATAAATATTCTGTAGTATCCAACATGTCCTAGAAAACTTCTCACATCAGTTTGTGTTTTAGGAACAGGAAGATTCTGAATGACCTGTATTTTGGATGGGTCTACCTGAATGCCTTGAGATGAAATAAAATGTCCAAGCACTACTCCTTCACTCATCATCATATGACATTTTTCAGTACTTAGGGAGAGGTGAGCTTGTATGCAACGTTTAAGTACCTTCTCAAGATTTTGTAATGCATCTTCAAAAGACATACCATAAGGAGTAAAATCATCCATAAATATTTCCATAGAGTCATTCAGCATATCAGAACAGATTCCTATAACAGCCCTCTGAAAAGTTGCTGGTGCATTACATAGTCCAAATGGAAGAACTCTATAGGAAAAAGTTCCCCAAGGACTAGTAAAAGTGGTCTTGTCTTGGTCTTGGGGTGCAATTCTAATTTGGTTATACCCGCTGAATCCATCTAGAAAAGAAAATAATTTCTTTCCTGACAGACTATCCAACACCTGATCAATGAAAGGTAAAGGAAAGTGGTCCTTTTGGGTAGCTTTATTTAAGGCTTTGTAATCAACACACACTCTCCATTTCCCATTTTTCTTAGGGACTATTACCAATGGGGAAACCCATTCACTGTCAGATATGGGGTATATAAATCTTGCATTAAGCAATTTCTGAAGTTCTTCTTTAACAATCTCTCTTAAATTAGGGTTCATTCGTCTTTGGGGTTGACAGACTGGTCGGCACCATTATTTAATATAAATTCATTGAGTACATAATTCAGAAGAGATTCCCTTCATATCCGTGTAATCCCATGCGAATGCTTCCTTATTTTCAAGTAATAACTTCATTAACTGCTGTGTTTCAGCAACTATTAGATCAGGATTTATATTTAATGTTTTGCCAGGTTCGATTTCCACTGTTATGCTTTTAGATGAGATGGTGGTTAATGTCTGAGATAAATCTTCAGATTCAATCTTTTCCTGGGTATCCGTTTCAAAAAGTGCAGTCAATTGATTGTGTGTTTCAGCAATTACAGAGGAAGGTTCGCAAATAAAATTATTAATTATTTTATCCTCTGTATTGTCTTTAAGAGTTAAGGCTTGTCCGATAGTTAAAATGGGCTAAATAGCATTATCATCATAATCCATCCACACAGAATTTTCATTATTAATTATGGGTGTAGCATGAGGATAAAGAGTAAGATGTTTAGTTTCATAACCATTAGAAATTTTCATTGAACCGGATCTGCAGCTGATAAAGGCATCGGCTGTGGCTAGCCATGGCCTTCCTAGAATTAAAGGGTGTCTCCCTAGCTTTGTTTTAGTTTGTAATACCCCAAAATCAGCTGGGTAATTCCAGGATTCAACTGAGATAACTAGATCTTCAACAACTCCTTCTGGTTTAATTGTAGAACGGTCAGCTAACTCTAGAATGTTTGATGTATCTTTGATTGTGTTATTCAGCTGTAACAACTGTGAAGTTTCAAGAGTCATAATGTTTATTGCAGCACCTAGATCTACCAGAACTTGAGGAATTATCGTTTTACCAATTTGAACTGTCACAGTAGGATGGCCGGGGTCACCATATTTCACAGGAGGGGTTTTTCCAGACATTAATGCAGATAAATCACCCATAACATGAAATGTAAGGGGGTCTTTAGTCTTCCTACCAGGTTTCTTAACACAAATGTCCCTCATGGTTATGGCATAAATTGGTACATCTCTTAGTGCCTGTAAAAGTGGAATTTTAACATACAAGTTTTGCAATTCTTCTAAAAGATTAAAAACAGGTGTTTCAGGCGTTTTAGTTAAAACTAAATGCTCGGGGAATGGTGGCTCTGTTATTTCAATACCCTTGTTAGAGGGTGGTTGTGCTTTTTTATGTTTCTCAGTTTCCTCTTTATCAAAATCAGAAGAGGTTGTATCATCGATGATAGGTTCTACTATTTTCCCGGATCTCAAATGAATATCATTACATTGCATCGTAGAAAATGTAGGCTGATTCTACATATCAATGACTTGCACAACTTTATTATTGGGGTTAGGATTTGGTTGCACAGGTAGCTGGGGTCTCATTTGATTATTTGGTGGAGCACTTGATGGTAGAGGAAGTGTTTGTTGAAATTGAAGAAATTGATTTGGATACGGGAGTTGTTGGCTTCTCCAATTTGAATTCCATGGATTAAAAGAAGATGGCTGTTGTGGGGGCCAAGGAGTCCACATTGCAGGATCAACAAAGGGAGGGTTTGTTTGTTGCATGGGTGGGTAGTTCATCTGATTAAAGGGTGGGTATTGCATTTGATTAAAGGGAGGGTAATTTGTCTGACTGAAAGCAGAATAATTATTCCAACGATTAAATGGAATACTAGAATTCATACCTTGTCCTTTTGGTTGCCATTGTCTTCTTTGTGTTCGCAGGTAAAATGCTTCAGCTTCTTCCTCCGTTGGCTGCAGTGCTGCCTTTATTCCCGGTAGAGAGGGACATTGTTGTGTTTCATGATATTTCTCACAAAGGGTGCAGATTGGTATTTTGTCCAATGGGCATTCCCTTAGTGGATGTTTATCTCTGCATTTAGGGAAAAAGACAACCAGAGCTGCTTCTGCTTCAGCCTGCTTCTTTTTAACCTGCAAGGTGTCAATTTGTGAAGCAAAAGAACTTAACATCTCAGTTTTAAATTCTTCAAGTAAATTACCTATTTTAGCTCTTGTTGCTCCCCCACTGGCTGATTTCTGAACTCTTGAATAGGTGGGATCTTTGTTACTTGCTCTGTTCCTTGCAGCTCCTCTTGAACATCTTTTACAGAGTTCAACAATCTCATCATATGATTCTTTAGATATATCTCCCTTTCCAAGCATGTTTAACATGTCTAAACAATCATCCCTTAATCCTCTAAGTAATATTGTTTTACAGATTTCTTTACTTACATTCGGATGATCAGATCTCTGCAGATTATACTGCAGTCTTTCCACATAGTCCTCCAAATTCTCGTCCGGCTTTTGTGCCATGTTGAATAGTTCCTCCCTCTTTTCTCTTGTCCGACAATAGTCTTGATATTTAAGCAGAAATTTTTGTTTCATCTATTCCCATGTTGTGATTACCTGACTTCCAAGGCTCATGAACCATCTTAAAGCATTTCCTTTTAATGTTGTTGGAAACAGTTTCAACTTTTGAGCATTAGTAACATAATCATAACTTCTGCATAATATATCAAATTCAAAAAGAAATTCATCCGGATCTTCAGAGGATAGACCATGGAAGTTAGGTAAAGCTGACAATGGAATATTCTTCATAGGAGTTGTTCCTCTAGGGAGATCACTGATAGGAAATCCCAAGGTAGAGAGAGAATTTTCATCCCTTCCTTCTCCCTCAGGATCTACACGTCCTCCACCAAAGAATTCTTCGTTGTTTCCTTCCATTGGTTGTTCCCCTACTGCACTTGCTCAATCCTCAAAATCTTCTACTAGCTCCTCAATGTTTTCCATTGGTCGTCCAATATTCTCTATTAGTTCCTCAACGTGCTCTGCTGATTCGCTAGCACTTTCTTCTGATTCTCCAGCACTCGTTGCTGGTTCTTTAATATCCGTTACTGGTTCCTCTACGTTTTCAGGGCTCACAACTTATTCTGTTTTGTAATCTGATTGAGGGGAGTGCTGAGGTTTTGGTCTTCGAGAACTTAATCGCTGTGATGATTCAGCCTTTGATACAATTTCGTTAATAAAAGTCTTTCTTCCTCCCCTTCCTTTGCCCTTGCCACCTGTAGGGTTATTTTTCTTCTGGGTTCCGCGTCCTCTCATACAATCTGCACATCTAGAAAGAAAATATCAATGCTTTTGAAATCTATAATTGCCTTCCCCGACAACGGCGCCAAAATGTTGGTCGCTTTAATTGTTTTAACAATTCAAGCACCACATAAATTGTCAACCCGGGAAGGTCTGTTTATTCGAAAGACAATCACGCACTGGATATGCTCAATTCCAAAAGCAAGGAAAAGTTGTAGTAGAAGTCACACAATTATCAATCATACAAATCCAACTATTCACACCCCACTTTAACAAAGCTGAAGCCTACTTGTGTTACAGCAGAAGCAACTCCTCTATTGCAGTCTTTCATTAAAAGAATTCTAGGAAAAGATAATGAAAGGAAATCACCCTGCAGGAAAGAAAATCAATCAACCATAACAGGGAACATGACCCTATTCCTCCAAACAGGAATCTTCAACACCTGTTGCCTGACACTAATCACACTGTAGGAAAAATATCAATCCAAGGAAAACAGGACCCTATTCCCATGAACAGGAATCTTCAGCGCCTGTTTCCTGATATCAATCACACTGCAGAAAAAGAGAATCAACCTAAGGAGAACAAGACCCTATTCCCATGAACAGGAATCTTCAGCACCTGTTTCCTGATATCAATCACACTGCAGAAAAAGAGAATCAACCTAAGGAGAACAAGACCCTATTCCCATGAACAGGAATCTTCAGCACCTGTTTCCTGATATCAATCACACATTCAAACAAATAACAGAAGAAAAAAAAATATCTCTTGGATTCTTAAGAATGAATGGTGTAAGGCTAATGCAGTGTTAAAGAAAACAGAGTGCTTGATAAGAAATACAAAACTGTATAAATGATTCTTTAGCAAACAAGATTAAATTAAGGTGCGAATAACATAAAGAAGTTAACAAACTACAGGAGCAATCGGGTGAATCTTGTGATGAAGGCGGGCCCTTTCCTTCTCACAAGATTCCCCAGAGGAAAGAGTTAAATTGAAGCGCTCAAAAGAAACCTTTATTCATCTGTCAAAAAGGAATGATACATTACAATGGAGTCTTGCTCCTTTCCGCTCAAAAATAATGTCTCTCCTGCAGTCTCTAACTCCCCCTCTAATGATGATGTCTCCTCTTTTTAAAGAGGAGACATATATTATAGTTACATCAGAGAAATCCTATTTTTATCCAAATCTATTCTTCTATCTTAAAACGGGGTCTTTCTATTCTTCCATAGCAGAATATTGTTACAACAGATACAAAAATACTAGCTTCAGAACAATCCGTGTAACAACTTTCCTTGCTTGTCTTCGTCTTGTTGCCATCGTTCCTGAAATACTCTTTCGAAATCACAAATCACGAGTAGTGACGGAATTTACGTGCCCGTTGACTGTTTCAGCAACAGATTTGACTGTTTCGGCAACGGAGTCGACTGTTTCAACAACGACCGACTGTTTCAGAAACAACACGTTCCTTATCATAAATTATCTGTGATCTTTTAGACTTGTGTTAGCAACTATCTACCTTCGATTAATGATGAAATATAAGAGTAATGTGGAATTATACATAAAACAAATTAAATATATAGTAAAGAGAAGGATTTCATATACCTTTGGATAAAATGGATGGAAATGATAATGTAACCTTTTTAAATATAGCTATAAAGAGTAAAGTGGTGTCAAAATGTATGGTAAAAATGGTACATTGTGAGGTCCTAACAGCCTCTTAGGAATAATTACTACTACTTGGAAAGAGATTCAACCTAACCACTTTATTTTCTTACGAAACAAATAAATGAATATTTAGAAGAACCCAGGGAATAATAAGTTTGTGTCTCTAATCCCAAACAACGACGCAAAAAAATGTTGTACCTTGAGAGACAACCCCGTACTAAAAAGAGGTTAGTGCGCAAGACATTTATTAAAAAAAATGATGAAAATACTTTATTGTCCGAATGTTCTTAAACCCAAGAGATTTAAACCTTATGAGTCTTCAGTGTGAGACAATCTTTAAAGTGGCTGTCTGATGTTGAATGCAAATGGAAAAGATAGGACATAAAGAAGTGATGGTGGAAAGTCTTTAACAATAGGCTTCCTATGAAGAATCTTTTGTTTCCAACTTCAGAAGAAAAATGTAAGTATTAGGAAGTGAAATATAGAAAAGGGGAGCACATCATTAAAGATTTTAACTTTAATTTACAGAACTTTAAAATTAAAGACCAAAAACTTAATTACTCATTTCTAAAGAAGAATGACATAAAAATAAGATGAAACTGGAAAGACAAATCATACTCATAAAATTCTAGAATCACTAGAAAGGTTTATTCATATGCACATGAAGATCCAAAATACCAAAAATTCCGCTTCTGAGGCCAAAAAATTGAAACCCCTTCTCTTCCTCTTAATTTCCTTCTTATACAAAATTTTTAAAATGAGATAATTAAAAAATTATCAAATACTAACTGCTATCCTCTTAAACTACTTCGGAACTGATTGGTCCTTTGATCACTACATTTGGAAAATTAAAATTGAAAGCTAAATACACAATCCAGGAACTTTTAAAAATTGATGATATCGTGAAATATGTGATGGCAGAGCGACCACATGGAACTTGTCCTAGTCCACTGATGTAATATGGGGAAAAAATCCTATATGGGAGAAACCCGATGGAGTCCCCTGGTAATCATCCTGTACCGTCGATTTGTAGTTGGATCAAAATAAAAGAAAAAATTACAGAGAAACTCAGAGAGTTAACTGTCAGGCTAGTTATACTGGCATGTTTTCTATATCTATCGGGTCCCACTATTTCTTTCCATCCCGCTCGAGCTATCACACGAATTTTAGCCCTAGCGATGTAAGTACATTGGGTCCCACCAAAACGTGCATCAATTCCTTTAAAATTGCATAAAACTAAATCAACACCCTTAATCCATCATTATGGATTTAATAAAAATTAATTTTTTTTGACTCTAATTTTGTTTTTTACACCTATATACATTTTTGAACATATAGGAAAAGTAAAAAGAGCTACAAAAATCTTCAAAACGACTCTCCAACTCTCGGTGATACTTAACCGTGTTCGAAAAGTATTCATTACTGGGATGTACATCTCGTCCTCTTCCATTGCAGAAAATAGTGCTACCGCGTGTTCTTCCTCCGAAGGAACAATCATTATTATAAGTTACTCTATACACCGTATACAAGATGGAAACCATTCTAATCCCCATGAAAACCATTCTATTTAGTCTATCAAATCCTTCACTTACCCACGATTCTGTCTCCATATCTTTCTTTATTTCGATGGCTAAGAATGTAAAGCACACAACAAATATGGGCAAATGGAAAACCATTGTTAAAAACAACACTAATAATCTTCTTATATCCTCACGATATGGTTTGGCCCACTGACCAAAAAAGAAAAACCTTAGGAATGTTGGGGTCGGGGGTTGTCTTTTAACTGAAGTTCGGGCACCACTTCGCACTAATTTTACTATTAATAATTCTATTTAAGATATTTCTTTCAAATTTCTATATATTAAAAAATCGTGCACGTAGTAAATATTTATACATTTATCCGTTAATATTAGGTTAGTGTATTGTTGGTAGTTTTATCATAAGAGTATTATAAGCGTGCATAATATTTAAGAGTATATGTTTATTTCTAAGAGGTCACATGTTCAAAACCAGAGAAGTAGAATATGTATGTCTTCATATACTTAACATTTAAATAACTACATGGAAGTGAGTCCCTTGTCCCACAAAAAAAGAATCTCATATAACAATTTGGTATCTCGCTTGATCATAACCTTAAAATTGAATAATAATAATGTTAAAAGAAAGTAACATAGTTATTTTGCACGATTTTGTTATGTGATTTTGTACTTTCAGTGATTTTGTACTTTCAGTACTTTCTTCACTAAGCTGACTAACACAAAGGTGTGATTAAGTTTTTCTTTTATGAGAATGTGCTAAACTATGTTAAAAATGAAAATTCCAAGGAGCTCAATTCACGGTAAAGGGGATTTATGAAGCTTAAAAGTTTATAAATATAATCTAAATTGATGTTCAAGATTGGTATAGGCTCATTTTATAATGTAAACGTCTTGCAACTATTTTGAATAATTTTAACTGCGTTGTTTGATGGAAAACATAACTTATATTATAAGGTGGTGCTTGAACTCTTTTTTTTTTTTTTTCAATGAAAACCAAACCCATTAATAATATGGATGCACTCTAGGATCATGGATGCATTCCCGATTACATAATTTTAAACTTTTTGAGAAATTCACATGGAGAGTTTCCCCATGGAAATTTGGTTGAATGTAGATTTTATAAATTAAAAATGTGTGCACACCATAGAAACACAGTTGTGCTTTAAAACACACATTATTTAAGGACGTGTCTATGTTCATCCATTTCAAAAATAGAAAGTGAACTCATTTGCTAATTTCTTTTTCGGATCAACTCATGCTTTCCTTCTCTTCCAACTCCCTAACGACATGTGCTTTATTACTATTTTGGCACAATTTTGCTGAGGACCATGAAGAGGGACATTGGAATCATTGAATCTTAGAATTTTTTATAAAGAATTTTTATTTTTTAGGAATATTTGTGATAAATGTCATATTTATATCTATATAATTATGGAAATGCACACAACTTTTAAGAATATTTGTTGTGATTTTAATGTTTCTTTTATTTCAACATGACGGAGAAAAACATTGATCTAATCCTAAGCCCTTACTTCCTCACAACAACCATACACATAAATTAATCCATTTTTATATGAATTAATAAGCTTAATTGATGAGATTTTCTAAACTGGAGAACCATCTTATATGTGATTTCCAAGTGCACTTAACAATATTACTCCTTCCAATAGTTATTATTCCTATGTCCAGTTTTTCATATATATATATGAATATATAAGATAGTAATATTCACCTAACATGAGTAATGAGTAGGTGAAATTTTTTCATATAGATAATGGACTTATTGTTCAATTTCTTATTAACCTTAAAGCCAACAAACTCCTTGATCTAATAAAGAGGCATATTTGTATGAAATGTGGACATTCCAACCATGGGAAGATCATTGGATGGATAACTGGTTTAATTTATTTGATAAATACCCCTACAATAATAGGGAGATTCCCTTATATTTTCTTCATAAATTATGAATCAATTTTATTATAGTCTCTATGTCAATTATTTTGGCATTGTGGAATTACATGGGGTTGGTTTTGTCTTTGATAATGATTGAGCAAAGGCTAGACATGAACCATTGAGAAGGATTCTCACCATGAATACTGGCCACCATGTCTTAATAGTGGATATCAAAATCGTTGCAAAAGAATACCACTATCATAGAAGACAACTTAGGGAGGCTCTTGAGATAATTTAACATCCCAATAATTGAAATAAAGTTAGTGGCCCTGTGATAAATGGTAATTGGATCCTTTTGATCAAACATCAAGGCTCTCTAGAAAATTAAGTTTGATAGTCCTCATTTTCTTCTTCTTTTACTATCCTCTTTCCCTATTTTTAGGTACTTCTTCCTCCTTCTCCTTGTGTGTTTCCTTCACTTATTCATCCTATTTGTTCCTTTAGGTTGTTACCTTGTTTGGTCCTTTCTTGTATGTTATCCTTTATTATTTCAAGTTTTTTTGTGATTTTTGTGTTATTTATATAATTTATTTTTATTTTAACTATTAATTACTTATTTATTTTGTGACTCTAGAGGAATTGAAAACTAGGCCATATTTATACTCACATAACACAATATTGATCCTGACTACTACCACTATAACCTCTAGGTGCCTACATATGCCCCTTCCATAGACACAGGTAAGATGGGGGGATTTGAACCTCAAATCTATTGGTACATAACACTTCATTTTGATGACACTTTCCAATTGAGCTACCCTATAGGGGTTGTATTATTTTGAGGGTTATCATATATTAATTATGGTTTGCAATATTTTATGGTAAAGATTCGTATTATTACCATACAATATGGTTATATGTTAATTGTTATATAATTCTTTCTATGGTTTTCAAAATACTAGTACTTCATAATTTTTTATACCCTTATATATTATATCATAACACTTTAATATATTACTAATATGCTATAATACTATCAAAGCTATCATTATTACACACAATTAGTATCATTGTTATATCATTATAAATTATCTGTATACTAATAATTATTATCACTATTACTATTATATTAGTATATGCTTGTGTTTTTATATCTTATATTAAATAAAATATTTACTTAATCGTCTATGGTTTTTAGGTCCTTTGTATGGTTTTTTATAGCCAACATTGTCACCCTCCCTTTGATCCAAATTATTCTCTTTTGTTTTTCGTATTTATTGTTCCCTCTGCATTATCTCTCTTTACTGTTTTCTCTCAAGATGGATCCTCTTTTGGATTCAGAACATCGAAAATAATTGATAAGGACTATGGAAAATCCATGTTCAACAATTCATTAATATTAATCTTGTAGTTGTTATCTTTAATCTCAATTTGAGTGTAATCAACCAACTTACTCTTGAATATTTGAATTCCAATTCGCTCATGCTATTATAAACTCCCTAATAATGTTAGGTAATGAATGTTATTTATAATAGAGAATATCATCATTAGGGAATGCATGAATAGCTTGATACTCCATTCCAATGTCTTTCATAATGGCATGTAAATCTCGGTAAGTATGAGGTAAAAAATTTGATGGTGGTAACAAAAATTCACTTAGTAATAAAAAAAATAAAAAAAATAGTATTGGTTAATGTACTAAACAATATTAATCATACATATTGCATCCAAATGTTACAAATTAATGAAATGATGCAAATCAACATACTAACATTAAATGGAATGGAAAAATAATTTCTTTATCATGTATATAATACGAAATGTTATAAAATATATGACATACCTTAGGAGTTGTGTCACACGTGTTTGAAAAACCATTCACCACATTCAAGTTGAAAAAAAACAACACAATAGAGAGAAGAGATGTTTTTGAACCTTCATAAAGAGGTTTAGTTTCTATCTCAAGTACAATTAAATCAAAAGCACGGTCATAATACAGGTTGTCATCATCATTCATTCCAACATTATTAAACATATTCTTCAACCATGTTATCAACATCATTACCTTCTTTCATAGGATCATTAGCTTGATCATCAATATTAATCGCTCCATGTTATTGAGCACGCACTTGTACTACAAACACCCCTTCCTCATCGAGAAATGAACTAGGGGGTTGTTACTATACAATTACAACCAATAAAGTAATATTAGTATATATAGAAAATATTGAAACGTATATATAACAAAAATTTACAAATATAATATATAAGGACAATAAAGACAAAGAGAATACAACTTCAAGAAAGACAAATTCCCAAAATATGATGAGAGTAGATATCAAACCGACAAAGTAACAAAAGGGGTGCCTCGCAAGGCTCTTCGCTATCTTCCCATAATTCCACGTCTTCCACAAATTTTCAAGTGCAAAATCGTAGAAAAAATATGGATTACCATGCAAGGAATAGAAGTGAAGATAGTGTTATTTGAATGCCTACAGATGGATTTGCATTTAGGAATAGAAATGAAAAGTGGCGAGTGTTTAAAGAAGAATCTCGTAATATTATAATTTGATTAGTAGTTGACGGTCTCAATCCATTTGGAGAGGCCATATCTACTTAATCAGTGTGGATGATTTTTGTTATCAACAATAACATTCCTTTGTGGAAGTTAATAAAGAGGGAGCACATAATGTTGACAATGATTTTTCCAAGTATTAATTTCTTAGAATATCTTTTTTTAGCACAATAACGTCATATTTGTCTTGTTTGTTTCATAATTATGTCCTATATTTTTTTGTTAATTTACTCATATTTTTTTATGAGTCACATAAAACAAATGACCCATCGTTATTAAACCTATGAAAAATTGGGTTTCCAATAAAAGTCACATGGAAAAAAAGACAAAACATTAAATAAAACATAAGGAAATCACCATGAAGGATAATATATCAAGTTGAAGGTGAAAAATAGGGTGGAGGCAATAAAAAACAAGGGGAGACTAGGTAAAAGGACAATAAAATTTTCAAATTAAAGGAAGGCTAGGTCACCATTGGAAATTATTGAGATGAATTGAAAGGCTTAATTGACAAGCCCATTAGTGCATAAGGAAGAAATGAGAATCCCAAAAGAATTTTGGATTTTCCACTTTCTTGAGAGAAGTAGCATGTAATAAAAAATTTAGCATCCTTACATATGCCAAAAATATGGGGTTTATATGGAAAGTCACGAGGACATAAGACATAATACTAAATGACATACCATGTAAAATGATAATAGGAAGACCAAGGAAAACACTTTGTGGAACAAGAATAGGAAGACAGAGGAAAATAAATGAAACCACAAGGGAGAAGTAGGCAAAAATATAACTAAATTTTTAGATAAGGATAGGATTTGGTCACCACTTAACCTTTTTTAGATGAATTGCACTCCTATAATGGAAATATCATCCATGCACAAGAAATATGTGACGAGGAATTGAAAATTTTCATGGTTTAGAAATTCTTTAAGATGAATGTCATTGAGTAAATGTGGCACCATATTTACACCTACAAAAAATATGGGGTTGACAAGATAAGCCACAACACAGGAATAACAAACACTAAAATAAATACAAATAAAATGCCATGAAAAATGAGAAAATTAAAATTAAGGTGAAAAGCAATATGGGGGAAACAAAATCACAAGGGAGCACTTGGTAAAATGATAACAAAATTGATAAATAAGGAGAGATTGATCACCAATTAAATATTTTTAAATAACATGCAATCCAAATTTGATAAGTTCACCCATACACAAGGAAGAAGTGAGGTGACCAAATGAGTTTAGAATTTCCATTTCATTGCAATGAGTAGCATGAAATAAATGGGCCACCATCTTTATACCTCCCAAAAGTATGGGGCTTCCAATACAAGCTACAAGGTCGGAAAGTGAAACATTAAATCAAAGACATGGTCAATGTTGGTGCAAAAAGGTGACTTATGAAAATCAATACTAATGCTTACATTAATCATCAACCAGGGATTCGACTATTTGTTTCAAGAGTGTTGGCACTGTGTGTGCAGAGTGAAATCAAAATATATCTAAGAATAAATGGCACTAAATAATTGTAATAACTGGTTTTCTGATTCTCAAAGTTCAATCAAAAGAAAACCTTAAAGGAATTAAAAACTATGAATCTCAATCTAAATTCAAGTAACTTCATAAAGAAAATGAATCTATATTAAGAATTACATGAATCACACTCGATGAATTACTGCTTTAACAATTATCTACTGAGAAGAAATATTACAACAATCTAGCATTCACACTTCTAATATGAAAATGACAATAACTGATTACTCTAGATTCCCAATAACATTAATAAAATAAGCAGCAATCAATTAAAATGTTTAAACTAATCTAATAGACTCGATAAAGAATAAAACGCAAGCATAGAAGTGACAACAACTGAAAGTTATCTCACAGCAAAAGTAAATCTTAAAGATCGATAGTAACAACAACTGAATTAAGTATAATTCTATGAAGTAGCAGAAATAATAGAGGAATAATTACAAAAAGTAAAAGAAATTCATATGACACAAGAGAATCAATAGATATCCTAGTGACTGGGCCCAAGGTCCCCATAAGTCACTTCCAAAAGACACTCAAAATTTGATTATGAAGGAAACTCTGTATTTTTCATTGAATTCAATAATACCGATACAACATCACCACAATGTAATTACTTTGTCTCAGGAATACTTGTCAAAATATAAATTACAACCTTTGGGTTAAAAGTCTTGTTCTATTTCACCTATCAGATTTTTATAATCTAAAAGGAAAATAAATGGATGAGAGCGAATCCTCAGGATCAGGAGATCCTGAGGATTTCACAATTGTTGATCAGATTTCTTTATAAAATAAATTCGATTCTCCTAGTCTTTTGCTTGCTTGTATGAGAAAGACATGTTATTATTTTCCTTTCTTGGCCGTTTTTGTCCCATTGTTTGAACAAAAATTGTCCCATTCGGTTTCCTACACACAAAAAGCAAGTAGAAGTTAGTTTTCATGCCAGAATCGCACAATTTGTGGATGGTTGGTCTTTTCCATTTTTCATAATCTTTTCTCGTAGATTTATTCAAAAAAAGGAGATAAGTGCATAAAATTCAATGATAAATAAAACTAATATGAAGATAAAACATACCTTTTTCATGGCCCAACATACTCCCTTGCTTACCTTTTTTCATGTACTCATGCAATAATATGGTTGAGGTGTAGTTGTGTCAAAGAATAAGCAAGATAAACTTCCCCTTTATAGAACATAAAGCTATGTTTCTGTTTGATTATTGAAATAGACTCGTTCAGATGGCATTCTGGAAAATCATAATCAGGGTAATACCCTTCAAGGGGATACCATATAATAGGACACCTGTAATGACATCCTATCCAAGTAGGACCCATGCATAGGATTACATTGATGTACATTTTTAGGTGGACATCATCAGCTTTAAAGTTTCTATAGCCAAATGGTTCCTGGTTCTTGACATTATTAGTGGTGGCCTTCCATCTTTTCTTTGCTCCAACAAAGCTTCTTCTCTAATATCCTGGAAATACTCTCTTCCTGCCTGTACAACATTTTTATATAGTGGCCCTAATTTAGCCACAAATCCTTCTTGTTTCATGAATCTTCTTTGTTGAGTGAAAAGATGCAAGGTTTTTGTGGTTTCTCCTCTTACCCAAAGAACCAAACCATGTTCCCTCTTTTGAAAAATGTTATAGGGCTTAGTGCATTTAAGCTGGTTTAAAGAAAAATGGAGAAACACTTGGAACTGGATATATCCAATAAAAGGACTGGGATTGGCATCCCTTTCATCCTCCAAGAAAAAATTATGTAAATATAGCTCACATAGGAGACGTGTTACCTTCTCATTTTGCTCGTGGAATGATTGCATGAATTCTGTAATATTTTTAAATTCAATTGGCTTTCCAGCCCTGACAACTTTAATATTCAAAAATAGATATCTTTCCAACAAGAATAATGCATAATTAGTGGTAGGGGATCAACAGGATTAGACATCAGAGTAAAGATAACATATGGCTTTGGCTTCTTCCTTAGACTTCTGCAACTGGGTTCATATTCTCTTCACTTTCTCTTGCTCACCTCTGATACTGGAAAAATTTTCATATTTTGATGCAGTGAGTGTATCTAATTTATTCCTCAAATATTGGTGTATCTGTAGGGGCACCACCTCTTTCTTGTACCGAGCCAATACCTACTGATTTTGTGTCAATTCCTTCTGTAGTTTCAGGATAACAACCTCTCTTACCAGAGGAGTATATAGAGGTGTTTATTCTGTCTATGTCTCATTGTCATGTGTTGGAACTGAATCAGTTCGCACAAATGTTTCAACTATTTTTTGAGAAATACAGTGATTGGTCTGGAAACTTTCCTCCAAATATGTTTGAACAGCAACATCTATGGAATCCAGAGGTAATTTCGTTGGGTCTTTATTAAAAAACACAAGCTGTTTAGTTTGAGTGTCAATATCCTCTGTAGGACATGGTTCTGTTTGGGTTTCAACAAATTCCATTTCTACTTTCGGCTACCAAGCCTTGTCTGCTTCCTTCAACCTCTCCCTCAATTGCTTGACCGTTTTCTTCAATTTTATGTACTTCTTATTCAACTTCCTTAATATGGAATTGGCTGACTTCTTCTCCTTTATGGGGTTTTCAGTTGGAGAGGGAATATTTTCTCTTTCAGGCTCAGGTAGAGATGTACAAATATCAAGGTCTTTCTATGGTGGAACAATATCATTTTCTAGTATAAGAGGGGTTGTACCAACATCAATATCATGTTTAAATGGGACAATATATTTTTCAGGGATATGAGGGATTGTACCAAAATCAAGCTCATGTTCTAGTGATACAGTGTCTCCTGACTGATTCTCGGGTGCAAAATCTTCCTCTGTATGGGTTTCTACCTCAGGTTATTCATTTTCAGAGGGAATCAGTTCCCTAACGTCTTGAAAATCTCCCACCTCTTCCATGGATGGTAAAATTTTAGTATGGCCAGAAATTCCAATAGAGGTAGACTGGTCAAGATCTTGTCCTTTAGGATTTACAGATTGGTCCCTCTCTTCATAGAGTGTACCCAAATTCTCCAGTACTCTGGCCATTTCTTCCTCATATTCATGTAAATAATAATTCTGCGAACTTAGAGGTGGTGTATGAGATGGCCCTGCCTCATCTGTCAGAATTAGGGCATGTTGTCACGAGCTTATCCTTATAGAGCATCTTTATTTTACTGGGCCAGAGGCCAAGGAAGGAGTATTCCTTTTCCTTGCTCTTCTTGGAATTGCTACTTCTATTCTCTGTTGTTCAATATATGTGCTATCACTATTTCTACCATTTATCCTCGTCTATGTGTCTAGATTTTCTTCTGGTGGGGCAGAGTTTACAAATTTTTCCCATGTCAATTGCTGCTAGGCTAAGTCATGAATGATAATTAACTTGATCAGGCCATGGTGGCTAGTAACAATATATGGATATTTAGTCTTCCTAACATTTCTAGGAATTTCATGCAATAAATAATTCAAAAAGAAAGGCAAGTTAACTGTAATTTTATGTTTGAGTATGTCTAGAAATTTAATTTGTCAAGGTTTTACCACATCTTGTTGTCCATCACAAGTGATTTACTTCTGCACAGTGGTTTCCAATTCTCACCATGGTTCCTTTAGAGATGCCAGGTGAATTCCTTTGTCTTTGCAAACCAATTGCTCATTTGTGTCCTGAAATACCATGAGATGCAACAAAACGTGCTTATCAATCCACTTTGTGCCTTCTGCTGGAAGTCCCGAAACCTCGGCTAGGATTGCTTCAAATACTGCTATATTTCTGCCTCTTACAATTGTGTGTTTGCCCTATAGATTTTGTAGGAACTCCAATGCTATTTCATTGTGGAATCCTTGTAATTTGGTCAAATATTGGAGCCAACCAACGCGTTCAAGAACTGTGCGAGCCTGGTATGTTAAACAAAGTACTATGGGTTCACTGCGAATAGATTTTCCTCCCATCATTGCTGTGTTTTAGGAGCACAATTCACACTTATGTATGCACTTCTTACAGTGTTCTTAGTTTGGAACAAAACTACTAAACTACGTACAATGCTTTGAAGTTTGGTAATTTTGATCTAAAATGGCATAATATTATTTGTCTCTTCAACACGTTTCGGTGGAATTTAGTAATTAAATCGCATGCTGTTCCATTATGACTACCTCCCCCCGTCCAACTAGGAAAGGGCATCCACGACCATAAGGCACATGAAAAGAGGAAAGGACATTGGGAATTCATAAATGAACCAGAAAAGGGTCAGAGCATGTACATATGGTAAGAAACGACCAAAACCATGCAAATTTTGAAAAATAGTTAGGAAATGTTCGAAAAATGGTGTTAAAACAGAGAAATGACCATTATGAGAATTTTTTTTCCCTTAAATGGAAAGATATGACGAAGGAGTGATAGGTGATAGATGATGACAACTGCTGATATCATTTGATCGAACATTATTGATGTAATTCATATGAAAGTATAGCCTACCATGTGTATTGGTTAATGAATTCTTTTCAAATGATGAATTCATCTTTGGAGATGAATCAATAGGAGATAGTGGGATATAGAGTAATTGGAAATATAACATAAAAATCAAATACCATAAGCAGAGCCACTGCTGCCAACAGGCGTCCATAGCCTCAACAGGGTGGCTTTTTAACCCAAAAATGAGACAAAATCCTCTATTTAGGACTAAAATGATTTGTTTATTTCTATAAAGAGATCACTATGCTAGAATGATGACTAGATAATCATAATTCCATTCACCAGGGTATAAAAAAGTGATCAGGCCATCTCATGATGAGACCTCCTGTCCTTCTGACAGTTTTAACTGTTTAGAAGGACATTACCCTGGTGTGGTGGAAACACTGGAAATTTCACTTGTTACAAACTTATGATCATGGTAGGTTGGCTCTTGATGAGGCCCCCTATCCTCTCTAAGAAGATTTGCATTACATTTACATATACACATTATAAATGGAGGGAGGGTCATTAAATTGTTAAGAGTTAGGGATGGTGTAAGAAGTAAAATAATGCCGCTAAAATTTATGCCTTTATCCTACATCTTCATACCAAAGGGAATTATCAATTGAAAGTGTGAAAAATAAAACAACATGGTATTGAGATAATGAATCTTTTTATGATATGTCCGAAAAGAAGATATTTAGCAAGTCATTATATAGGAAAACCATGTCAGTTTCAGGAATAAATATATCCATCAAAGGTTTAAAAATCATAATTTTGTGAACATTAGGGTCTTCCCTCTATATTGGGTAAAAATTTCCAATCCAAAAAGATGATCTTCATAGTAAAGCATGTGAGAGAAAAGATGGCAAAAAGGGAAAAAAACAACAAAAAATGGCCGCTGTTCATTTTTATGAGCAACTGTTCAAAGTATTGAACAAAAATTATTAAACACAGAAGAAATCATGGCTATTCATTGTCCTAAACAACAACTGTTCAATTGACTAAACAATAAAAATCACACCAAAAAAATTTGCGGTTGTTCGTTTTTTTGAACAACAACTGTTCAATTGATTGAACAACAAAAACACACCAAAACAAATTGCGGTTGTTCATTTTTCTGAACAAAATCTGTTCAATTGATTGAAAAACAACTGTTCAATTGATTGAACATCAAAAAAACTGAAAAAAAAAGAAAAAATGAAAAAGGAAAATTACAACCAATTATTAAGAATATATATACATTATTTTCAGTTGAAGAGAAGCGAACTTTCACGAAAATGAAGTTGCTAGGTCATTTCTCCCTGTAGCTAAGATTTTTATAGTGGGATCATCACGTACCTGTTGGAAAAAAGACTCTCTGGTGAGTGGTTTATGATAAAGATGCACCCGATGTCCATTCACCCGAAAAGAAGAGCCAGACCCATCGATGGTGGTCAGAATTAGAGTGTCGTTATTGTGCACCTCTTGAATTTCACATAGGCCAATCCACCTTGTTTGTAATTTTCTTGAGAATTATTGGAACTTGGAATCATAGAGAAGTGCCCAGTCTCGTTCCTAAAATGTATTCTTTTTGATAAGATTGTCGTGCCACTTAGCCCTTTGCCGCTAAATAATTGTAGTGCGTTGCAGAGAAAGTAGCCGAGCTTCATCCAATTCATTTATTTGTTGAAGTCATTTAGTTTGTGCCTTCATCAGATCCATTCCTACTTCCTGGGTTTTTATGAGAGTCTTTATGTCAAAGTCGATAGGAAAAATATGTTCTTTTCCAAATACAAGTTGGTACGGGGAATATCCAGTAGTGTTTCAGCAAGTTGTGCGATAAGCCCACAATGCCTCAGGGAGTTTAGTAGCCTAGTCCCAATGTTGTGTTGAAAATTTTTGGTTAAGATTGCCTCAATGATTTTTTTTAGCACTTTTGACCTACCCATTCGCTTGCAAGTGATACATAGAAGTGACCCTATGTATGATATGGTGGTTTCTCAGAGTGGATGTAATATTATATCCTACAAAATATGCCCCCCCATCTGTTATCACTTTGCTGGGTAAGCCATGCCGCACAAAATAATTCAAGAATAAAATTAATCACAACTTCTTCTGTAGCTCTTGGAAAATTTATTCTTTCTACCCACCTTATTACATAGTATGTAATAACCATTATGTAATTCTTCTAATTTTATGGCAGATTGCATGGGCCAACAAATTCTAACACCCATCGTTCAAAAGGTTCCATTACTAGTTGTGGTTGTAATGACATTTCATCAGATTGACCAGGAAGACCCATCCTCTGGTAGCTATCAGAGGCCTGGACATATTTCTTAGAATATTTAAAAATAGTGAGCCAATAATAGCCCATCTAAAGTATTTTATGCCCAGTTCTACGATCTACGAAGTGGCTGCCACTCGGATCATCATGGCAGGCCTTCAAGATGTCTTAAATTTCATCTTCTCAAAAGCATCTGTGTATGTGCATATCAGCTCCTATATGAAAGAGGTATCCACTCATTCAAGAAAATTGGGCGCTGCACTAGGCAATCAACTTCATTTCCTTTGTTGTTAAGTTCTTGGTTAGTTTTCCTACCACCAGATAATTTTCAACATCTCCATACCATGACGCTTTAATTTCCACAACAAGTATATGATCATCTGGGAACTGAATTTCCACAGACATCAGATCATTTGTCTTAGGAACCCATGACAGAAAATATGCTACTGGGTTTTCCTTTTAAACGGTCTTTAATAGTAATATCAAACTCCAAAAGTAGCGGCCAACGAGTCACTCACACATTAATGATTGGTTTATTCACTAAATATATAATTTCAAAGTGATCTGTGTACATAAAAATTTGATATCCTTTTATATAATGTCTAAATTTATTTATGGCATAAATGACAAATAAAAATTCCTTTTGTCTTACTATATAATTGAGTTCAACATAAATAAGATTTTTGCTGATATAGTAAATAGCGTAAGGATTTTTGTCATATTCTTGCTCAAGCACAACGCCTATCACCATATCTGATGTATCTGTAGATATATGAAAAGGAAGCTCCCAATTGGGTCCGTGCAATATTGGAGTAGTCGAGACTAGTTTCTTCAAATATGTAAAAGCAATGTCACATTTATCAAATCGACTAAATTCAACATTTTCTATTAAATCATACAAAGGAACAACAATCCATGAAAAATAATTTTTGAATCTACGATAGTACCCTGAATATCCAAGGAAAATACGTACCTTTATCTGAGTGCTTGGTGTTGGTAGTAGAAGAATTACCTCTATTTTTGCTGGGTTTACCTGTATTCCAATCACAGAGATGTAGTGTCATAGGATTATGCCTTCTGTCATAATCATGTGAAATTTTTCATTACTTAAACACAACCTGGTAGTGATGCATCGTTCCAAAAATTTCTCTAAAGTTTGTAGCGCTTGTTTGAAGTTGTCCCCATATGGGGTGAAGTCATCCATGTAGACTTCAAGTCCTTCATTTATCAGATCAGAAAAATACTGAGTATGGCCCTCTAGAATGTAGCTTGGGCATTGCATAATCCAAAAGGTAGCACTCTATAAGAAAATGTACCCCATGGGCATGTAAAGGTAGTTTTGTCTTGGTATTCAAGAGAAATTTGGATTTGATTGTAGCCACTGAATCCATCAAGAAAAGAGAAGAATCACTTCCCTGCGAGTGTATCGAGGACTTGATCAATGAATGGAAGAGGGAAGTGGTATTTCGGTGTGGCTTTGTTCAATTCCTTGTAATCCACACAGATTCACCACTTCCCATTCTTTTTGGGAACAACCACCGGTGGAGAGACCCACTTATTGTCCGGAATGGGATAAATAAAATGCACGTCCAACAATTTTTGTAATTCCTCTTTTATGATGTCCTTGAGGTGTGGATTTAATCTTCATTGAGGTTGTTGGATAGGGTGAGCATCCTTTTCAGTGTAGATGTGATGTGTATAGAATTGGGTATATATGCCTTTCATGTATGGGTAATCCCAAGCAAAAGCCCCTTTATATTTTTGTATAATCTGAATGAGATTTTGCTGTTTGTCACTATCCAAATTGCCATTGATGTTAAAAATATTTCCTGGTTCAATCTCAATAGGCCTGATGTTATGAACAACAGTTGTAGGTATGTGCTGGTCATCGACATATTTCAAAGGTCTTCCTGGGCTTCATTTTCAAGAATTTCTTTCAAAATTTAACACTCCACATTGTTCTCAGTAGTTGATTGTTCTATAAAATTATTAATTACATCATCTTCAATATAATTTTTGAAATCAAGCACTTCTTCTACTGTAAGAGGTGAACAAATGTTTTCTTCCAAGTGTGTAGGTGGATGTTTATGGGTTTTTAGGGTGGGAAGACTTGGTTTAGCAGGGGGATATAAAATAAGGTTATTTATAGTGTTCCCCTTTGTAATGTTCATGCTACTAGTATGAAAACCTATGTAAGCATTGGCTGTTGCTAACCAAGGTCGTCCCAAAATTAAAGGGTGTCCATCTAATCGGCTTCTTGGGTTAATAAATAGAAAATCGACTGGGTATTCCCATGAGTCAATATAAATCATGATATCTTGTAAGGTTCCTTCTGGTTGAATGACTGAACAATCAACAAGTTGCAGCAAGGTGGTGGTTAGTTTTAGGGTTGTGATACCAAGTGTTTCACATGTTTATGCTGTGAGAATGTTAATGGCTGCACCTAAATCAACTTGTGTGTTTGGAAAAGAGCGACCATATTTCTAAACTGTGACGATGGGAATCACTAGATCTTCATATTTTATTGGTGTTTCCTTGCCTAAAAGGAGATCAGATAGGGTTCCGACAACATGGATAGTTGGTGAAAGTTTTGTTTTCTTCACAAGTTTTTTCACACACAATTCTTTAATTATTTTCGCGTAAATGGGAATGTCTTGGATAGCCTAGAGGAGAGGAATGTTAATACGCAAAATTTTAAGTTCCCTTAAGAGATCAAAGTCTGGATAAAAAATTGGTTTAGGTATTACTAATATTTTAGGGAACGGAGGAGAAGTGATGATGAGTTTCTCAGGATCTTGCTGCTCGACTGTGTCTTCTCCCTATTTTATTTTTGTATGAGTCGCAGTCGAGGATTTAGTTATGAAAGGTGTTTTTGTCCTATCTTTTTGTTTATTTTTATTTTCCTCAAGGATGATGATGCGTCTTGATCTTAGCCTAAGTTCACTGCATTCCATCGGTTTTATTTCTAAATCTGAATTTTCAACAATATGTATCAACTGAAGTGGTCGATTATTAGGATTTGGATTCGGTTGGGCTGGTAGTTGTGGAAGCATAAGAGGCTAAGGATTTTTCTGCAAGGGATACAGAGTTGGTAAAGTAGGCTGAGGTTGAGGACCCATCCCCATAGAGAGATTAGTTATTCCTAGGGGTCATTTCCAGTTTGAAGACCAGTTTGGATTTTCTGATGTGGAGGTAGCCCACTGGGATGGGTACATATTGTTTTTCAAAAAAGGGATAGAATTTGGCTAACCAACGTTTTGAAAAGGTTGTATTTTCGAGGGTGACAGAGGAAATGATTGAGATTTCCAAGTGGAGAAAGGTGACTAGTCTTGCCATGCTGTTCCAAAATTCGGTTGCTGAGTAAATGATGGAGAAGAAAAGAACATAGAAGGATTTGTTGACATACCTGTGGGTCGGGTTTGCCACTGCTGATGTTGGCCCATCAAGTATACTAGTTCAATCTCTTCTTCTTCTTCTTTAAAAACTTCCTTTAATCTTGGAAGTGATGGACACTGTTCTATGGCATGGTCCTTAGTACAGATGGTGTAGGTCTGGACCATGTCTAGTGAGCATTCCCTCTGACTGTGTTTCTTTCATCATCATTGGCAGAAAATATCTATATTCTATTTTGCTATATCTTGTTTCTTTTTGTCTTGAAGGATGTCCAATTGTGCTGTGAGGGTGCCTAGGATATCAATTTTGAAGTCTTCTAGGAGGTTACTGATTTTTGTCCGATTTGCGCTGCTATTAGAAGCTTCATTATTTATGGTGGTAGAATCTCGACTAGTTGGTATGACACACATACTTCCTTGAGAGCACTTGATACACAACTGAATAATGTCATCATAATTTGCTTGATAAATATCTACCTTCCCCATTATATTTAATGTTTCTATCTATTCATCCTTCGAATTCCTTTTATCATAGTTAATTTCAAAACTTATTTAGATAATGTAGCATAAGGAGACCTTTGTAAATTATATTGAGATCGTTCAACATATTCTTCTAAATATCTAGTTCTACAATAGTATTGGTATTTAGTTAGAAAATATGTTGTCATTCGATCCTAGGAGTTAATAGTTCCCCCACCGAGCCCCACAAACCATGGAAAGTCTTCTCCCTTTAACGTAGAAGGGAAAAATTTGAGATTTTGGGGATCAGTGGTATAATCATACCCCCTACATAAAATGTCAAATTCGAGTAGGATAGCATCAGTATATTCTAAGGTTAAACCGTGGAAAGTAGGGATGCTCTACAAAGGAATGCCTTTCATAGGAGCATTAGCAATTGGGTCTGATGGGATATTCCAACGTCGATGCTTTTCCCTAGGTTTGATTCTGCGCCATCTTATCAAAGATGTGCCAATAACCCTCATGAATCTCCTGTTTTGGAAAGTTGATTTCGACACGAATGATAGACAGATTTGGAAGGGGTCTCACAACACTACCTTGCTATGGTATACTAGGTATCATTTCTTCAACTGATATATTAGGAGATTTAGGCTTTGGTGACTGTAGATTTTCTTCTGCAACACCACTGATTTCTCCATCCCCTTCTTGAAAATTGCACGAATTTCCCTCTTATGAAGATTTATAATGCAATTTTTTTGTATCTTGAAAGCTCTATTTAGACCCTTTGGTTTTGCTATGGGTCTCGACATGAGCTGCAGATGGTGAGCCCATTGCTTGAGAGATTACAATAGATTTTTTTCTAGATGTGATCCGAGGTCCTACTTATGCCTGAGATTCCACTTTTCTTATGATTTTGTATATAAAGGTTGATCTTCCAAGGGTCCCCGACCTCTTGGGTTTGGTGGATTTGGGAGGTGGATTTGAACCTATTCCTACTTTTTTCTTCCTAGTCATTCATAAAAAAACATCTATTTCTATCTACTCTATGTGCATTTGTTGGAAAGCGAGCTTTGAGCAAGCATTTTACTTGCGAGTACGCAAGTTCTTACCTCTCGTTTTCAATACCCAAATCATTCACAACAATCATTAGGGGAATTTTGAGGTTTAAAATGGGCCTCCTAAGAAAAATGTAAAAAAAAAATAAACTTTATAAGAACCAATAGGATTCAAGATGATGATGTCAACCATGGGGGATGATTCACCATTTTTTAAGTAGAAGGGTAAAAATATTAAAAAATAAAAAAATAATAAAACTATTTTTTCAACTCGTATTTTCAACATATCTCCCAAATTTTTTACTCAAATTTCAAGGGGAGTACTCGTTGGATGAAAAATTTAATTCCTCATCCAAGGAGTACCCATGTTGCATACTTACGATGGACCCTGCTACGCGAAAAATGAGAAATACACAAAAAATATAATTACAATCACGCTTTTCATGTATTTATCAATTTTCATGTAGAAGGACCCATCAAAAGTATGCAACATGGGTACTTCTTGGACGAGGAATTAAATTTTGCATCCAATGAGTACTCCCGCTCGAAATTTGAGTAAAAACTTTAGGAGATAAGTTGAAAATACGAGTTGAAAAAATAGTATTTTCTTTTTTCCCTCTAAAATTTGATGATGTAATCAAATATTATTTTATTATCTCCACTATTATTTTATAATTTCCTTAGGAGGCCCATTTTAGAGCTCAAAATTCCCCTAATGAAAATCCAATTTAAAAAAAAGGAAATCAATGTTTAACACTCTTCTCGTCAAGGGTGCCAAAATGTTGCTACAAAAAAGTAATTATGAAAATGAATCCTAATTCCTACATTAATAATCAACCAGAGATTCGTCTATTTTTTTCAAGAGTGTTGGCACTGTGTGTGCAGAGTGAAATTAGAATTTATCTAGGAATAAATGGTGCTAAATCGTTGTAATAACTTCTTTTCTAATTCTCAATGTTCAATCAAAAGCAAACCTCAAAGAAATTACAAAATATGAATCTAAATCTAACTTCAAGTAGCTTCATAAAGAAACTGAATCTATCTTATGAATTACAGGAAACACACTCGAAGAATTACTACTTTAATGATTATCTACTGAGAAGAAATATTACAAAAATCCAACATTCGCACTTCTAATATGAAAATGACAATAACTGATTACTCTGGATTCCCAATAATATTACTAAAAATAAGCGACAATGAATTACAATGCTTAAAATAATCTGATAGACTCAATAAATAATAACACGTAAGCATAGAAGTGACAACAACTGAAAGTTATCTCACAACAAAAGAAAATCATAAAGATCTAGAGTAACAACAACTGAATTAAGTATAATTATATGAAGTAGTAGAAATAATAGAAAGGAATAATTACAAAAAGGAAAATAAATACATATAACACAAGAGAAGTAGTAGATCTCTTAGTGACTGGGCCCAAGGTCCCCAGAAGTCATTGCTGAAAGACACTCAGAATGCGATTACGAAGGAAACTCTGTCTTTTTCATTGAATTCAATAATAACGATACAACATCACCACAATGTAATTACTCTGTCTCAAGAATACTTGTCAAAATATAAATTACATCCTTCTGGTTAAAGTCACGTTCTATTTCACAAGCATTAGGGACCTCACTGAAAACATTGCACAAACATTGGAAAATTTCGATTGCAAATAGATGTAAATGATGAGATCACTTGTTGGACAGTTATTTGTAGGAAACCATACAAATATAGACTTGGAGAACATGTTAAAAAAATAATATATGAATAGTGGATGAAAAATTCACATGTTTCACCAAAATAAAGGGATGTTTTGTGACGAATAATAGCATGAAATCAGTACGAAGAACATGCAAAATATATCTTGGAAACCTGCCAGATAGAGTTGTTCAATAAGTTCATAGAAGATAATCGTAGAATTAATGTCTCAATCAGTGTTTTTGTGAAACAAAACACATGGTATGTTAAACCTATCACTCTACACGACACTTGTTGTTGTCATTATCATGTGGAATTTCAGTTATATTATGACATATTCCTTAATTTTGGTAAAACATTTTGGAAAAATTCACCTCCTCCTTCCACTATCAATGATTTCATATCCCAAATTCTATGTGCAAGAGAAAAACATGAATTATTTTTCCAAAAGAAATGTGTTGGTGGTAAAAAATGTGATCGTTATGGAAATTTGACATTATTTCACAACACATATCCTATTGATATAAATGATCAATCATTTTCCAACATAAAAGTGAAATGGAAGAGATATGAATATATTCATACATCGATTGGTTCAATTAGTACGACAAGTGCTAAAAGGATTTATTTACAAGAAGAATAAATTTTTGTGATAGAGTTTTTGAGAAAGTTTGAGGCAGAAATTTATAAATACACCAAGCATTCCCATAGAGCTCGATGGCATGACTTGCAATTTAAAAAATCCCGTGATTTTTTTTCCATGAGAGACCATTTTGTCAATAGATGATTTTGTAGAGAATTACACATTTTTTGCAAAAAATGAAATAAAAAGTGAATATTATCATTTTGACCAAGTCTCTATGCTTGTCCATATTCTATATAGACGTGATGAACAAATTTTTGATCATATAGAAAGCACCAATGAAAATCGACATGTTATTAAAAACGTGCACTTCGAAGATATCACATGGACCACTTTGCAGACCGACTTGTCTTAGCTGAACGAGTTGTTCAATAATGCATCGCTGCACTAAGCCATGAGACTATCCGGTCAAGGGAAGTACGAATGTACATGTACATATATACAAACTAACTTGCATATATATATATATTTATATTTGATCTAATTTTTATTAATTTTCTAATTTTAAACATTAGTTATCACAATTATTATCTTTGATCATATATAAATTGTATTTTAAATAACATATTTATATTATTGTTTGAATTTTCCATATAGGTTTTTTTGGCACATTCGGGCCAATATGTAGATAGATCGATTGGAAATGATGCTGAAACAATAAAAGAGATTCGACCCCATTCCTCTCCGTGACCCCATTCTGCTGTGGGTTATGAGGTGTTATGAGTTCTCTTCGAATTCCTTCTTTTCCATAGAAGTCTTTGAATTCATTCGTGATATATTCACCACCATTATCGCTCCGCTGAGCCTTCACTTGCTTCCTCGACTCTTTCTCCACCAATGTTTTAAACTCATAGAGCTTTGAGAATGTTTTATCTTTCTTCTACATGAAGAAAATCCAACATCTACGAGAATAATAATCAACAAAAATAACATAATACCTATGTTTTTTTGTTGAAGCAACCGAGAATGGTCCACACACGTCTGTGTGAACTCTCTCTAGGATCACCAAAGCATGGTTATCCTTTTCATGAAAGGTGGTGTTCACAAACTTACCCATAGTACATCCATTGCATTGATCTATCTACGCAAGTGTACCCTTGAGAATTCCAGTAGAAATCTGCTGCAAAATCTTCAGGGTGCCATGGTGAAGATGCCCCAATCACCTGTGCCATAATTCGCCCTCATCCTGGCGCACCACTTCTTCTGCTTTACCCACCATTGCAGCGCAACCATCTACCTCTAGCTTGTAGATATTCTTGACTCGAATCCCTATCCTCTTGGTTTGACCCATTGTTTTATGTCACAGGAAATATTTTCCATCGTTAAAAACAACATCATAACCTCTGTCCTCCAACATCGCGATTGAGACTAAGTTCTTCTTTAGACCTAGAAACACAGTGTTATGCCTACGGCTATGGCTCAAAGGGGGTCAAAATGTCAGTGTGACCGAGGGTTAAGATGCCTGAAAGTTTGGGTTAGCTCCTGGGGTGACATTGATGATGTATAAGGTCTGTATGTTGTGTTTTCGTCAGTTCCGCTTCATTAGGGGCACCTAGGAGGTTGAATCTCTTTATAGTATCCTCTCGTCACATGTTTACCTCGCCCGATTGGTTACTTGGGTAGATGTGGGAAGAGGGTGTAACAAATGTAGGTTTCGATTATTTTGTCGAAATATGTCTTCTCTAGTTTGGGTTCCTCCTTGCATCATAATATGTACCTTTGTGGATCCCATTAGTAAGGATTCTTGCATGGTTCCATATTTGCATTGTTTAACAATTTTTTTCTTTCTTACCATTTTTCTAGTAGTTTAGGAATTTTTTTTATTACATAATTGCTACTATGGTAGTAGACACATAGTGTGTAAGGTTGAGTACAAAGCTTGTATATGTTTCCAACCTATTCATATTTGTAATAGGTGGGTTTCCTTCCAATCTATCCACATCCTTGGCCCTTAAATCCTCCTACTAGCCCCCTCTATTACTAGCCATGTCATTTTACTTTAGTATATTCCTATACCTTATATGCATCTACATTCATTCCCTGAGGGATATGCTACGATTATTAGAAAAATATTACAAAATTCCCCTTGGTTTTGTGCTAGAAGGAAATTTTAGTACACTGGGAGTGGATTCAATACACTTATTGTACTATTATTCTTCAATACTCGGCACCAATTCTTGTCATGTTTCTCTATGCGACATAACGTACATCAAACAATTTTTCACCTTAATAGAAAACTAAGAAAATGGAAAAAAATATCATAAGAAAAAAAAACACAAGGCCTATTTTCTACAACACTATGGGTAGTAGGGAAAAATCTAACAATAATATGCACATTTTAGGAATATGCAAATTATTTATAATCCACGAACATTGTTACAATGTTTATGCATTCCTTAAATTTAAATTTTATTTGGCGAGATTGATTTCAAATTGTGTTTGCTAACTTGATTGTTTTGGATTTAGTTTAAAGATGAAAATTGTACTAGATTAGGCTACATAAACATTAAAACCTCATAAAAATTCTTCTCAATATATCTATTTTTTTATGTTATCTTTAAATAAACTACAAAAATATAATTTTTATGGAACCTCACATACATATACCATGTTTGCTTTATTCTATAGCTACACTATTACAAACTAATATCGATAATCTACCAAAGCACTTGCATCAAACCATATACTTATAATTTCAACATCATATGATTTACATTAACACTACAGATTTAAAACACAATTATACATAAGAATGATGCATTCTATATAATATCACTCAGGTACTCAACACTTCCACTAGCAAAAAATTATTAAAAATTCTAAAATACTATTACATTCTAAAATTTAATTCAATAGTTTATGTTTTATTCCTTTACACCATTCAAATTTATTATGAAAATTAATATATTAAAACTTGTATTTTCTCATCGGTAACATTAATTTTCTTATAATTTTTATTATGAAAATATATTATTTTACAAATTTCCTCATAATAAAAAAAACTTGTACCATATTTACCCTTATGTATTATGAATTCAAAGGAATCAATTATAACTTATTAATGAATCGTAATTATAACTACACATTTTACATAACCATACTAAATACTAGGTATAATATTATGCATACTAAATGTAATGTTTTACAATAAGAAGTTGATCTATTGGATTTAGAATTTCATTTAATGAACATTATCATCATATTAACTAAACAAACAATAAGTTAAATCCCATCAGATAAAACTAATGATGTGTCATTAGGATAACTACTACTTTAGAGACGACTCATAACTAGTAGATGAAAGATGTAATACTTGTGCATTCAATCACATGTTTTTTTCTAGTCCCAGCTGCCACTGCCATTGTTCTATTGGCCCTCATCAATTGTATTAAATAATTCTTGACTGCAATCCCATGTTTCTTCCCATTCCCAACTACTAGTACAATTTTCTAGTTGGTACTCATGAGCGGCCTTTGCCAATTCTCCACTGCACTTTTAAAAGTGATTCTCCATTTCACCTAGTAATGCCTCTGAAGGTTTGATTCGTGATTACGGGAAATGAGTATGGTCACTTGATAAAATGGCCCTGCACGCATTATTGAAATACGAAAGCACCTCAAACTATTGTATGGTTTGTTTGTAAATATGCAGTACATTTACAACCTTTTCTTTGGGCATGTCGAAGAACGAATCCACGAGCTTTCCCATACATGTGTTAATGGCTGCAAAAATATTGGGACAATCATTTACAAGTAAATGCAGGGAATATTGAGTGACAGGGTTCAACGCGACTTGGCTTCCCTGAGGAGTGCATTCGATGAGGCAACCAATAATTTGTTGCAGATGACAAACATTTGAAAATATTTTCCATTCCCAAATCCTCTATTTTCTGTGCATTTTGATTTTCGGTGACTATGTCATACTTGAAATACACATTGCATAGCGGTATTGGCTTCAAATACCATGAGAATGTGTGAAACCACATAACACATTATGTGAATTGGGGGTTGGATTGATCCCAGAATTGCGCCATTTTAATGAGAGGGTCCATATGATACCTGTACTACATATCAATAGAAGGGTAGTAACATTCTATCATGATTCGATGAATGATTGCCATATTCTTTGTTGTACCTTGAGATACAACCCCCGACTGAAAAGAAGTTAGTGCCAAGACATTTATTAAAAACTATGATGAGAATAATTTATTGTCCCAATGTTCTTAAACCCTAGATATTTAATCCTTATTAGTCTTCAGTGTCAGAACAATATTTCAAAGTGGCCTTCTGATGTTGAATACAAATGGAAAGATAGGATAGGAAGAAGTGACAGTGGAAAGTCTTTAACAATACTCTTCCTATGCAAAATGTCTTGTTTCCAACTCTAGAGGAAAAAATTAAGTATTAGGAAGTGAAATATAGAAAATATGAGCACATCATTAAGGATTTTAACTTTAATTTACATAATGGTAAAATTTAAGACCAACAAATTCATTACTCATTTCTAAAGAAGCATGCATAAAAATCAGATGTAATTGGAAAGAAAAATCATACTCAATAGATTCTAGAATCACTTGAAAGCTTTATTCATATGTATATGAAGATCCAAAATACAAAAAGTTCTACTTCTAAGGCCAAAAACATGGAACCCCTTCTCTTCCTCTTAATCTCCTTCTTATACAAAATTTTCAAAATGCGACAGTTACAAAAATTTCAACTGCTAATTTCTTTCCTCCTAAAATACTTCAGAACTAATTGTTCCTTTGATCATTACATTTGGAAAATTAAAATTAAAAGATAAATACACAAATTATCCAAGAACTTTTAAAAACTGATGACACCACAAAGGATGTGATGGCTTAACGACAACATGGAACTTGCGTGAGCCCACCGATGTAATATAGGGGAAGACTCCTTTATGAGAGAAACCTGACAGAGTCCCCCCCGCAATCATCTAGGACCTTCGATCTGCAACTAGATCAAAATAAAAAAAGAAACTTTACGAAGGGACTCATATAATTAAATATTGTGCTAGTTATAGCGCCAGGTTTTCTCTATCTGATGGGTCCAACTATTTCTTTCCATTGCACTCGAGAAATCGCATGAAATTTAACCCTGATGACATAAGTACATTGAGGCCTACCAAAATTTTCACTAATTCCTTTAGAAATGCATAAAAATATATCATTTCCCTTAATCCATTATTATGGATTTAATAAAAATTAAGAATAACATCTAACACTAAACTTTGTCACTTTTTTTGTTTTTTACTTTTTTATTTTGACTCTATTTCTTTTTTTTGAAACCTATATACATTTTTGAATGTAAATAAAAAGTAAAATGAGATACAACATCTGGCTCCACCCATGGATAGTGTTCCTGAGATAGAACACTAAGAACTGCATATTAGTGCCTTAATCTCGGGCATGGAGTCAAAATTATAACTTAGAACATTACAATGGATATCTCACTGAATATTCATAGTTATCAAACCAGTTTTACACAATGGTAAAATGAAATAAATTCAGTGTGGGAAGCAAGGTTTAAGATAATTCCCATTCACAGGCATCTGCAACCATTCACCATCTAGATTCTATAGAATGAAAGTATTATTGGCTTTGGCTTCTGCAATTTTGAAAGGACCAAACCATAAGGAATCGAACTTGCCATGTTTGCCTTTATCTTCTCTCCTTGCATCCCACTAAAGAAAAAAATCTCCAAGCTGAAAAATAATATCTTTGGCTTTTATTTAAAATATTAATTTCATCTTCTCTTGGTATTTGGTCATATTCTCCATTTCTTTCTCCCTATTTTCATTCAGCTCTACCAATTGATTCATTCTTCTTGTGAGTGAATTTGGTTCTTTTTGTGCATCTTAGATAGGTTACATGACATGTTTTACTATTTTTTGAGAAATAAAGCAATTTTTCCATATACTAACTCAAAAGGTGATTTTACAGTCAACCTCCTAGTTGTAACTCTATTTTCCCATAGGGAAAACTTCAGTTTTGAATCCAATTTTTTTTATTTTCTGCAATTGTTTTCTTAAGTATTTTCACGAGAACTTTATTTGAAGATTCTGCCAACTCATTGCCTTGGGGGTGATAGGCAGTAGAATAAAAAAGTATGACATTATATTTTTGGCAGAATAAAACAGTTTTTCATATTTGAAAACCTGAGAATTATCTACTACCAAAATTTTCAGACAACCAAACTTGCTGAAAATATTTTCTTCCAAGAATTTAATTACCACTACTTCATTAGCCCTCCTTGTTGGAAAAACTTCTACCCATTTAGTAAAATAATATGTACTTGTTAAAATCCATCTATGTTGTCCGCTGGAGGGTGGATTTATATCTCCTATGAAGTCAAGTCCCCATTTTCTCAATTCCACAAACACAAGAATCAATGGTAATGGTGATAATATTTTGTTTTCATCAAATATTTGGCATTTTCCACAACTTCTCATAGGTCTATAAACATCAGAAAGTATAGAAGGCCAAAATAAACCAACCTTCAAAATTATATGTGTTGTCTTCCAACTGTAATATCCACCACAAAGGCTTCAATGATATTCATTCACAAATTCAATAGTTTCTCCTTCTATTAGACATAGTAGTAAAATACCATCTGGATCTCTCCAATACAACCTTCCATTTTCTATTACATACTTTTGAGTTTTGACTTTGAGAGATTTATATTTTGTTCTATTAAAATAATAAGGTAAGCTAAGGAAACATAAATAATGGACAATATATTTAGACTACTCGAAACAAAGGTACTTATATTGAATCATGTTATTAAGCTCTTCATTTTTACCTTTCTCTTCTTGAGTTTCGGATTCAAGTAACTTCAACCAACATATTATTTCCCATATCTTGATTATTTGCTTTTGTTAACATCTTTGCTAGTCCTTGTCCTTTCACCAACTTATTTGGCTTGATTCCCATATCAAACTCTTGGATTTTTGCAATCCATTTTCCTCGTTTTCCTTCACTATCACTCTCAGTCAATACATTCTTGAGAAAAACATTGGGAACATAAGCAGTAATATGATATTGAAGAATACAAACTCTAAACGCCTTAGTGCTTTCACTAAAGCATAAGGTTATTTGTCCACAATATTGTATTTCAACTTTGCATCCCTTAACACCCTACTAAAGAATGCTATAGGCTACTCCTTGTTTTCTCGATTTCTCTAAAAAAGTAATGTTGAAAGAGATAAAGGAGAAGCAAATGAAAATATCTGAAAATGCTTATGATAATCAGGACTCACCAATACAAAGGCCTCTTGAAAATATTCTTTAATTCTAGAAAATGATTCCATGGCAGTTGTAGTCCATTTGATTTCTACATCCTTTTTCTACATATCAGCAATTTCCTTAACAATCTCTGCATAATCCAGGACAAAAATTCTTTCAAAATTTATATTTCCTAGAAAAATTTGAATCTCCCTTTTGCTCCTTAGAAGAGGTATGACCTTGATGGCATCCACTCTTTTTGGATCTATCTTAACCCCTTATTTTTACATAATATGAACAAGCAATTTTCCTTCTTTCAAAGAAAAATGAGACTTTTGGGGTTTATGGATAAGCCAAACCTTCTGCACTTTTTGAAAGTTTTCTGTGAATGTATGAGATGCTCCCCATATGATCTTGAGAAAACCATGATGTCATCGAGATAAATTACTACAAACTTCTCATTTTCACCTAGAAAGGCTATATCCATAGCCTTGTGTAATGTAGCACCAATGTTCATTAATCCAAAAGAAATTTTTGCATACATAAAAGTGCCCCATGAGTTGTAAATTTTGTTGTGCTAAAATTTGATTATATCCAGAAAATCCACCAATCATTGATATTCTAGAAGGTCATGAAAATTTATGCAATCTGTGATCTATTTTGGGTAGAGGTTAATTATCCTTAAAAGATTCCCTATTCAAATTTTGAAAGTCAATACATAATCAAATTTCACATTCTTCTTCCTCACAGGCACTAAATTAGCTACCCAATCAGAATATCTTAGAGGAACAATTATTTTAGCCTGCAATAATTTCTTGGATTCCTTCTCAATTGATGGAAGAAATAAAGGATTTATCTACCTCAATTTATACTTGAATGGTTTAATCCTTGTCTTTAAAGGAATTTTATGCTAGATGATGCTGGTATCATAAGTCTTTAGATCCTCATAACACCATGAAAATATATCAATATATTTCTTAAAAATATTTATATACCTTTACTTAAAATTCTTTGGAAGATCCTTGGCACGTTGCACCATCCTTGGCTGCTGCTCTATTCCAAGATTATAGTCTTCAAGGTCATCTTCTAAATATATCTTCTTAGTATTGAAAAAAACATAATTTGTGTTAAATAGTCTTTCCAGGGGTACCAAACCTTTAGGTATCAATTATTCTTTAGCTGAATATAAATCTTCTAATTTCCTATCGAATTCTTTAAAGGAAAATGTTTGATTGATTCATATTTTTGAACTTTCTCTGTTTTATCCTCTTGATCAATTTCCAAATTTTAAAATTCACCTACCATTTCTAGAAAATATTTTATATGTTCTTCATCTTCAAACACCTACCAATACTTTACATTATCTGGAATATAAGGTCGACTTCTAATTTCCACTTCATACCTAAGCCTAGGATTCAGGGGAGGTTTAAAAGTACTAGCTGCAGCTGCCAATGAATTAACTAGTCTATTACCTTCCCTAGGTACAAAATATATATTAAAAACATTGAAATAGTTATCCATCGAATCCCACACTTCATTTCTATATTTTTTTTCAGCCTTGGTTGTTTAGCTTAACAATGATTCTTGATTTGTTTAATTACTAACTCTGAATCTCCAAAAACAAAAATACAATGTATTCCTAATTTTTTTGCAGCTTGCAAACCAAGAATCAAAGCTTCATATTCAGTGATATTATTTATAGAGTCAAATTCTAATTTATAAGAGAAGGAAATAATATGAACTTTTGGAGAAATTAGAAGGACTCAAGCTCCATTCCCTTCTTTTGAAAATCTACCATCAAAATACAACTTCAAAAATCCATTGACTACCAACTCCTTGCTTTTAATTGCTGAAGGGAGCTGCACTTATGTATCTTTAGCAATCTCCCGTGATTTTTGTGACATGAAACATCAAAAATCATCTGGTTCCTAACTATAAATAAGAGAATTACTTGAACCCTACTTTTTGATAGTCTTCAAAAACTAGGTCTCTCAATACAACCTTCTCTCCTCTCCACAAAAAAATGGAGTAATATCATAAGTGAAATCCAATTTGAATAATCCTCCAAGTTTTGCTCCTCATGACCTAGAGAGCAACATTCCAAAACAGGCTAGTATATATGCAAAAACCACATCCATTACAATACTTCTGACAAGTATATGTGCTAACGAAACCACCAAATATTTGATCAATCCCATACATTTGACCTTTTTAGAATAAAAAGAATATAGGTATTTATATGGTTTTGTAATATACAAATTTAATTGCTTCATAACTGAAAGTCACATCAAACTATGAGAAGCACCCGAATCAACCATACAATTATGAAGAATAAAGGTATGCATGAGAAGATAAATATAAAATGACGGTGTAGAAGAATATTGTTCTTCCACATGTGGACCAAACATCACCACATGTCTATCCTCTTGCAAATTAAATGCATCTTCTGAAATATTTATAAAGTTAGCAATCTTTTTTATATAAGTATGAGTCTTCACTAGCTCAGACAAGGGAATTGGAACTTTGAGCTTTTCTAATTATTTTAATAAATTAAAATAATGAATTTATTTTACTGTCTTCAACTGTTCCGATTCATTTAAGTTTTGATTTGAATTTTTTTGTGAATTAATAATAGTTTTCTCATCATATTTATGCAACAACCCTAGATCCTGCTTGCTATTTTAACTTTCTCCTTGTTTAACTGTAACTTTTTGGGGAGTGTTGATCTGCTAGTTCCATTTTTCAACTTGTCTGGTAGCCTGCTATGGGATTATCCGATCTGTTTTCTCCTTTGCATTTTCTTGAACCCTCAACCTCTTCCTGGATTTGAGATTATAATCAAAACTTTTGTGCAACTCAACCTGCAGAAAATTTGTGAATATTTTACAATATTCTTCAAATTCCTCTTCACCCAGAGAGACCTAAAATTATGAATTTGAAATGTCACCTATGAATTCTCCTTTTTCCTCCTCATATAAAGTAGAAATATTATTTTCTTGTTCTTAAAGAGCTTCATCCACTGCTTCTTCTGTCTCATCTTCAATGTACAAAGGTGGTTGTATTTGGTTTGCTTCTTCTGTCTCATCTTCAATGTACAAAGGTGGTTGTATCTGGTCTTGGTATTTCCTATCCCTTTGCATGATTTGTGGTGGTTACCTTCTAAATTGAGGATTGGAAGTCCTATTCTTCCCTTTTTGAATTTGTCTTGGAGGATGTTGTGAAACCAACTCCAAAAATAGAAGAAAAGAGATATCAACACCTTAGAAATAAGCCACTTCGAGGGGGCAACCTCCATTACATTACATGAATGAAAAATTCTTGGATGATACAAATTACAAAACCTCCTTTCTATATATATGAGTCCTTGGGGCCATAATATAATCCTAGTGGGGCCACAATGTAATCCTAGCCGACCTAACAATAATAATTTAAGGGCACAATAATAACAATATGGGGGTTACAGGGGTACAATAATAACAATAAGGGGGTTACACTAACAACAATAAGGGACTATACTAGTAATATAGGGACCTAACATGCCCCTCTCCTTCAAAAAAGTGTTTTTCTCAATGCTTGAGTAGCTGTGGGTGCTTCTGTATAAAATTCTCATCCTCCCATGTAGAATATTCAGTGGGTAAGTTCTTCCACTTGATGAGATACTATGAAATTGATCAATTCCATAGCTGTCGTGTTCTTGTTTCTGTGACCACTTTAGGTTCCAATATGATTTTTCCTTCCTCATCAAGTTCTGGAAATATTGTTTGAACTGGAAGATTTTCACCTATAACCTTCTTTAAGCATGAAACATGGAAAACTAGATGCACTCGTGAAGAAGCAGGAAGCTCCAATTTGTATGCCATGGTACCAGTCTTTTGCAACACCTTGTAAGGACCATAGTACTTTGGCGATAATTTATTATCCTTCTTAGCTTGCTTGAGGGACATTTTTTCGTATGGTTGTAGCCGTAAAAATACCCAGTCTCCTACATCAAAACTTCTCTCGCTGCGATGTTGATCTGCCTGTTGTTTCATTCGATTTTGTGCCAAATTTAGGTTATCCTTTAAGAGTTGAAGAACTTCTTATTGATGCTTGATGTGATCTTCCATTGATTGAACCTTCGAATTTTCTCTTAAAGATGATGTGATGAATGGTGGATGATATCCATAAAGTTCCATAAATGGGGTCATTTTTTCTACAGTATGGAAGGAAGTGTTATACCACCATTCAACGAGAGGTACCCATTTGACCCATTGTGTTTGTTTATCAGATACAAAAAAACAAATATATCCTTCCAAAAATTTATTTACTATCTCAGTTTGACCATTAGATTGAGGATGATAAGATGAGCTATGAGCTAATTAAGTACCCAAACAAGAAAATAACTCCATCAAAAAATTTCCAGTAAAAATGGGATCTCTGTCGCTCACAATACCCCTTGGGTTTCCATGTAGCTTTTGAATTGTGTCCATAAATGTAGTAGCAACTGTACTTGCTTTAAATGGATGAGATAATGCACAAAAGTGTGCATACTTGGTAAGTCTATCAACTACCTCCATGATGACACTCTTTCCTTCGGACTTAGGTAAACCTATGATAAAATCCATTGAAATATCCTCCCAACGTTGACTTGGAATGGATAAAGGTTGTAGAAGTCCTGGGGTCTTAATTGTCTAAACTTTATTTTGCTGGCAAACCAAACATTCCGCCACAAAATTTTGAATATCAGATTTAAGGCCATCCCAAAAAAATTCTTTCTTCACCCTGTGGTAAATTTTTTAAAAATCCTGAGTGTCCTCCTAACGGAGAAGTGTGCAATTCCAAAATAATCTTTTGTTTTAGTTGGGAATTATTACAAAGATATAAGCAATCTTTGTACCATAAAGAATCATTTTTCCAACTAAATGTATCAGATGTACTAGGATCTTGCTGCAACTTTTCCATTCAACTCTTGCTTCGGTTATCCAATCTGGTTGGATAATAGAAATGGCACAAAGCAATGCTTCCACCTCTTCATTCTTTCTTGAGAGTGCATCTGCAACAACATTAAGCTTTCCTTTTTTGTAGATTATTTCAAAGTCATAACCCAACATCTTTGTGACCCATTTTTGCTGCTCTTCCGAAGATAGTCTTTGTTCCAAAAAGTGTTTAAGACTATCATGATCAGTTTTTACCTTGAAGTGTCTTCCCATTAGGTAAGTTCGCCATTTCTTTAGTGAATGTAGTATTGCTAACATTTCCTTCTCATAAATAGGTTTCTGTAAATACTTTCCTTTGATTGGATGACTTTCAAAAGTAATGGGTCTTCCTTCCTGCATTAAAACTGCACCAATTCCATTTCCTGAGGCATCACATTCCACAATAAAGGTTTTTGTGAAGTCTGGTGTAGCTAAGACGGGTGCTAGGCACATTGCCTCTTTAAGACGTTCAAAGGCCTTAGTTGCTTCAGGAGTCCATGAAAATGCATCTTTCTTCAATAATGTTGTTAGAGGTGCTGCTATTCTCCCATAATTCTTAACAAACTTGCGATAATACTCTGTTAACCCAAGAAATCCTCGCAACTGCTTTATGGTTGTGGGGACTTTCCATTCCTTAATGGCTTTAATTTTGTTAGGGTCTACTTTAACACCCTCATGAGATACAATATGACCCAGATATTCCACCTCTTGTACTCCAAAGAAACATTTGGATTTTTTTTCATATAATTGTTTCTCCTACAATAGTTTGAGCGCCCTGTCAACATGTTCAACATGATCCTTCCAAGACCTGCTGTAGATTAGTATATCATCAAAAAATACTAGCACAAATTTTCCAAGGAAGGGTTTGAAAATGGAATTCATCAACCCTTGAAATGTAGAAGGTGCATTGGTAAGGCCAAAAGGCATGACCAAAAATTCACAATGACCCTCATGAGTTCGAAATGCTGTTTTTGGAATATCTTCAGTCTTCATTCTAATTTGATGATATCCTGAACGAAGATCCAACTTGGAAAAATAAATTGCTCCATGTAATTCATCCAATAATTCATCAATCACAGGAATGGGAAATTTATCTTTAATGGTGAGCTTATTGAGCTCCCTATAATCCGGACACATTCGCCATGATCCATCCTTCTTGTGTACCAATACTACAGGAGCAGAGAAAGAACTTCGACTAGGTTGAATTATACCCGCCTCTAACATTTCTGCAATCATACGTTCAATTTCGCTCTTTTGGAAGTAAGGATATCTATAAGGCCTGATGTTTGGAGGAACACTTCCTGGAATCAAATGAATAGCATGATCATGATCACGAATAGGTGGGAGTCCTTTGGGAGTTTCAACACCTTGGAATGATTGTCCAAGACTTGTTGGAGATCTGCAGAAATAGATGATTTTGATGTTGGAACTTCTAGTGAGCATAATTGTGCAATTACACCTCGTTGTTCTTTCTTTAGAATATTTGTCATGACATTAGAGCTTATTATCTTTCCCGGCTTCCCTGCAATACCCCGTAATTCGACTTCCTTTCCTTCTGAAAAAAATTTCAAGAAAAGTTCTTGAAAATTAAAAGCTACCGTCCCCAAAGATTGTAACCATTGTATTCCTAGTACAACATCAGCACCTCCCATAGGAATGGAAAGCATTGGACTATTCAATACATATTCCCCCATGGTTAGCTTGATATTATGGCATTTTCCAGAGCAATTTATAGTTCCTCCATTTGCAACCATCACTTGACATTCTGGTGCTAGGTATAAGAAACAATTCAATTCCTTGGCTACCTTACAATGAGTAAAATTATGGGTGCTACCTGAATCAATCAACACTATTGCATTTTTCTCTTGATATGTCCTTCTATCTTGAGAGTTTGAGGAGTGGTAATTCCTACCAATGCATCACACGATACGGTCGGACTCATTTCTTCCTCTTCTAGGGCTGGTTTCTGGCATATATCCTCTTCTTGTTCATTTTCTTCTTCCTCTTCACAATATATGTAAAACAATTTCTTCTCAGCACACTTATGACCTTAAGTGTATTTTCTATCACAACTGTAGCAAAGCCCTTTTGCTGTTTTTTCTTCCAATTGTTCTGGTGTCAACCTTGTAGGTTGTGGAAATCTAGGCGTAGCAACACTTCCTTCTTTATAGAAGAGAGTGGTAGGCTTCGTTGTCGCCATAATTTTACATTCAATTTTTGTTGCCAACCTGAATGCCTTCTCCAATGAATCATGTTACAAAACATGAAATTCATGTTGAATGTTATCCTTTAAAGTACATATGAAGAGATCAATCCTATGATCCTCTGGAATATCAGTTACCCTTATATTCAATTTTTGGAAGTCCTCAATGTGCTCCCCCACTAAACCCTATTGTTTGAGGTTTATCAATTGGCTAAAGAAGGTGTTTCTCTTTGTATCCTCATAATGTGCTATCATTTCCTCTGTAAAAATTGACCAAGTGACAATTTTTTTATGGGAGAAAATCCATCGATACCATACAAATGTATTTTATTCTAAATGTAAAGTTGCAATGCATACCTTTTGTGTGTTTTTCACATTATGGAGATCAAAATATTGCTCCATTTGTAGTATCCATGTTACACGATCCTTTCCATCAAACTTCCTCATATCCATTTTTGGAATATGGTGGTTCTTCCCGCTAACATTAGAGTTTATGAAGTCACGATTAACATTTATTTTGTTCTCATCATGAGTTTCCTCTACTATATTTTCACCATTAGGAAACACTTCTTGTATCAACTTTGTCAAACCTTCCATGTATGCTTTTAGATCATTCTTCATGTTTTCCATGTTGTCTTTCATTTTTTCATTGATCTTAGCTTCCATGTCATCCATCTTAGATTCCATGCCATCTATCTTAGATTCCACACCTTTCTTCAAACCATCCATCTTCGCTTCCATGCCTTTCTTCAAAACATCCATTTCATTTTTTGTTGCTCTTTGCGAGAGCGAAATTTGGTGCACTTTCTCTTGTAATTTTGATAGATCATGTTGCAATTCTTCATCTTAATGAGTCATAGTAGAGCCTTCTGAAGGCTTAATGGGTTTTGAATTATTTTTACGGGGCATTTTTTTTAACCCAATACTGATATATATTCTACAATATGCCCTTGGAATCAATTCAAATTTATTCTTCAAACAAGACTTATGCAATTCATAAAAAAAATACACGTCTTTTTCTTACTTTTTAGGAGCTCAATATTGAAATTGGATTCTCCATGCAAAGTTATGTCCAATCTCCCACAATGACCTAATTATGGATTGGTTCAGTAGAGTGAACTTGTACGACTTGCCACGTGTCACTGTTTCGTCTTTTAGCTCTCAAATTGATAGCAAAGAAACTACAGTCCGTGCAATTGTGACCACCTTTTACGGCACTCAAATCCGATGCACAGAGAGAGAGTTATGAATATTTTCCCACGATCACCTCTTTGAGATGAAATTCAGGATCCTGAAAAAACACTACCTTCCACAGATCATATCTCCGAAAATATTACGAACCAATCTTTGAAATTTTTCGACAAGTTTCGTTAGGATTTCAGCTTCGCACCCTAAAAATTTTAGATTCTGAACCTTCGTAGAAAAATAGTTATAGCGCAAATTCCACGATGATCTGTTTAGATTAAATTGAGGATCTTGCAAAAAGACCTAACTTCCATAGATCATATCTCCGAAAATTTTGTGAACCAAGCTCTGAAATTTTTTAAAGATGTTCCTCAGGATTTCCTCTTCGCACCCTAAAACTTTTAGCTTCTGAAACTTCGTAGAAAAGAAGTTATAGCGAAAATTCCATGATGACCTTTTTGGAATAGAGAAACCCTAGAATCCAAAGCTCTGATACCAAATGTTGTGAAACCAGCTCCAAAAATAGAAGAAAAGAGATATCAACACCTTAGAAATAAGCCACTTTGAGGGGGCAACCTCCAATACATTACATGAATGAACAATTCTTGGATGATACAAATTACAAAACCTCCTTTCTATATATAGGAGTCCATGGGGCCACAATGTAATCCTAGTGGGGCCACAATGTAATCCTAGTCGACCTAACAATAATAATTTAAGAGCACAATAATAACAATATGGGGGTTACAGGGGTACAATAATAACAATAAGGGGGTTACACTAACAACAATAAGGGACTATAATAGTAATATAGGGACCTAACATAGGATTTTTCCCTTTCTAATTCCACTTTCATCAATTTATTTGACAAATATCTAATGAATTTAGACATTTCATCGAGTCTTTGGTCATGAGAATATTTAGGCTATCTGAAAGCCTTTACTTATTATTTTCCCTTTACTTCATCTTCGACCTATTGCTTTTCCTTAATTTTTCCTACAACACATAAATTAGCCTCAATTTCTAATGCATTGACCTCAATTTGGTCTAAAGTAGGAGATATGCTCTCTCTTAGTGTAAGACCAAAGTCAGAATCAAATTCCCCTGCAAACACCACTTTTTCTCCTGTAGGTGGGGGATTTTTTAATGCCAGAATACTATTGTATAATTTATTAAATCTCTTAATAAACTCATTTAAATCCTCTTCTGGTTTTCTTTTAATTGCATTGAATTCAATTAGAAAATAACTATGATCCTTTTTCTCACCCCATATTTATGTGAACACATTCTTTAATTCCTCCCATGTATTAATAGAATTAGCAGGAAGTATTTTGAACCATTTCTTAGTTTCTCCATCAAGTGACTCCATAAATAATCTCAATAAAATGTCGAGATAGTTAACATTTAAATTTTTAGCAAAGGCACAAAACGAAGAAATATATTTCTCCGTTGTTACTTCATCTTCCCTTGTAAACCTAGGTAGCAGTTTAAGATAATATTATCGCAAAGCATTCATTTTATAAGGAATATTTAAAGGTGCATATCTGTTTAATATGAATGCTATAATAACCATGTTTAAATTTGAACGAGATGAAAAATATCTTCCTACCCTAAATACAAATTACTGAGGAGAAACAACAAAAATAGGAATTGGTTGAATTATGGCAGAAACATGCCGATATGAAACTCAAAGTTCAACATTTTTAATATCTTCAATTTATGGGAAAGAAAATCATAAAAATCAAACAATTCTCTTTCCAATTCAGGCTATGGGAAAATAGGTTGAGGAGAAAATGAACTTTCTTGAAAAAATTCAATATTTCTTACAATGTCTTTTGAATGAAAACCTAGAAATTGTGGGACAGAACCAGTATCGGGAGTAGAAAAAGTAGGAGTTAGTGTTACTGGACATTTTTCTTTCCAAACCCTCTGATAAACTAACTTCTTTGGATCAACAGGGATAGGGGATTTCTGTTGTGAGGTATCAAACATTGTGTGGGGCCTTTTAGGAGAAATTACTACTACTTGGTGAGAGATTAAACCTAACCACTTTATTTTCTCACGAAACAAATAAATGAATATTTAGAAGAACCTTGGGAATAATAAATTTGTGTCTCTAATCGAAAGCAATGATGCAAAAAAATGTTGTACCTTGAGAGACGAACCCCTACTGAAAAGAGGCTAGTGCCAAAGACATTTATTAAAAACCATGATGAAAATACTTTATTGTCCGAATTTTATTAAACCCCAGATATTTAAACCTTATCAATCTTTAGTGTGAGACAATATTTAAAGTGGCCATCTGATGTTGAATATAATTGGAAAATATAGGATAGAAAGAAGTGATGGTGGAAAGTCTTTAACAATAGGCTTCCTATGCAGAATCTCTTGTTTCCAACTTTAGAAGAAAAATCTAAGTATTAGGAAGTGAAATATAGAAAAGGGGAGCACACCATTAAGGATTTTAACTTTAATTTACAGAACTTTAAAATTAAAGACCAAAAACTTAATTACTCATTTCTAAAGAAGAATGACATAAAATAAGATGTATCTGGAAAGACAAATCATACTAAAAAAAATCTAGAATCACTTGAAATGTTTATTCATATGCACATGAAGATCCAAAATACAAAAAATTCTGCTTCTGAGGCCAAAAAATTAGAACCCCTTCTCTTCCTCTTAATTGCCTTCTTATAAAAATTTTCAAAATGAGACAGTTAAAAAACTTTCAACTGCTAACTGCTATCCTCCTAAACTATTTCAAAACTGATTGTTCCTTTGGTCATTACATTTGGAAAATTAAAATTGAAATATAAATGCACAATCCAAGAACTTTTAAAAACTGATGATGTCGTGAAATATGTGATGGCAGAGTGACCACATGGAACTTGTGCTAGTCCACTGATGTAATATGGGGCAAAAATCCTATATGGGAGAAACCCGATGGAGTCCCCCAGTAATCATCCTGTATCGTCGATTTGTAGTTGGATCAAAATAAAAGAAAAATTTATAGAGGGACTTAGAGAGTTAACTATCGGGCTTGTTATACCATCATGTTTTCTATATCTGTCGAGTCCCACTGTTTCTTTCCATCCCACTTGAGCTATCACACGAATTTTAACCCTGGTGATGTAAGTACAATGGGGCCCACCAAAACTTGCACAAATTCCTATAAAATTGCATAAAACTAAATAAACACCCTTAATCCATCATTATGGATTTAATAAAAATTAAAAATTACATCTAACACTAGATTTTGTCACTATTTTTTTGTTTTTTTTTTACTTTGATTTTTTTTTTACACCTATATACATTTTTGAATATATAGGAAAATTAAAAAGAGCTACAAAAATATTCACAACGACTCTCCAACTCTCGGTGATACTTAACTGTGTTCGAAAAGTATTCATTACTGGGATGTACATCTCATCCTCTTCCATTGCAGAAAATAGTGCTACCATGTGTTCTTCGTCCAGAGGACTATCGTTATTATAAGTCACTTTATACACCATATAGAAGATGGAAATAGGGTGTCTAATCCCCATGAAAACTATTCTATTTAGTCTATCAAATCCTTCACTTAGCCTGGATTCTGTCTCCATTTATTTCTGATTTCGATAGCTAAGAATGTAAAGCACACAACAAACATGGGTAAATGGAAACCCGTTGTTAGAAATGATACTAATAATCTTCTTATATCCTCGCGATATGGTTTGGCCCACTGACCCAAAGAGAAAAACCTTAGGAACGTTGGGGTCGAGGGTTGTATTTTAACTGAAGTTCGGGCACCACTCTGCACTAATTTTACTATTAATAATTCTATTTAAGATATTTCTTTCAGATTTCTATATATTAAAAAATCATGCACGTAGCAACTACCTATACATTTATTCATGGTTAATTTTCCCCATCATTATTGGGAACTCAGTTAATATTAGGTTAGTGTATTTTTGGTAGTTTTATCATAAGGATATTATAATTGTGCATAATACTTAAGAGTATGTGTTTCCTCCTAAGAGGTCATATGTTAAAAACTAGAGGGGTAGAGTATGTATGCCTTCATATACTTAACATTCAAATAACTATGTGGAGGTGGGTCCCCTGTCCCATAAAGAAATAGGTCTCATACAAAAATTTGGTGTCTCGCTTGGCCGTGACCTTAAAATTGGATAATAATAATAATAATAAGGTTAAAGGAGAGTGGAATAGTTGTTTTGCACCTTATTATGTGATTTTGTACTTTCATCACTAAACTGACTAGCAAAAAGCTGTGATTAAGTTTTTCTTTTATGGGAATGTGCTAAACTATGTTAAAAATGAAAATTCCAAGGAGCTCAATTCATGGTAAAGGGGATATATGAAGATTAAAAGTTTATAAATATAATCTAAATTGAGGTTCAAGATTGGTATAGTCTCATTTTGTAATGTAAATGTCTTGCAACAATTTTGAATAATTTTCACTGCTTTGATTTTACCATTTTAATGGAAAACATAACCTTACATTATAAGGTGGTGCTTGGACTTTCTTACTTTTTTTTTTCAATGAAAACCACACCCATTAATAATATGGGTGCACTCTAGGATCATGGATGCATTCCCGATTACATAATTTTAAACTTTTTCAGAAATTCACATGGAGAGTTTCCCCATGGAAATTTGGTTGCATGTAGATTTTGTAAATAAAAAATGTGTGCACACCATAAAAACACAATTGTGTTTTAAAACACACATTCTTTAAGGACGTGTCTATGTTCATCCATTTCAAAAATAGAAAGTGAACTCATTTGCTAATTTCTTTTTCGGATCAACTCATGCTTTCCTTCTCTTCCAATTCCCTAACGACATGTGCTTTATTACTAGTCTGACACAATTTTGTTGAGGAGCATAAAGAGGGACATTGGAATCATTGACCGTTAGAACTTTTTATAAAGAATTTTTATTTTTTAGGAATATTTATGATAAATGTCATATTTATATCTATATAATTATAGAAATGCACACAATTTTTAAGAATATTTGTTATGATTTTAATGTTTCTTTTATTTCAACGTGATGGAGAAAAACATTGATCTAATCCTAAGCCCTTTCTTCCTCACAACAACCATACACATAAATTAATCCATTTTTATATGAATTAATAAGCATAATTGGTGAGATTTTCTAAACTGGAGAACCATCTCATATGTGATTTCCAAGTGCACTTAACAATATTACTCCTTCCATTAGCTATTCCTATGTCATATTTTTGATATATATATGAATATATAAGATAGTAATATTCACCTAACATGAGTAATGAGTAGGTGAAATTTTTTCATATATCTAATGGAATTATTGTTCAATTTCTTATTAACCTTAAAGCCAACAAACTCCTTGATCTAATAAAGAGGCATATTTGTATGAAATGTGGACATTCCAACCATGGGAAGATCATTGGATGGATACTTGGTTTAATTTGTTTTGATAAATACCCCTACAATAATAGGGAGATTCCCTTATATTTTCTTCATAAATTACGAATAAATTTTATTATGGTCTCTATGTTAATTATTTTGGTATTGTGGAATTACATGGGGTTGGTTTTGTCTTTGATAATGATTGAGCAAAGGCTAGACATGACCCATTGAGAAGGATTCCCACCATGAATACTGGCCACCATGTATTAATAGTGGATACCAAAATCGTTGCAAAAGAATACCACTATCATAGAAGACAACACAGGGAGGCTCTTGAGATAATTTAACATCCCAATAATTGAAATAAAGCTAGTGGCCTTGTGATAAGTGGTAATTGGATCCTTTTGATCAAACATTAAGGCTCTCTAGAAAATTAAGTTTGATAGTCCTCATTTTTCTTATTTTTACTACTCTCTTTCCCTATTCTTAGGTACTTCTTCCTCCTTCTCCTTGTATGTTTCCTTCACTTATTCATCCTGTTTTTTCCTTTAGGTCGTTACCTTGTTTGTTCTTTTCTTATATCTTATCCTTTATTATTTCAAGTTTTTTTGTGATTTTGTGTTATTTATATAATTTGTTTTTATTTTTACTATTATTTATTTATTTATTTTGTGACTCTATAGGAATTGAAAACTTGGCCATATTTATACTCATGTAACACAATATTGATCCTGACTACTACCACTATAACCTCTAGGTGCCTACATATGCCCCTTCCATAGACATAGGTAAGATGGGGGGATTTGAACCTCAAATCTCTTGGTACATAACACTTCATTTTGATGACACTTTCCAACTGAGCTACCCTATAGGGTTGTATTATTTTGAGGGTTATCGTATATATATACATACTTTAATTATGGTTTGCAATATTTTATGATAAAGATTAGTATTATTACCATACAATATGGTTATATGTTAATTTTTATATAATTCTTTCTATGGTTTTCATAATACTAGTACTTCATAATTTTTTATACCACTATATATTATATCATAACACTTTAATATATTAATAATATGCTATAATAATATCAAAGCTTTCATTATTACACACAATTAGTATCATTGTTATATCATTATAAATTATCTGTATAATAATAATTATTATCACTATTACTATTATATTAGTATATGATTGTGTTTTTATATCTTATATTAAATAAAGTATTTACTTAATCGTCTATGGTTTTTAGGTCCTTTGTATGGATTTTTATAGCCAATATTGTCACCCTCCCTTCGATCCAACTTATTCTCTTTTGTTTTTCATATTTATTGTTCCCTCTGCATTATCTATTTTTATTGTTTTCCCTCAATATGGATCCTCTTTTGGATTTAAAACATCGAAAATAATTGATAAGGAATATGGAAAATCCATGTTCATCCATTCATTAATATTAATCTTGTAGTTGTTATCTTTAATCTCATTTTGAGTGTAATCAACCAACTTACCTCTTGAATATTTGAATTCCAATTTGCTCATTCTATTTTAAACTCTTTTAGGTAATGAATGTTACTTATAATAGAGAATATAATTATTAGGGAATGCATGAATAGATTGATACTCCATTCCAATTTCTTTCATAATGGCATGTAAATCTCGGTAAGTACGAGGTAAAAAATTTGATGGTGGTAACAAAAATTCACTTAGTAATCTAAAAAAAAAAATAGTATTGGTTAATGTACTGAACAATATTAATCATACATATTGCATCCAAATGCTACAAATTAATGAAATGATGCAGATCAACATACTAACATTAAAAGGAACGGAAAGAATAATTTCTTTATCATGTATATAGTACTAAATGTTACAAAATATATGACATACCTTAGGAGTTATGTCACACATGTGTTTGAAAAACCAGTCACCACATTTAAGTTGAAAAAAAAACAATACAATAGAGAGAAGATATTTTTTTGAACCTTCATAAAGAGGTTTAGTTTCCATCTCAAGTACAATTAAATAAAAATCACGGTCATCATACTGGTTATCATCATCGTCCATTCCAACATTATTAAACATGTTTTTCAACCATGTTATCAACATCATTTTCTTCTTTCATAGGATCATTAGCTTGATCATCAATATTAATCACTCCATGTTCTTGAGCACGCACTTGTACTACAACCACCTCTTCCTCGTCAAGAAATGAACTAGGGGGTTGATACTATACAATTACAACCAATAAAGTAATATTAGTATATATAAAAAATATTGAAACATATATATAACAAAAAATTACAAATATAATATATAAGGAAAACAAAGACAAAGAGAAGACAACTTCAAGAAATACAAATTCCCAAAATGTGATGAGAGTAGATATCAAACAGATAAAGTAAAAAAAGGGGTGCCTCGCAAGGCTCTTTGCTATCTTCCCATAATTCCACGTCTTCCAAAAATTTTCAAGTGAAAATCATAGAAAAAAATATGGATTACCATGCAAGGAATAGAAAGGAGAAGTGGCAAGTGTTTAAAGAAGAACCTCATAATCTTAGACTTTGATTTGTAGTTGACGGTCTCAATCCATTTGGATAGGCCATATCTACTTACTCAGTGTGGATGATTTTTTTTATCAAAAATAACATTCCTCCATGGAAGTCAATAAAGAGGGAGCACATAATGTTTACAATGATTTTTCCAAGTATTAATTGTTTAGAATATATATTTTTTAACACAAGAACATCTTATTTGTCTTGTTTGTTTCATAATTATGTCCTATATTTTTTTGTTAATTTACTCATATTTTTTTATGATTCACATAAAAAAAATGACCCATCGTTCTTAAACCTATCAAAAAATTGGGTTTCCAATAAAAGTCACATCGAAAAAAAGACAAAACATTAAATAAAACATAAGGGAATCACCATGAAGGATAATATATCAAGTTGAAGGTGAAAAATAGGGTGGAGGCAATAAACAACAAGGGGAGACTAGGTAAAAGGACAATAAAATTTTCAAATTAAAGGAAGGCTAGGTCACCATTGGACATTATTGAGATGAATTTCAAGGCTCAATTGACAAGCCCATTAGTGCATAAGGAAGAAATGAGAATCCCAAACGAATTTTGGATTTTCCACTTTCTTGAGAGAAGTAGCATGTAATAAACAATTTTGCATCCTTACATATGCCAAAATATGGGGTTTATATGGAAATTAAAGAGGACATAAGACATAATACTAAATGACATACCATGTAAAATGATAATAGGAAGACCAAGGAAAACACTTTGTGGAACAAGAATAGGAAGAAAAAGGAAAATAAATGAAACAACAAGGGAGAAGAAGGTAAAAATATAACTAAATTGTTAAATAAGGATAGGATTTGGTCACCACTTAACCTTTTTTAGATGACTTGCACTCCTATAATGGAAATATCGCCCATGCACAAGCAATATGTGATGAGGAAATACAAATTTTCATGGTTTAGAACTTCTTTAAGATGAATGTCATGGAGTAAATGTGGCACCATACTTACACCTACAAAAAATATGGGTTGAAAAGATAAGCCAAGACACAAGAATGCCAAACACCAAAATAAATACAAATAAAATGCCATGAAAAATGAAAAAATTAAAATTAAGGTGAAAAGCAATATGGTGGCAACAAAATCACAAGGGAGCACTTGGTAAAATGATAACAAAATTGATAAATAAGGAGAGATATTAATCACCACTTAATTATTTTTAAATAACATGCAATCCAAAAGCGATAAGTTCACCCATACACAAGGAAGAAGTGAGGTGACCAAATGAATTTTAGAATTTCCACTTCATTACAATGAGTAGCATGTAATAAATGGGCTGCCATCCTTATACGTCCCAAAATTATGGGGCTTCCAATTCAAGATACAAGGTCGGAAAATGAAACATTAAATCAAAGACATGGTAAATGTTGGTGCAAAAAGGCGACTTATGAAAATCAATCCTAATGCCTACATTAATAATCGACCAGGGATTCATCTATTTGTTTCAAGAGTGTTGGCACTGTCTGTGCAGAGTGAAATTAGAATATATCTAGGAATAAATGGTGCTAAATGGTTGTAATAACTGGTTTTATAATTCTCAAAGTTCAATCAAAAGCGAACCTTAAAGGAATTAAAAACTATGAATCTCAATCTAACTTCAAGTAACTTCATAAAGAAACTGAATCTATCTTAACAATTACATGAATCACACTCGATCAATTACTGCTTTAACGATTATATATTGAGAAGAAATATTACAAAAATATATCATTCACACTTCTAATATGAAAATGACAATAACTGATTACTCTGGATTCCCAATAACATTAATAAAAGAAGCGACAATCAATTAAATTGCTTAAACTAATCTGATAGACTCAATAAAGAATAAAATGCAAGCATAGAAGTGACAACAATTGAAAGTTATCTCAAAGCAAAAGTAAATCGTAAAGATCTATAGTAACAACGACTGAGTTAATTATAATTCTATGAAGTAGTATAAATAATAGAAAGGAATAATTACAAAAAGTAAAAGAAATTCATATGGCACAATAGAATTAGTAGATATCCTAGTGACTAGGCCCAAGGTCCCCATAAGTCACTGCCAAAAGACACTCAAAATGCGATTACGAAGGAAACTCTGTATTTTTCATTGAATTCAATAATACCGATACAACATCACCACAATGTAATTACTCTGTCTCAAGAATACTTGTCAAAATATAAATTACAACTTCCTGGTTAAAAGTCTTGTTCTATTTCACCTATCAGATTTTTATAATCTAAAAGGAAAATAAATGGATGAGAGCGAATCCTCAGGATTAGGAGATCCTGAGGATTTCACAACTGTCGATCGGATTTCTTTATAAAATAAACTCGATCCTCCTAGTCTTCTAGTGGCCTGTATGAGCAAGACATGTTCTTATTTTCCTTTCTTGGCTATTTTTGTCCCATTGTTTGAACAAAAATTGTCCCATTCAGTTTCCTACACACAAAAAGCAAGAAAAAGTTATTTTTCATGCCAGAATCGCACAATTTGTGGATGGTTGGTCTTTTCCAATTTTCATAATATTTTCTCCTAGATTTATTCCAAAAATGGAGATAAGTACATAAAATTCAATGATAAATCAAACTAATATGAAGATAAAACATACCTTTTTCATGGCCCAACATACTCCCTTGCTTACCTTTTTTCATGTACTCATGCAATAAGATGGTTGAGGTGTAGTTGTGTCAAAGAATAAGAAAGATAAAATTCCCCTTTATACAACCTAAAACGATGTTTCTATTTGATTATTGAAACATACTCATTCACATGGAATTTTGGAAAATCATAATCAGGGTAATACCCTTGAAGGGGATACCATATAGTAGGACATCTATAATGACATCCTATGAAAGTAGGACCCATGCATAGGATTGCAATGCTGTACATTTTTAGGCAGACATCATCAGCTTTAAAGTTTCTGTAGCCAAATGGTTTCCGGTTCTTGACATTATTAGTGGTGGCCTTCCATCTTTTCTTTGCTCCAACAATGCTTCTTCTGTAATATCCTGGAAATACTCCCTTCCTGCCTGTACAACATTTTTATGTAGTGGCCCTAATTTAGCCACAAATCCTTCTTGTTTCATGAATCTTTTCTGTTGAGTGAAAAGATGCAAGGGTTTTGTGGTTTCTCCTCTTACCCATAGATCCAAACCATGTTCCCTCTTTTGAAAAATGCTATAGGGCTTATCCCATTTAAGCTGGTTTTAAGAAAAAGAGAGGAATGTTTGGAACTAGATATATCAAATAAAAGGATTGGGATTGGCATACCTTCATCCTCCAAGAAAAAAATGTGTAAATATAGCTCACACAGGAGACGTGTTACCTTCTCATTTTTATCGTCGAATGATTTCATGAATTCTGATGTATTTTTAAATTCAACTGGATTTCCAGCCTCAACAACTTTAATATTCATCAATAGATATCTTTCCAACAAGAATAATGCATAATTAGTGGCAGGGGATAAACAGGATAAGATATCACAGTGATGATAACATATGGCTTGGCTTATTCCTTAGCCTTCTACAATTGGGTTTGTATTCTCTTCACTTTCTCCTGCTCACCTCTGAGTCTGGAAAAAGTTTCATCTTTTGTTGTTGTGAGTGTATATAATTTATTCCTTAGATATTGGTGTATCTATAGGGGCACCACCTCTTTCTTGTACTGAGCCAATACCTGTTGATTTTGTGTCAATTCCTTCTGTAGTATCATGATAAAAACCTCGCTTACCAGAGGAGTATATAGAGGTGTTTATTCTGTCTGTGTCTCATCGTCATGTGTTGGAACTGAATCAATTTGAACAACATTTTCAACTGTTTTTTGAGAAATACAATGATTTTTTTGGAAACTTTCCTCCAAATCTATTTTAACAACAACATCTAAGGAATCTAGAGGAAATTCCATTGGGTCTCTATTGAAAAAACATAAGGCTATTCAGCTTGATTATTAATATCCTTTGTAGGACATGGTTCTGTTTGGGTTTCAACAACTTCCATTTCTACTTTCAGCTTCCAGGCCTTGTCTGCTTCCTTCAACCTCTACCTCAATTGTTTGACCGTTTTATTCAATTTTATGTACTTCTTATTCAGCTTCCTTAATATGGCCTTGGCTGACTTCTTCTCCTCTATGGGGTTTTCAGTTGGAGAGGGCATAATGTATCTTTCAGGCTTAGGGGAAGATGTAACAATAGCAAGGTCATGCTATGGTGGAACAATACCATTTTAAGGTATAAGAGGGGTTGTACCAACATCAATATCATGTTTAAATGGGACAATATTTTTTTTAGGGATATGAGGGATTGTACCAACATCAAGATCATGTTCTAGTGGGACATTGTCTCATGATTGATTCTTAGGTGCAAAAGATTCCTTTGTATGGGTTTCTACCCCAGGATATTCATTTTCAGAGGGAATCGGTTCCCTAAAGTCTTACAAATCTCCCACCTCTTTCGTGGATTGTAAAAATTCAGTATGGTCAGAAATGCCAACAGAGGTAGACTAGTCAAGATTGTTTCCTTCAGGATTTCTAGATTGGTCCCTCTCTTCATAGAGTGTACCCAAATTCTCTAGTACTCGGGCCATTTATTCCTCATATTGCTGTAAAGAATCATTCTATGAACTTAGAGGTGGTGTATGAGATGGCCTTGCCTCATCTATCAGAATTGGGGCATGTTTTCACGAGCTTATCCTTATAGAGAATATTTGTTTTACTGGGCCAGAGGCCAAGGAAGGAGTATTCCTTTTCCTTGCTCTTCTTGGAATTTCTACTTCTATTCTCTATTGTTTAGTATCGATGTTATCACTATTTCTACCATTTATCCACGTCTTTGTGTATAAATTTTATTCTAGTGGGGTAGGGTTTACAAATTTGTCCCATGTCAATTGCTGCTAGGCTAAGTCATGAATGATAATTAACTTGATTAGGCCATGGTGGCTGGTAATAGTGTATGGATCTTTAGCCTTCCTAACCTTTCTAGCAATTTCATGTAATAAATAGTTCAAAAATAAAGGCAAGTTAACCGTAATTTTATGTTTGAGTATGTCTAGAAATTTAAGTTGTCGAGGTTTTACCACATCTCATTGTCCGTCACAAGTGATTTACTTATGCACAATGGTTTCTAATTCTTGCCATGGCTCCTTTAGGTATGTTGGGTGAATTCCTTTGCCTTTGTGAAACAATTGCTCATTTGTGTCTTGAAATACCATGACTGCATGATGCTACAAAACGTGATTATTAGTCCACTTTGTGCCTTCTGTTGGAATTCCTGAAACCTTGGCTAGGATTGCTTCAAATACTACTATATTTATGCCTCTTACAATTGTGCGTCCGCCCTGTAGATTTTGCAGGAACTCCAATGCTATTTCAATGTGGAATCCTTGTAATTTGGTCAAATATTGGAGCCAACCAATGCATTCAAGAACTGTGAGAGCCTGGTATGTTAACCGAAGTACTATGGATTCACTGCGAATAGATTTTCCTCCCATCATTGCAGTGTTTTAGGAGCACAATTCACACTTATGCATGCACTTCTTACAGTGTTATTAGTTTAGAACAACACTACTAAACTACATACAATGCTTTGAAGTTTGGTAATTTTGATCTAAAATGGAATAATATTATTTGTCTCTTCAACACATTTCGGTGGAATTTAGTAATTATATCGCATGATGTTCCATTATGACTACCTCCCCCCGTCCAACTAGAAAAGGGCATCCACAACCATAAACCACATGAAAAGAGGAAAGGATGTTGGGAATTTATAAATGCAATAGAAAAGGGTCAGAGCATATACATATGGTAAGAAACGATGATAACCATGCAAATTTTGAAAAATAGTTAGGAAATGATCGAAAAATGGAGTTAAAATAGAGAAATGACCATTATGAGAACAAATTTTCCCTTAAATGGAAATATATGATGAAAGAGTGATACATGATAGATGATGACAACTGCTGATATCATTTGATTGAACATTATTGATGTAATTCATATGAAAGTATAGTCTACCATGTGTATTAGTTAAGGAATTATTTTCAAATGATGAATTCATATTTGGAGATGAATCAATAGGAGATAGTGGGATATAGAGTAATTGGAAATATAACATAAAAATCCAATACCATAAGCAGAGCTGATGCTGCCAGCAGGCGTCCATAGCCTCGACACATTGGATTTTTAACCCAAAAATGAGATAAAATCCTCTATTTAGGACTAAAATGATTTGTTTATTTCTAAAAAGAGATCACTATGCTAGAATGATGACCAGATAATCATAATTCCATTCACCATGGTATAACAAAGTGATAAGGCCGGCTCATGATGAGACCTCCTGTCCTTCTGACAGTTTTAACTGTTTAGAAGACCATTACCCTGGTGTGGTGGAAATACTGGAAATGCCACTTGTTACAACCTTATGATCATGGTAGGCTGGATCTTGATGAGACCCCCTATCCTCTCTAATAAGATTTGCATTACATTTACATATACACATTATAAATGGAGGGAGGGTCATTAACTCCTTAAGAGTTAGGGATGGTTTAAGAAGTAAAATAATGCCACTAGAATTTATGCCTTTATCCTACATCTTCATAAAAAAGGGAATTATCATTTGAAAGTGTGAAAAATAAACAACATGGTATTGAGATAATGAATCTTTTTATGATATGTCCGAAAAGAAGATATTTAGCAAGTCATTATATAGGAAAACCATGTCAGTTTCAGGAATAAAGATATCCATCAAAGGTTTAAAAATCATAATTTTGTGAACATCAGGGTCTTCCCTCTATATTGGGTAAATATTTCCAATCCAAAAAGATGATATTCATAGTAAAGCATGTGAGAGAAAAGATGGAAAAAAGAGAAAAGAAAAAACAAAAAATGGAAGTTGTTCATTTTTCTGAGCAACTGTTCAATTGATTGAAAAAAATTTATTAAACACACAAGAAATCACATATGTTCATTGTTCTGAACAACAACTATTCAATTGATTGAACAATAAAAAACACACCAAAAAAAGTCGCGACTGTTCGGTTTTTCTGAACAGCAACTGTTCAATTGATTGAACAACAAACACACACCAAAACAAATTCTGGTTGTTCATTTTTTTGAACAAAATTTGTTCAATTGATTGAACAACAACTGTTCAATTGATCGAACATCAAAAAAACTGAAAAAAAAGAAAAAAACGCAAAAGGAAAATTACAACCAATTATTAAGAATATATATACATTATTTACAGTTGAAGAGAAGCGAAATTTCATGAAAATGAAGCTACCGGGTTATTACTCCCTATAGATAAGATTTGTATAGTGGGATCATCATGTACCTGTTGGAAAAAAGACTCTCTGGTGAGTGGTTTATGATAAAGACGTACCTGATGTCCATTCACCCGAAAAGAAGAGCCAGACCCGTCGATGGTGGTCAGAATTAGAGTGCCGTTATTATGCACCTCTTGAATTTCACATGGGCCAAGCCATCTTGTCTGTAATTTTTTCGAGAAGTCTTGGAACTTGGAATCATAGAGGAGTGCCCAGTATCGTTCCTGAAACATATTATTTTTGATAAGACTATCATGCCACTTAGCCCTTTTCTGCTAAATAATTACAGTGCATTCCAGAGCAAGTAGACGAGCTTCATCCAATTCATTTATTTGTTGAAGTCGTTTAGTTTGTGCCTTCATTATATCTATTCCTACTTCCTAGGTTGTTATGAGAGTCTTTATTTCAAAGTCGATAGGAAAAATAAGTTTTTTTCCAAATACAAGCTGGTACGAGGAATATCCAGCAGTGTTTCACCAAGTTGTGCGATAAGCCCATAGTGCCTCAGGAAGTTTAGTAGCTCAGTCCCAACGATGTGTTAAAAATTTCTTGGTTAAGATTGCCTCAATGTATTTTTTAGTGCTTTCGACCTGCCCGTTCACCTGCAAGAGATACAAAGAAGTGACCCTATGTATGATATGGTGGTTTCTCAGAGTGGACGTAATATTATGTCCTACAAACTATACCCCCCCATCTATTATCACTTCGCTAGGTAAGCCACACCACACAAAATAATTCAAAAATAAAATTAATCACAAATTCTTCTGTAGCTCTTGGGAACGCTATTCTTTCTACCCACCTTATTACATAGTATGTAATAACCATTATGTAATTCTTCTAATTTTATGGTAGATTCCATGGGCCAACAAAGTCTAACACCCATCATTCAAAAGGTTCCATTACTAGTTGTGGTTTTAATGACATTTCATCATATTGACCAGGAAGACCCATCCTCTGGTAGCTATCACAAGACTGGATATATTTCCTAGCATATTTAAAAGTAGTGGGACAGTAATAGCCCATCTAAAGTATTTTATGCCCAGTTCTGTGATCTGAAAAATGTCTGCCACACAGATCATCATGGCAGGCCTTTAGGATATCATAAATTTCATCTTCTCAAATGCATCTGTGTATGTGCATATCATATCCTATATGAAAGAGGTATCCACATATCCAAGAAAATTAGGCGCTGCACTAGACAATCAACTTCATTTCCTTTGTTGTTAAGTTCCTGGTTAGTTTTCCTACCACCAGATAATTTTAAACATCTACATACCATGAAAATTTAACTGCCATAGCAAATAGATGCTCATCTGGGAACTAACTGTCCACAGACAGTGGATCATTTGTCTGAGGAACCTGTGACAGAAAATATGCTATTTGGTTTTCCTTTTGAACGATCTTTAATAGTAATATCAAGCTCCTACAAAAGTAGCAGCCAACTAGTCACTCACACATAAATTATTGGTTTATTCACTAAATATATAATGGAAAAGTGATCTGTGTACATAAAACTTTGATATCCTTTTATATAACGTCTAAATTTATTTATGGCATAAATGAAAAATAAAAATTCCTTTTCTCTTACTTTATAATTGAGTACAATAGAAATAATATTTTTGTTGATATAGTAAATAGCGTAAGGATTTTTGTCATCTTGTTGCTTGAGCACAACGCCTATCACCATATCCAATGCATCTATAGAGATATGAAAAGGAAGCTCCCAATTGGGTCCGCGCAATATTGGAGCAGTCGAGATTAGTTTCTTCAAATATGTAAAAGCAATGTCACATTTAACATATCAATCAAATTCAAAATTTTCTATTAAATCATACAAAGGTGCAACAATCCATGAAAAATTATTTTTGAATCTACGACAATACCTTGAATATCCAAGGAAACTACGTACCTCTGTCTGAGTCCTTGGTGTTGGTAATAGAAGAATTACCTCTATTTTCATTGGGTCTACCTATATTCCAGTCGCAGAGATATAGTGTCCTAGGATTACGCCTTTTTTCATAATCATGTGACATTTTTCGTTACTTAAACACAACCTGGTAGCGATGCATCATTCTAAAAATTTCTCTAAAGTTTGTAGCGCTTGTTCAAAATTGTCCCCATATGGGGTGAAATCATCCATGTAGACTTCAAGTCCTTCGTTTATCAGATCAAAAAAATACTGAGGATGGCCCTCTAGAATGTATCTCGGGCATTGCATAATCCAAAAGGTAGCACTCTATAAGCAAACATACCCCATGGGCATGTCAAGGTAGTTTTGTCTTGGTCTTCAAGAGAAATTTTGATTTGATTGTAGCTGCTGAATCTATCAAAAAAAGAGAAGAATCACTTCCCTGCGAGTGTATCGAGGACTTGATCAATGAATGGAAGAGGGAAGTGGTATTTCGGTGTGGTTTTTTTCAATTCCATGTAATCAACATAGATTCACCACTTCCCATTCTTTTTGGGAATAGCCACTAGCAGAGAGACCCACTTACTGTCTGAAATGGGATAAATAAAGTTCACGTCCAACAACTTCTGTAATTCCTCTTTTATGATGTCCTTGAGGTGTGGATTTAATCTTCATTGAGGTTGTTGGATAGGGAGAGCATCCTTTTCGGTGTAGATATGATGTGTACACAATTGGGTATCTATGCCTTTCATGTCTGTGTAATCCCAAGCAAAAGCCCCTTTATATTTTTGTAGGATCTAAATGAGCTTTTGCTGTTTGTCACTGTCCAAATTGTCATTGATGTTAAAAATATTGCCTGGTTCAATCTCAGTAGGCCTGATGTTATGAACAATAGTTGTAGGTATGTGCTGGTCATCTACATATTTCAAAGGGTCTTCCTGGGCTTCATTGTCAAGAATTACTTTCAAAATTTGACACTCCACATTGTTCTCAGTAGTTGATTGTTCTATAAAATTATTAATTACATCATCTTCAGTCTAATTTTTGAACTCAAGAATTTCTTCTACTGTAAGAGGTGAACGAATGTTTTCTTCCAAGTGTGTAGGTGGATGTTTATGGGTTTTTAGGGTGAGAAGACTTGGTTTAGCAGGGGGATATAAAATAAGGTTTTTTATAGTGTTCCACTTTGTAATGTTCATGTTACCAGTACGAAAAACTATGTAAGCATTGGCTGTTGCTAACCAAGGTTGTCCCAAAATTAAGGGGTGTCCATCTAATCGGCTTTTTGGGTTAATAACTAGAAAATCGACTAGTTATTCCCATGAGTCAATAGAAATCATGATATCTTGTAAGGTTCCTTCTCGTTTAACGATTTAATGATCAACAAGTTCCAACAAGGTGGTGGTTAGTTCTAGGGTTGTGATACCAAGTGTTACACATGTTTCTACTGTGAGAATGTTAATGGCTGCACCTAAATCAACTAGTGTGTTTGGGAAAGAGTGGCCATATATCTAAACTGTGACTATGGGACTCAATGGATCTTCATATTTTATTGGTGTTTCCCTACCTAAAAGGAGATCAGATAGGGTTCCGACAACATGGGATAGTTGGTGAAAGTTTTGTTTTCTTCACAAGTTTTTTTACACACAATTATTTAATTATTTTCGTGTAAATGGGAATGTCTTGGATAGCCTGGAGGAGGGGAATTTTAATAAACAAAATTTTAGGTTCCCTTGAGAGATTAAAGTTTGGATAAAAAATTGGTTTAGGTATTACTATTATTTTAGGGAACGGAGGAGGAGTGATGCTAAGTTTCTCAGGATCTTGTTGCTCGACTGTGTCTTCTCCCTATTTTATTTTTGTATGAGTCGCAGTCGAGGATTTAGTTATGAAAGGTGTTTTTGTCCCATCTTGTTGCTATTTTTTATTTTCCTTAGGGATGATGATGCGTCCTGATCTTAGCCTAATTTCACTGCATTCCATCGGTTTTATTTCTGAATCTAAATTTTCAACAATCTGTATCAACTGAACTGGTTGGTTATTAGGATTTAGATTTGGTCAGGCTGGAAGTTGTGGGCGCATAAGAGGATAATGATTTTTCTGCAAGGGATACAGAGCTGGTAAAGTAGTCTGAGGTTGAGGACCCATCCCCATAGGTGGATTAGTTATTCTCAGGGGTCATTGCCAGTTTGAAGAGCAGTTCAGATTTTGTGACATGGAGGCAGCCCACTGGGATGGGTACATATTTTTTTTCAAAAAAGGGATAGAATTTGGCTAACCAACGTTTGGAAAAGGTTGGATTTGCCAGGGTGACATAGGAAATGATTGATATTTCCAAGTGGAGAAAGGTGATTGGTCTTGCCATGCTATTCCAAAATTTGGTTGCTGAGTAAATGATGGAGAAGAAAAGAACATAGAAGGATCTGGTGCCATACCTATGGGTCGGGTTTGCCACTATTGACATTGGCCCATCAAGTATACTAGTTCCATCTCTTCTTCCGCTTCTTTAAAATCTTCCTTTAATCCTGAAAGTGATGGACACTGTTATGTGGAATGGTCCTTATTGTAGATGGCATAGGTCTGGACCGTGTCCAGCGGGCATTCCCTCTGACTGTGTTTCTTTCGACATCGTGGAAGAAAATAGCTAAATTATATTCTTCTATATCTTGTTTCTTTTTGGCTTGAAGGATTTCCAACTATGCTGTGAGGGTTCCCATGATATCGGTTTTGAAGTCTTCTAGGAGGTTCTTGATTTTTGTCCGATTTACACTACCGTTAGAAGCTTCATTATTTCTGGTGGTAGAATCTCGTCCAGTTGGTCTGATGCGCATACTTCCTCTAGAGCAGATGACACACAGCTGAATAATGTTATCATAATTTTCCTGATAAATATCTCCTTCCCCATTATATTTAATGTTTCTATCTATTCATCCTTTGAATTCCTTTTATCATAGTTACTTTAAAAACATATCTAGATAATGCAGCATAAGGAGAACTTTGTAAATTATATTGATATCGTTCAACATATTCTTCTAAAGGTTCATTATATTTTGTAGTCATGTTAAAGATTTCATTTTTCAAATATCTAGTTCTACAATAGCCTTGGTATTTAGTGAGAAAATATTTTTTCATTTGATCCCAGGAGTTAATAGTTCCCCCACCGAGCCCCATAAAACATGGAAATTCTGCTCCCTTTAACATAGAAGGGAAAAATTTGAGATTTTGGGGATCAATGGGATAATCATACCCCCTACATAAAACATCAAATTTGAGCAGGAAAGCATTAGGATACTCTGAGGTTAAACCGTGGAAAGTAGGGATACTCTACAAAGGAATGGATTTCATAGAGCATTAACAACTGGGTCGATGATGGGATATTCCAACGTTGATGCTTTTCCTTGGGGTTGATTCTGCACCATCTTATCAAAGATATGCTAATAACCCTTAGGAATCTCCTATTTTTGAAAGTTGATTTCGGTACGAATGATAGAAAGATTTGGAAGGGGTATCACAACACTACCTTGATATGGGATATCAGGAATCCTTTCTTGAATCGAGATCCTAGGAGATTCAGGTTCTGGTGACTCTAGATTTGCTTCTGCAACACCACTGGTTTCTCCCTCCCCTTCTTGCAAATTGCGCGAATTTCCCTCTTGTGAAGAGTTAGAATGAAATTTTTTTGTATCCTGAAAGCTTTGTTCAGAACCTTTGGTTTTACTATGGGTCTTGGCATGAGCTGCAGATGGTGAGCCCACTACTTGAGAGATTGCAATAGATTTTTTTTTCTGGATGTGATCTGAGGTCCAATTTTTGCCTGAGATTCCACTTTTCTTATGATTTCGTCTATAATGGTTGATCTTCCAAGGGTCACCAACCCCTTGGGTTTGGTGGATTTGGGAGGTGGATTCGAACCTATTCTTACTTTTTTCTTCCTAGTCATTCATAAAAAAACATCTATTTCTATATACTCTATGTGCATCTATTGGAAAGCGAGCTTTGAGCAAGCATTTTACTTGTGAGTACGCAGGTTTTTACCTCTCATTTTCAATACCCAAATCCTTCACAATAATTGAAAATCCATTTAAAAAAAAGGGAAATCAATCTTTAACACTCTCCTCGGCAAGGGTGCCAAAATGTTGCTGCAAAAAGGTGACTTATGAAAATGAATCCTAATTCCTACACTAATCATCAATAAGAGATTCATCAATTTGTTTCAAGAGTGTTGGAACTATGTGTGTAGAGTGAAATAAGAATTTATGTAGGAATAAATGGTGCTAAATCGTTGTAATAAATTCTTTTCTAATTCTCAAAGTTCAATCAAAAGCAAACCTCAAAGCAATTACAAACTATGAATGTCGATCTAACTTCAAGTAACTTCATAAAGAAACTGAATCTATCTTATGAATTACAGGAAACACACTTGAAGAATTACTACTTTAACTATTATCTACTGAGAAGAAATATTACAAAAATCCAACATTTAGACTTCTAATATGAAAATGACAATAACTGATTACTCTAGATTCCCAATAATATTACTCAAAATAAGTGGCAATCAATTACAATGCTTAAACTAATTTGATAGAATCAATAAATAATAACACGCAAGCATAGAAGTGATAACATTTGAAATCATAAGTAACAATAACTGAATTAAGTATAATTCTATGAAGCAAATCATAAAGATCTAGAGTAACAACAACTGAATTAAGTATAATTATATGAAGTAGCAGAAATAAAAGAAAGGAATAATTATGAAAAGGAAAATAAATGCATATAACATAAGAGAAGCAGTAGATCTCCTAGTGACTGGGCCCAAGGTCCCCAAAAGTCACTGTTGAAATACACTCAGAATGCAATTACAAAGGAAACTCTGTATTTTTCATTGAATTCAATAATAACGATACAACATCACCACAATGTAATTACTCTGTCTCAAGAATACTTGTCAAAATATAAATTACATCATTCGGGTTAAAGTCACGTTATATTTCACCTATCGGCTTTTTATAATCTAAAAGGAAAACAAACAGATGAGAGCGAATCCTCAGGATCAGGAGATTTGAGGATTCCGCAACTGTCGATTAGAATTCTTTATAAAATAAACTTGATCCTCCTAGCCTTCCACTGGCCTATATGAGCAAGACATGGTCTTCTTTTCCTTTCTTGGCTGCTGCTGTCCCATCATTTGAACAACAGTTGTTCCATTCAGTTTCCTACACAGAGAAAGTAAGAAGAATTTAGTTTTCATGCCAGAATCACACAATTTGTGGATGGTTGGTCTTTTCCATTTTTCATAATATTTTCTCCTAGATTTATTCCAAAAATGGAGATAAGTACATAAAATTCAATTATAAAGCAAACTAATATGAAGATAAAACATACCTTTTTCATGGCCCAACAGTAAACACCATGTGAAACAAAGATATGAAGATGAAAGAAAAGAACAGGTTAAAGGAAATGAATCCTCAATGGAGTAGTTGTAAAGAGACAAGACAATTGTCAAATAAGTAGTAGGCTTGGTCACCACTTAACATGTCTCAGATGAGTGGCAAGCCAACCCACATGCAAGGAGGAAGTAAGTATTCCAAGTGTATTTGGGATTTCCTTCTTGATTTAGACAAGTGGAATGGAATAAATGAGATATTATCCTTATAACTTCAAAAAATATGTGGTTATCAAGATGATCCATATGTAAATAAGTCCAAACACTAAACAAGTGCCTGCGTCTAATAAAGAAAAGGTGAAAAATGTGAAGTTGGGTTACAATTTTTGCCTTTTTTTGAGAAAAAAAATATCATTTTTAGAAGTTCTTCAACTTTTTTCAAGCCAAAACAATTTTTTTGTTTAGAATTTCATTTTATGATTAAAAAAAAACTTGGTAGAAATTTTATTAGATTTCTATTACTTACTTTTTGGAATTTTTTGATTCACACTCGATATGTCAACTTAACAATTATTTGAGTGCATGTTCTTTAACAATCAAGGGATTCATAAAAAATCATGTTGAGTAGCGCTGATGTATTATTTGATAACTTGGTCTTTTTGAGAAAAAAACGTGTTGCAACAATCTAGATAGATTCTACTTCGGTATCATTATATTTACAAAACGAACTAATGCATATCATAATGACTAGAATTTTTTGAACTGAACCAATATGAAAAAACTGCTGATTTTGAATATGTTTCGGTTGGTGTCAAGTTTCTAAACATATTAGTTATAAACTAAAAATATAAAAAACTACCCATTATAGATGGAGGACCATTGTAATGCACCATAAATTTTTCAAATTTTTTTATAGTGTATTTTGGGAGATACAAAATTTTGATTTCACCGAATCATAATGCCCTTAAGAAAATTTTTACACCCATTTTATTAGAAAATTAATTAAAATTAGTAAATATCTATGGAATTCCATAAAATTTATATCTACTGAAAGTAGATTGAATTCTGCAAATGCTAGTTTTGGTTCCAAAATTCAATTCATAAAATTTGATGGAGTTTAACCATTCTAAAGTTGAAGAAATGTGTTCATAGTTGAGCTGCAACGTAGTTGAAAACGTTTTAGTTCGACCAGAATTTTGTAGTAGTTCGAACGAACTTCTATCGATGCACCGTTCTGTTAATTTTAATGACAAACAAAGTTTGGCCGAACTTTTATTAAAAGTTTGGCAGGACTTGCAATCACAAATTCCATCAGCCAGATAAAATGTGATAAAGCCCCTTCAAAAAAACAAATTTCAGAACTCTATAAATAGTTGAAGATGAAAAAATTATTTACACACATTTCTTCATTTGGACTGAATTTGCAAAGGAAATTTTTTGGGCTGAATTTTCAAAGGAAATTTTTTGGGTTGGATTTTCAAAGGAACTTTTTTGGGCTAAATTTTCAAAGGAAATTTTTTGGGCTGAATTTTCAAAGGAAACTTTTTAGGTTGAATTTTCAAAGGACATTATTTTGGTGTATTTTTTAAAGTGACCTTTTTTTAGAGTACGTGTTTTGGGCTGAAGTAAATCTTTTATATCGATTTTTTAAAGTAAGTTTTTGACTAAATTTTTAAAGTGAGATTTTTTTGCAAGACTTTGAAGGAAATATTTTGAGCTTCATTTTTAAAAGACATTTTTTTGGTAGAATTTTTAAAGTGATTTTTTTTTAAAGTAAGTGTTTTGGGTTGAAGTATGTCTTTTGTGCAGAATTTTTAAAGTGAGTTTTTTTGAAATTAAATATTTTGTGATGACTTTTTGTCTAAATTTTTATAGTGAGTTTTTTTTGCCAGATTTTGAAGGAATTTGTTTGAGCTTCATACTAAATTATCATGGGAAATCAAAGAAATTGCAAGAGAAAATATGATCGAACAAGAAACCTTGAGGCTTGTAGAGAACAAGGGAGAGAATATCACAAAAAAATGAGAGAAGAACACTCAAATTTTGAAAGGGAAAATCAACCTCAACTAGAGGTTGAAGAAAATATGTAAATGTAAATATTATAAATGATATTTAAAATTTAAATAGTGTATTGTGAAACTTAATTTTTATTTGATGAATTAATTTGAAAAATATTTTGCAATGTAAACATAGAGAGATATTCCTCATAACATTGATGATGGGATAGAAAATATTGAAAGAGAAAGTGAAAAATTTATTGAACTAATGGTTGAACATGTTTAAAATATTGCAAGAAATTCAAGTGAAGAAATTGAATCACCAGGTATGTATATATATGTCATGTGTATTATTAAAATTATACATATTTATTAATTTTTCAATTTCATTCAAATGTTATTTTTTAATTTAATTATTTATTAAATATTTAAACTCATTTTGTAAATTTATTTCTCATATGTACAGATGAAATCAATATCGATGATGAGATGTTAGAAAATGTTGACACTGACACATATGGAGATAAAAAAGATGACTGTGTTATACGGTATCGTGTTAAGCACATTATTGATATGTTCTTCAAAGATGAAAATGTGGCAGTTCAAACCCAGATTTTGAGAAGTATCTTAATATCAAATAAATTAAAAGAAGCTATGACTCTATTTGGTATTCAAAAATCAACGAAAAACAAAAAATCAAAGAAAATGTGGTACAAAATATAAATAGTGCTTTAAAGTCAATTGGAAGATCTATAAAGAAAAGTGATTTAGATGCACATAGAGCAATACAAATGACAGTGGTTTCATCAAGTAATAAAGAGAATCATTTGATAAAATCTATGGCACAAGCATTAGGGACCTCACGAAAAACATTGCACAAACATTGGAAAATTTCGATTGCAAATAGATGTAAATGATGAGATCTCTTGTTGGAAAATTATTTATAGGAAACCATACAAAGATAGACTTGGAGAACATGTTAAAAAAATGATATATGAATAGTGGATGAAAAATTCATGTGTTTCACGAAAATAAAGGGATGTGATGCGACGAAGAATAACACGAAATCAATACATAGAACTTGCAAAACATAACTTGGAAACCACTCAGATAGAGTTGTTTAATAAATTCATAGAAGAGAATCATGGAATTAATGTCTCAATTAGTGTTTTTGTGCAACAAAAACCATGGTATGTTAAACCTATCACTCTACATGACACTTGTTGTTGTCATTATCATGTGGAATTTCAGTTATATTATGACATATTCCTTAATTTTGGTAAAACGTTTTGGAAAAATTCACCTCCTCCTTCCACTATCAATGATTTCATATCCCAAATTGTATGTGAAAGAGAAAACCATGAATTATTTTACCAAAAGAAATGTTTTGGTGGTAAAAAATATGATCATTGTGGAAATGTGACATTATTTCACAACAAATATCCTATTGATATAAATGATCAATCATTTTCCAACATAAAAGTGAAATGGAAGATATATGAATATATTCATACATCAATTGGTTCAAGTAATACTACAAGTGCTAATAGGATTGATTTACAAGTAGAATAAATTTTTGTGATAGAGTTTTTGAGAAAATTTGAGGCAGGAATTTACAAACACACCAATCATTCTCATAGAGATCGATGGCAAGGCTTGAAATTTAAAAATACCGTGTTTTTTTTCCATGAGGGACCATTTTGTCAATAGTTGATTTTGTAGAGAATTACACATTTATTGCAAAAAATGAAATACAAAGTGAATATTATTATTTTGACCAAGTCTCTATGCTTGTCCATATTCTATATAGACGTGATGAACAAAGTTTTGATCATATAGAAAGCACCAATGAAAATATACATGTTATTAAAAACGCGCACTTCGAAGATATCAAATGGACCACTTTGCAGACCGAATTGTCTCAGATGAACAATTTTTTCAATAATGCATCGCTGCACTAAGCCATGAGACTATCCGGTCAAGGGAAGTACGAATGTACATGTACATATATACAAATTAACTTGCATATATATATATATATATATATATATATATATATAGAGAGAGAGAGAGAGAGAGAGAGAGAGAGAGAGAGAGAGAGAGAGAACTCTAATATTTGATCTAATTTTTATTAATTTTCTAATTTTAAACATTAGTTATCACAATTATTATCCTTGATCATATATAAATTGTATTTTAAATAACATATTTATATTATTGTTTGAAATTTCCATATAGGTTTTTTTGGCAGATCAAGGCCAATATGTAGATAGATCGATTGGAAATGACGCTGAAACAATAAAAAAATACTTGAAAATTGCATTCAATTAAAACAAAGGAGTACCAAAATGTGTTTTCATTTGATAAAAGAAAATATTCTTGTTTTAGCCATGTTTGCATAGATGACACATAATCCAATGATGTTTTTTGTAGAAATTTTAATAATAATTTGATGTATTTCCGGATTCTCCTGATCTAACAATTATATCCACTGTTAAATACATAATCCTTCTAATTAAATCTTTGCGGAAATTTAATCGCCAATTGAAAACACATGAAGAAAAACCAATCATGCATAGCACAAATGTTTTTTTCGGGAAAGAATAAAGCTAAAAACCCCACTATCATATATTATGTATATCATGGATCATGAAACAATGTCATACAAAACTCTACTCCAAGAGCTCTCAGTACAATATACAATTGTCTCACACTGTCATACAAAAATTGGCTCACATACGTACCAATTTACTGCCTCCTGATAGCCTGCCTCCATTGCCCAATCCACGCTGATGAAGATCCCTGAATGAATTTGATATTTCCTTGCCTTGACTGCGCAATCCTCATTGGAATCTCTAATGTGTGTTGGTTTCACTTGTGCACCCACTATAGTCACAACTGATAGTCAAATAGGCCCTTTCACCTATCTCTCAACTGGGTCTCACTAGATATAACATGCATGTAGTAACAATAGTATTTCTTCAGTTGTATGTGAGACCACTACTTGTGAATTAATTAAATATTTAATTCACTGGTCTCTCACTAGTGTATCTTTAGTTACAACTAGCATAATTGAGTTTAACTCACTTAACTAAGTTAAACTAAATAAAACTTCACATAACTACACATCCAACTTTGTTACAACTTTGTATCACTTAGTTACAACGAAGTCCACTCTGCATGTCCCACCAACCAACCTTAGAACTCATAATTCCTTCAATCAATTGGTTTTCCATATCAGTTAACTGAAATCAAGTGCTTCAAGAGAATATATTATTATTTATTGTCTAATTATTATTAAGGGCTAATAATAATTGACATCTGATCTATTTTTAGACACGTGATATATAAATAGACTTCACCCATGCATCTAAAAATAGAATCTCATCTATAAATATAATTTTCTCAACCATCTATAAATAGAATCCCGCTATAAACATAATATGATCAACATTCTTAGAATAGACATACACCTAAAAATAGCTTGTGGGCCCCACCTAGTGTAGGTGCTTAATTATCACTAAGATCATCATCTTGTTGAATCTCAACACTCCCTCTCAACAAGAAAGGGATTATCCTTCACCCCGATCCTGTCTCTGTGATATTCAAATTTTCTCTTGGTGAGCGCCTCGTCAAGATATATGCATCCTGATCTTCTGTAGGAATTCACTGAAGCAACATGATCTTCTATTGCACAAAATATCTGATATGATGATACCAGATATCTATATTCTTAGATCTATCATGAAACACAGGATTAATCGAGAGTTTAATGCAACTCTGATTATCACAATGAATCACTATAGGATCTAAATGAGAATCAAACAAACCAACCAGGATCTTCCTCATCCAGATAGCCTCACATACAGCTTGAATTGCTGCCATGTATTCTTCTTCTGCTAAGATGAGTGCCACAGATCTTTGTTTCCTGGTGTACCAAGAAAATTCTGTAGATCCGATACTGAAAACCCATCTTGATGTGCTCTTTCTGTTGGTTGGGATGCCCACCCAATCTACATCCGTGAAGCCATGCAACTTCACCTCATCCATATGTTTTTACCATAATCCATACCTAGATGTGCCCATGAGATATCTCATGACATGCTTGCTCGCCTTCCAAAAGAGCTTGGTAGGCTTAACCATCGCTTGACTAAGCTGGTTCACTGCATAGCCTATGTCCTGTCTTGTATTAACTAAATACATGAGTGAACCCACCAAATTTCGATAGACAGTAGCATCCAATACCTCTCTAGATGTAGCATCCTCTTTCCTCCAGTTTCCTAGAAGAGGATAATCCATGGGTTTGCAGCCCTTCATGTGAAACTTACCGAGTATCTCCCTTGCATACTTGCCTTGAGACACAAACAATTCACCTTCTCGCTGCCATATTTACAATCCAAAAGGAAATAGTGAAGGAGGCCCATATCCTTCATCTTGAACTCCTTTCCAAGGTCCTCCTTGAATGAGTGTATCAACTCCTCATCACCAGTCAGTACTAAATCATCAACATAAAGAAAAATTATTAAAAGCTTACTCTCCACCACAATCTGGTATAGGTTTTCATCTGCCTCACTCTTGGTGAAGCCAAGTCTAGTGAAATAGTTGTCGATCCGAGTGTACGAAGCACAAAGTTCTTGCTTGAGCCCATACAACGCTCTTTTGTTTGCACACATGTGACTCACTGCTAAAGATCTCAAATCCTTCAGGCTTCTCAATGTACACTTCTTCCTCAATGATCCCATTAAGGAACACTGTATTCACATCCATCTGATAAACATGCCAACCCATCTGTGCTCAGAGAGCAAGGATGGTCCTTATGGAAGAATACCGTGTGACAGGTGCAAAGGTTTCTTCATAATCAATCCCCTCGATCTTTGAGAAGTACCGGGCCACAAATATTGCATTATACTTCTCAACACTCCCATTATCAGCTTGCTTTACCTTGTAGATCCATATTAAGCCTACCACAGATTTATACACTAGCCTTGAAACAATTTCCCAAGCACTTTCTGACAATGGAATCATACTCATCCACCATTTCATCTACCCATGTGGGCTCCTACACTGCTTCCTGAAAGGAAGATGGCTCAGTCATAATACATTTTCTCATGAGAGCCATGTATCCAGTGAATCGGTCAGGAGAATGTCTCTATCTGTGCTGTGAAGTAGGGACTCTTACATTTAGTGCCACATCAAGCTTCAACCTCTCAACTTCTGTGGTATGCCTTCTGATAGTTCTGATGTTTGGTTTTGCATGAGTGGACTCCTCCACTCCATGAACCTCCTCATGTGGCTAATCCACATCTAGAGACTCATCTTTGGGAACCAAAAGTTCGTCCTCTGCATGCAAGTCTAGCTCCCTCTCAAGCAACAACTTCATGGCTTTCTCCTCATTGAATTTTATATCCCATCACACCACAGTCATTCGACTATTTGGAAAATACACATGATAATTATGGGGTGTTTCTATGTACCCCACAAATATCCCAACTTCATAAGTCAACTCCAGCTTCTTCCTAGTGTTCTTGGTCACATGCACATAAACAGATGAGCCGAAAATATTAAAGTGAGAAACATCCGGTTTCTTACCAGTAAAAGCTTCTTTAGGTGTACTCATGCCAAGTACTCTATGAGGACAACGATTTTGAACATAAACTGCAATGTTGCATGCTTCCGCCCACAAGTGCATTGGTAGGTCCTGATCATGTAGCATAGCTCATGCATCACCCACGATTTTTCTGCTCTTCCTCTCCACGACCCCATTTTGCTGTGGGTTATGAGGCACTATGAGTTCTCTTCAAACTCCTTTGCTACAGAAGTCTTTGAATTCATTTGAGATATATTCACCACCATTATTTCTCTGTTAAGCCTTCGCTTACTTCCCCGACTCTTTCTCCATGAAGGCTTTCACTAGTACATTTGGCGGAAATTTTGACACTTGGTTCTGACATTTTTGACCAAATGTCAGAAATTTCCCCAAATTTTTTCAATCCCACATGAAACCGTCGCTATACTGACGTCTAGAGAAAAGTGTCGCAATACCAACACTTAGAAAAAGTGTCGCAATTGCGACTTTTGGAGGAAGACGTCGCAATTGCGACACTATGCCCCAAAGCGTCGCTATTGCAACGGATGCCTCCAAACGTCGCAATTGTGACATAATGTCCAAGTGTTGCAATTGCGACATTTGGAGGAAGCCGTTGCAATAGCGACGCTTTGTTTGCGACACAATGTCTAAGTGTCGCAATTGCGATGTTTGGAGGCATCCGTCGCAATAGCGACACTCTGGCCACCGTCGGTATAACGACACTTATATGCAATAAACGATAGTTATATGCCTTTGCGAAAATGGTCGGCTTACAGAGCAGCGCGAGGAGTAGTTAATGGAGGCACCTTTGCGATTGCGCATAATTTGGAGAGAACATAGTAATAATGAGAGAGGCTCCTTTAATTGCGTCTTTGATTTGTGAAGGTATGGATTGTCCAGCCTGCAATTCTATGCTGTCAAGAAAGACTCGCAATCCTGTGGAAACAAGACTGTTGTGAAGATGCCTGGTGAAGAAACGAACATCGGGTTCATGACTGTTGATGAACACATCGTAGTCCGGTGAAGAAGGCACCAAGGAGGGTATTCTAAGTGAATGAGGGATGTTGAAATATTAATTTCAACTACCCTGTCCTCTGGCCACTTTCTCTAGAAAAAATACTGTCGTGCAAATATAGATTCTACAACATTATTAGAACTCCCTAATGCTCTGAAAATAGATCCATGAGATGAATAATATGGTAAAGAAAATGGGGACCGATATGTTTTATGGGAAGGAAAACTATTCCTGTTCAAATTATTTCAAATGCAGAGACTTGATAGTTCTTAGTGAAGGAAATATTTCTGAGATTAGGTTATCATAACCTTTTTTATAGAGAGAACCACAATGTATGAAGCTATATTAGAATTTTATAGGTTATATGCATGGTAGATGTCGATGTTAGAAGTGGAAGAAAACACTTCAAGTATTAGCAAAAGATATCACTACAAAGTTTTGCAGTGTACAAAGGTTTTATTTGATATGCGGGCAATAAAGGCTTCCTTATATGACTTCAACAATAATATCACTTGAAACAATAGATTTTCTATTATGTTGAATAAAGAAGATTTGATGATGTAAAGTCATCCAATCAGGGAAAAATTCAACTTTTTGTATTTTCCACCCACAACAGACTCAAATGGAGGAGCCTTAGAATAACCCCATCAACAAACACAACAATATGATAATCTCCCTCCTTTGTAGAGCTCAAATACAAAAGAAATAAGTTAGAGGTAGAGAGCAGTGGCACCTCAGTATGCAGATTCATGAGATCTCAAGGAGACCCCTTACCTCCTCCCATGAGACCCTTGCAATAGTGTCTCTATCCTGACCCTTTTTACAATCACATAAGACACCCTCCTTCCCATTGATCCAGGTCTCTACAAAGAGCAGCCTATATGCACAAGATCGGATCTTCCAATTTATCCAAAGTTATCCATTAGGGGATTATTCACTTTAGCTTCAGATGGTAGGAGATATTCATCCACTGGTAATATAGTTTTAGAGACCAACATTTTCTCCTAGTCCTCCTTAATTAGTAGGTGATAGCTCCTCCAAACATTGATCGTTTTCTTTAGGAAAACTTCAATCAAGATGTTTTTCCTAATTCTAAAGTTCTTGAGAGGGACCTTTTCTTCTTTGGGACTCTTTTATTTGTAAAATTTTATATATTAGATGAAGAATTTGACCCTTTAGGTATTTGACCTCAGAAGTTAGAAATTCCTTTTATAGGAGCTACACGTATGCTCCTAGTAAATACCGTTTATGATGTACCTTGCAGTCCATTAGACCGAATTTTGGTGATTTTCTTTTTTAAGCTCTATGTTGCATCCCTCCACTTGCAAATCTCTAGGGAGATTGGGCAGAGGAAAGATAGAGCTCAAGGAAAGGTTGGATTCCAACCTCAGCACTAGAATATTAATCACATCTTTACACTCTAGACTACAATTGAGGAAGCCCAACATTGCTCCTGGAAAGTTTATTGTTGTTTCATAGACTTTCAAAAATGCTTTTGACTCTGTCCCCATAGATCCTTTATTCCACATAATCAGAGATATTGGCATACTCATAGATATTGGCTTCAGTCTTACTATTCTTCTTGTTTATAGTTTCAGTGAATTATTGTTTGTTCGTGTTCCAAGAAATTTCTTCTGGGGGTATGGTCTTTAGGTTTTATCTGGATTCGGTCCTTCAAGTTTATTTGGATCCAAAAATCTGTGGATATTAGGCTCTCTTGTAGTTTTTTGTGGTATGCAATGTAGTGTGGTTTTTCCCATATCTTGAATTCACGATGCTGAATGGAAGTTCGAACCCCTTAAGAATTATTGGCTGACAACTTTGTTTCTTTCTACCTATAATATCCAAGGATTAGAGAAGCCTAGGAAGTCCAAGAAGTTATTTGAAGACATAATCCATTCAATGCAAGAGAACTTCCCTCTTCTCTCTAACTACAAAATTATATGAAAACTACCACTAGTGCACTTCTAAAAATGCCATAATTTAGAACAAAAATCCAATAAAAAAATAAAATATATTACATGGAGTAAGAATGAAGTATGTTGAGAAATATGGTCCTTAATCTCAGAAAAGTATCTCATTCTGCTGCTTCAAATGATAGGATATCAGCAAATTCAGTTCAAGAAAATTCTAGAATTCAAGGAATACATATTTCACCAAATGATAGAAGACATGGATCTTGGAAATCAGGACTCTTCCTTAAAACATTGCGTTGAGATAAGTCAACAGTTGTCATGTCTTTCATAAAATTTTATGTTTAGTAACCAAACTAGAATACTAGTTGTTTTCTTAAGGTTGGGATGTATACACTATTGATATTTGCAACTATTGATATTCGCAAACTATTGATATTTAAAAAAATGATATTTATAAAATGTTGATATTTGCAAACTGTTGATAAATATTTTTCATTCAAATATTTTCAAAATGATTTTTGCATATAGATTTTTCAGTGATTCCTCTTCAAATTCAAGGGATTTTCACATGATTTTTTTCGTTTTTTCAGCGACAGTGTAAAGAGGCTTCCTTATATGAATTCAACAACAATATCACTTGAAAAAATAGATTTTTTGTTATGCTGAATAAACAAGCTTTGATGTTACAAATTCATCCAGTCGGGGCACAATTCGACTTGTCAACTTTGCCACCCACAACAGACTCAGATGGAGGAGACTTAAAATAAATACCATCAACCCACAATAAGATAATCACCTCCCTCCTTTGTATTCCTCACACATAGAAGCAATAATTTACAGGTAGAGAGCAATGCAACCTCAATATGCAGATTCATGAGATCTCGAGGAGACCCCTGACCTCCACCCATGAGACCCTTGCAATAGTGTCTTTGTCCAGGACCTTTTTACAATCACATAAGGCAACCTCCTTCCCATTGATCGAGGTCTCTACAAAAAGAAACCTATATGCACAAGATTAGATCTTCCAAAACATCATATATTCCAATTTATCCAGTCCTCCATCAAGGGATTCTTCACTTGAGCTTCAGATGGTAGGAGAGATTCACCTACTGTCAATACAATTTTAGAGGCCAAAAATTTATCCTTATTCTCACTGATTAGTAGGTGATAGCTCCAACAAACATTGATCACTTTCTGTAGGAAACCTTCAATCAAGATATTTCTCCTGATTCTCAAGTTCTTGAGAGGGACCCTTTCTTCTCTTGGACTCTCAGCTTTGTGAAATTCTATATCTTAAATGAAGAATTTGACCCTCTAGGTCTTGGACCTCAGAAGTTAGATATTCCATAATAGGAGTTGCACTTATGCTCCCACTGCATATTGTTTCTGGTGTACCTTGCAGTCCATTCAACCTATTTTTTGTGAATTGCTTCATGAAGTTATATGCTACATCCCTCCACCTGCAACTATTTAGGAAGATTTAGAAGATGCAACATAGAGATAGAGGAAATTATGGATTCCAACCTGAGCACCAAACTATTAATCACATCTTTACACTCCAGGCCATAATTGAGGAAGCGCAACACTGTTCCTGGAAAGTTTACTGTTGTTTCGTAGACTTTCAAAAAGGATTTTGACTTTGTCCCAGTAGAGGCTTTATTCCACATACTCAGAGATATTGGCATATTAGAAACCATTTTGTCAACCGTTATGAACTTTACATGAGTAAATACTTGGTCATCTATGCACCAACACACGGGCTATAAGATTTTATCCTAAGTATCAAGTGGGTAAAAAAAGGTTTCCCCTTGTCCCCTACACTATTTGGATCTATATTGACAAGTTGGAGTCATTTCTTGAGCACATCCAAGATGCCAATGGCCCTTTTCTGTGATCTTCATCAATTGACTGTCAACCTAGGTAAAAACCAAAGTCATCATCTTCAATGTGTTGAAGAAAATTATCCCTGATCACCATTTCTTTCTCAAAGGAGAGGAGATCGAGATAACAAAATCATACACTTATCTAGGGGTACTATTCACAAGACCTCACTTTAGTTTGCAACATGAACTTCAGCCCTGAACAACCAAGGGCTATGGGTCCTTGGCACTTCTTTAGAGGTAGTGTTTCTCAAATATTTTTTTAGACATATCTACCAAGATGTCACTCATGCACACTCTTGGTACAATCCAGATTTCTAAATGGTTCCAAGGTTTGGGTACCTAGTTTACTAGAGCCTAATTGGTCTTCTATAAAGAGAGTATATATCATCCTCCTTTGTCGCATTGTTCAATGAAAACAACCAATTCCTCAACCCATCATCCTTATAGAGTTTGTAGCTCACCCCTTCCTACTTGAGACAATGTTTTGTCTTCTCCCTCTTTTACACTATGCTCAAAAATCCGCTGATACAACAAAGAGGCATGATTGGTATCCATACTTGGCCTTTTTCTCATCAGATTCCATTGCAACAACTACTCCTTTGGCTTGATCTCATTGATTCAATTAGTATTATGAGGGACCAAATTAATCCATTCAAATATTACTTATATGCACCTGACCATATCTTACCAACTAAATAAAAGAGGAAAAAAATCATCCAAGAGGATATATATAGGCTGTAAAAATTAAAATATACGAAGTAACAAATTAAATGATGTAAAAATTTGAATCACACATGCTTCACTTTATAGGGCAGTTTGAAGGCCTTAACCTATGAATTTTGTGCTGCTTAATGTTTGATTATAAGGATTGAAAAACAAATACAATCTCCATCATGTTCCAGCTTTGTGGCTATCTCAAAATACTTTTCAAAAATAAAATTACAACATACTGTCACAAGGATATTACTCACGATTTAACATATCAGACTTGACATCTTATATTAACAGTTTCCTTTTACATGATGCCACTCTTCTGCCCAAGGAGATTACTCACAGTTTAACAGATCAGACTTGACATCTTATATTAACAGTTTCCTTTTGCATGATTCCAGTCTTCTTCCCATTACTATAGCTGCCCAGATATAGTAAGAGCTTTGAAATATACTTAAATATTAATAGAGACTAGAATAATTTGGTTTCCTTGTAGGGTAGGGAGGAATGGGAGTAAATACCTCATGTTCATGTCAAGTTTACCGGGATTCAAAGGGGGCGACTGTAGAGAGATAGGGTCTAAGAGGGTGGTCTGGGGTGAATGCAAGTGACGTGTTGGAATTGAAAGGGTTATTTGGGCCAAGTTAAACTCCCTTAGTGGGAAAATAATTGTATTAAAAATATATTCTGTTATAATTTACTTAGTCTCCAACATGTGGATGACAAGTAAAATATTATTTGAGAGGGAGAGCTTGAACTTGCTACTATCTAGTTGCTACAAAGTAAATTATAAAAGGATAGCCTCTCCTCTCTTTCAAGTTGTTGTTGAACTATGAGATCACTCTATGCCATACTAGAACATCTATTTTGCAAACACCTTAGATACATTGTGTGGCTTGGAATTTTCTATTTTATCCTTTCTTGGTTTATGTTGTAAAGGGTTTTAATAAGATAATACATAGAAACCCCCTTTACCAAAGGTTCAATTCTAGAATAAGTTATTTTTTTGGTAAATATACTAAAATTTCACTCATTTGGGCTAATTATAAGCATACTCTTCAGTGAATTACAACCTCAATTATAACTTTTAGAGTTAGATTAGGTAACCCTAACAACAAACGGGGAATAATTAATAACCCATTAATGGTGTATAATAGATGACATTAATGACCACTAAGGGATCACTAAGTCAAAATTAACCACCATAACTCTAACCTAGGGAAACATTACAAGAAAAAATATGTTTCTAAAATAGAAAATAACAAAAAACTATTATGAGTTAGATTAAGGTTTTGTTATCACCCAAAATTGTGAGGCCTCAAATGTAATGTTTAGAATGTATGTGGGTGCTTAATCCTTATTTCTCTTGCTTCTTCTTGATTCATGCCCACTTGAGGAAGGGGTGGAGGGGATGCTTGGGCTCAGATTTAGGATGCTTTGGAAAATTTTTTTAAGCTCAAAAGAGGGTTTTCTGTCTTGTTTGAGACTACAATGAAAAATGTGCAAGGAAGTGAGACCTTTTTCTCTATAATAACAGATTTGGACTTTTAGGATCTGTCAAATTAATTTAAAACTTAGAAAAGGGATCGTACAATCAAATCTAGTGCCTCGTGAGGGGGCAAGGAGTTGAATAAAGAAGAAAAGAAATTAGAGGAATGTATTGAAACTAACTAGCTAAGTTGACAACCTAATTTCAACTAGAAAACAAGAAAAGCAATAGAGAAATGTAAGCCTTTGCACACACACATGAACATGAGTCCACCACCAAAAGAGTTCAAGTCTTCCAATTGATGAAAATAATTGTAGATTAGTGTCTAGTAAATATTACTTATACAGTTATACTATAACAATGCTTGAAATCAGTTTTCTATATCAAAGTGAGCTATAAGCATAGCCACAATATTCAGATGCACCTACAATGTGGGATCAGTCTCATGCAACAATGAACATAAAAACAAAATGTCAAAGACAAAATTATGAGAAAATATAGGAAGAAGGATGAAAAATGCTAAAGCTCCTTCCAATGTTCAAAATTGTTATAATATTTACAAGAACATTGTTCATTGAGATTTGGGATTAGCACCATTCTGAAGCTTAGAAGAGTATGAGTAACTCCCTAGAGTCAGCCCCACATGCTTCCATAACAACATCCTTCGATGAATGATTGTAACTCCTTATTGAGCACCTTTGTTACGTAATAACCTATGCATGTGCCATCCTTGGGATAACACATAACTTTACAAAAAAATGCACCTCCCTTAGAATAATTGGTGCAATTTAACACTACTCAGGAATCTCATCAGACAAATTTTTTATAACTCCCACTTGAGAACCCTCACGTAAGTATTAAGTGCTTGATGTGACTGGCACTCAACGCGATATAAATACACCCTCTCTCCACTGGAAATAGATGCTTTATTTCCATCAAAACAGGTCTGGAGATGGAAACGCTCTTCTCTGTTGTCATAATAGTAATTGCAATCCCCAAAACAACTTTCGTAAATTATAATTGCTATGCTCGTATTCACTATGAATAGGATGTGTAATCATTGTCACATTTAATATCAATCTGGAGATTCCCTACAAGTGTCAACCTTCTGTGTAAAACAAAGCATTCAACGGTCATAAAAGTCTCTTGAACAGAGCTCGCTATGCCTACTTCACTTCCTCAAAAGTGTGCATTTTCTAGTTAAATGAATAGCATAATTGCACATCTCAGTTCTGGACATGAAATAATCACAAGGACAACCAGGTATAAATAATTGGATGAATGGTAGTTTTATCACTGTCTATACCCTCCATTATCTACCCAGTATCGAGTTATCATTACAAGTGTAGGCAACATCATTGTATGCTATATACCGTAAATCCATCTTCGGGGATTGCATCTATATATGTACATATGACTATGACTTGAATAAAATATTTAATGACATTTCCTATCATGCCATCACTGTTGGGATTTTTCAATCTTTTCCTCTTATTTATTTATTGTGTGGCACATATTATTTATTTGTTGACTCTGACTCGGTTTCATTTCCAAGCTCGTAATTTTCAATGTATTCATACTAAACATTTGGTATAATCACGAGTCTAAAATTCTATAAGGAAGAATCCTGTTGTGGTTGATGATGGAAAAACCCAATTTGGTTGGCGATGGAAATTAAGGAGAGACAAACTAAATGAGGAAGTGAAGGCATGATGAAGATGTTTGTTTGATGGATTTTGGACCTAACAAGATGAGTCACCTCCAAAGATAAGTAATATGTTACCTAAACTAATATTGAGTGCATGTGATGTAGAGGTTATTAGGGGACACCAAACATGGTTGCAAAGCATAGTGATCATTCAAGTTTATTCAAATGATGGTTTTAACTTTTAATGGTCATGGTTATTTGCTGATTGTATTTCTAGATACGATTAATATGCCAAGGAAGAAGTCCTAATGAGACAAGAAGTTGAGCAGTGTATTATTAACACTAGATTACAAAAAAAAAACACAAAGAAATGAAACAAAGTAGTGCTTTCATTCATAGGATAAAAACTTTTTTCCCCATTGGATACATCAAAATATATACTAAACTATTGACAGACCAATGGCCTTTGAACTGCTCCAATCCTTGATATTTCCTCAACTAACTCTTTATTTGTATGGGTATTTAGTCATCTGAAACAATGTTTTATAGGCTATGAATTCTCAAAAAAATATGAGTGATTTTGAAGCCTGGAAGATGTCTGAAATAGTAGAGTGTGAACTAGTAAAGCTAAAAACCTAGATAGTATGAACTGAAGAAAGCCAAATTTTGTATTATAATAACCTCTCTAACTAAAGGTTTTAATAGGATTATTGTTGGATGCATCCATCCATACACTGAACAAAAATGTTGTTTGAAATCTATCTTGACTTCCAACCTTAATCATTGACTCAATTACTCTTGTTTATCTTTGTAAATATCTGAAATGTCTATGCTAAATTTTATTAAAATTCAAGTCAGTAATAGGCAATGTGAAAAAGGAAATTCTTGTGCTAATATGTAAGTTGAGAATAAGAGAGAATCCAATGAAGAGTACATTGAGATCAACTTAAATATGTATCACCAAACACATTTTTATTTTAAGAGATGTATTCATGTTTAGATACTTTTTTCATAAATTAAGGAAAATTTAACCTCATATAAACTGTCCTAAGTCCTGAAAATTGGTTGGTCTACATTCAAAATTAGGCCAATAGGACGAGACTTGAAAAATTCTCCCAGAACAAACTTGTAAATTTTTTTGCTTGCCCCATTTACTAGAGAGGACCCTTAAAGAGGCTAGAAATATTGTTGATCTATATCAATCTTAAAATTTCCTCGCCAAGATATCATTGCCATAGGTTTTAAACTGGTTAAAATGCTCACCAGTCATTACATATTCTGGAGCAGAATAACCATATGTTCCCATAACTTGAGTTGAAACATGGGTGTTCTTTCCCTCAAGTCCATCTTTTGCTAGTCCAAAATCAGGCAGCTTCGCATTTTATTCCTACACCAAGTACATATCTCTCCATAAATACTTAAGAGAATACAAAGTGTAACACTAAGCCATCTCATAATTTTGAGGTTGTAGGTACAAACTGAATCCAGCAGAATATTGGATTTTTTAAAATCCCGATAAATCATTGGTCTTTCAGCCCCTCCATGAAGAAATGCCAGACCTTTCGTTGCACCCAATGCAATTTTCATCTTGATAGACTAGGGGAGTGGTAAGGAACCTTATGAATGCATAAGGGAAGTACCATTGGACATCAAAGGTCTAAATATATTTGGAATTATTATATTTAAAGGATACTAGGTTGGAGGCTTTGTCAAAGAGGGAAAATGACACAAACTTGTTCAAGGTTTTTGAGGAGATCCAATTCTCCTTTAAATTTAGTTCCATACCATACCACATAAAGATGTGGGTCCAGGGTATAGGTTTCAATACACAAATAAATGTCATGGCTTCATCATTAACATGATATCAAACTCTTATCAACTCTAACTGAGTTACTCATTTAAACAGTGGCATGGACCTTGATCTAAGCACCTAATTTCTTTAGAAAAGACATAAGTGAACCAATATAGAAAAGTTCAAGATTACAATTCTGAAAAGTGAAAATCCAATACTAAAAATAGATCAACCAAAATTAAAATTCAGAGAGAAATAATAAATATAGTGCCACGACAGAAAGACTTGTCCAAGACAATACCTCGGAACAAATTCAATAACTAAGTTGTACGAAGAAAATTTGTAAAAAATACATACATGTAAAATTAAACCTAATGGAGAAAGGATATAAATTTGGAAGCACCATAGTCTACAAATTCTCTCATTTTACCTTCTTTTATCATACACTTGACATAAAAGTCAGATCCATCCAAATGTGTCAAAATTTCTGAATGCTTCACTGCTTTGAAACTTGTAGTTGAGTGTCTTTATCATTTATGTTGAGTGGGTAGATCTAGTCATTTTTTTATCATTGTGACTTATGTAAATCAAATCCTTACACTAAAAAATTTCATTTTATATAATCCAATGGAGCCTTTAAGTATCATTTTATGAAATATGTTGTAGTATCCTGTAAGTGCCTACACACTTTTCTACTTCATTGCTTCTAGGTACAGATCCTATGCTAAAAAAAATTTAATATCATCCTATATTTTGTAAATATGAGTTCATGCCTCTGACATTCAAATAAAAAATTAAACTTGTGGATTTAGCTACCTCAGTTTACATCATTCAAGTAAACAAAATTCAGGTTCCTTTGGTGATTATGGCAGTGGTTGTTTGGAGACAAATCTGATATATATGTCTGAAAAGTGAGTTCATGCCTCTAACATTCAAATAACAGATTAAACTTGTGGATTTAGCTACCTCAGTTTCCATCATTCAAGTAAACAAAATTCAGGTTCCTATGGTGATTATGGTAGTGGTTGTTTGGAGACAAATATGATATATATGTCTGAAAAGTATGAATGGACATAGACATGTATGTCTTGACATATTGACAAACAACTTCAACAATATTATAGAATTTGTATTACATGACATTTTCAGCATACATAATTCCTTTATGATGAATGTGGCAATATATTAAACATTTATTTGATATCTTAGTGTATAATGACTGTCTAAGCATATATTCTTTCACTTAGAGGTGACAAACCTGTTTGGTCTCTCAATAAAAATCTTGGCACAATTATAATATATTCATGATGTAATGTGTGTGGTGTCTTTGTGACTATAGTGAATGTAACTCCTGGGATAAGATCTTTACCTTCTCTCAAACTGTCTTATAATGGCAGTATTAGAACGTGTGTAAAGGATAAAACTCAAATTCATGTGATGACTATCTCGACACCCACGAGATAAGCTCAATTTTTATATGATTCGACATTCATTATCAACACTTTTACAGAAGTAGAATATTCAACATGCATACCTGACACTCTTATGAAGAAGAGTTAACATAATAGTGGCATATCCATGGAATTTCAAGTTCTATGATGATAGACTCAGTATCTTGAAGTGGTGATTCCACCACAACATTCAAAGCATAAAAATCCAAACCATCATAATAAGCACACGATCCAATTGCCACTTAAAATACATCAATGTTTAAGGTCTTAGAGGAGACTAAAAACCCCCAAAAAATATTCTTTAACAATATGGTTTTTGGAAGAATAAGAATACCTTTATTAGAGTGGGAAATCCTCTCCTATGTCATTGGCTTGAGAAATAATTCTCCTTTGTATGGCTGTGTTAAGAAACAATGCTCCTCTATGTCATTGCCTTGAGGAACAATACTCATGTGTGTTGCTAGATTGAGAAACACTGCTCCTTGTATCGCTAGGTTGAGGAAAAATGCTCCATCATGCATAGAATATACCTTAAGGGGTCTCAAGGGACATAGAAAATTGGTATCATTTTGAGAAATATCAATCAAGTTTTGTAGGGTGAATTCAGATACTTTTTGTTAGGTGGCACCCTATGGAAACAAGATACTAGGTGGAATAAAAGTGGATTGTAGTGCCTAATACAACAATTAGAGATGAAATGGTAGGACCTATAAATATCTTAGTGTTTCCCATGAATATCTACCAAATCATTTGTAATTAGTGTTCTTTCATTGTATATTCTTTCTACCACAAGGGTACCACTACTTAGAATTGTGGAATGTTGAACTACATGAACTCCCATTTACTGATCTTGGTTGAAACTTAAGGAAGAACCTAAAGGGCATAGATTGTAAAAAGGGATTACCTCTCCACTTTAGAATATGATGCCGATACGATATAGATCTTTCATGAGAGTATCCATGAAAAAAGGCTCTGCATGGAATTTTTCTGCAAAGGGTGATCAAAGTCTAAAGAATATGGATCCTCAATCAACTTTTGAATTAGTTCTAGACTCGGTATACTAGTCATCATCCAATTGTTACCAAGAAATATTGTCTATGTGATTCAAAATCTGGCCAAAATGAACTTTGGAAGATGATGAATCCTATAGGGGTCACCCTTGGGTTGGGTAACATGTCTTTTGCTCTGATATATCATTATGAGACAGGCTTTTTCTCTTGATCACTTATTTGATTAAAAATTGCAACAAAATTGAAGGTTTGCAACAAAACAAAAATCTACCATTTCTTGATAAAAGACACTACTGCAACCATTTCTAACCTGAAAGTGTTTTTGTTTATTTTTCAGCCCTAGTTGGAAAATGGAGACAAAGAATAATGTGTCATTTGTTTTAATCGACACTAGAGTTTTGGAGACAACTTAATCTCAGGAAGTTCTAATATATTTTTTCGAACTTGTTGGATGGTTTTTCTCTGGGAAAACTTGCAGTCTTACTGTCTCCTTCAACTCTTGATCATCTAGGTGAGTAAGCTATAGTCCATTTGTTTTTCAATATAAATATTAAGTTCTTAAAATTTCAAGTGAATGCTACTGTTAGTGGTAAGATCTTTTCACTCATTGGCATCTGACATATGCTCTTTTATGCATCTTAAGTTTTGTCTTTCTTGAAGCTGGGCTATAGCCTTGATTTGATTCTACTTCTCTTTTTTTTCATATATAGGTTCATTACAAAGAGATTATCCTATGCTCTTTGAGCTTTATAATGTCACAACATAGCGTAGATTGCATTGTGGAGTACTTGAGTTTACTGCTGATGAGGGCATGCTTTACATGCCATACTGGGTATCTGATCCTTTGTTTTTCTTGGCATGTTTAACAAATAATCCAACTTGTGTCAAAAATTTGAAGAATTTTTTAGGATATTTTTCTAATATGTATCATGTTATATTTAGATTATGAAAAATATTTTGTTACAAGAGGGAGATATTGTTAAGGTGAAAAATGCCACACTTCCAAAAGGAACTTATGTGAAATTACAACCTCACACAAAACATTTTCTGCACATCTCCAATCCTAAGGCTATGTAAGTATTTCATCTATCATAGTTCAAATAATTGCAATGGAATTTTAATGGAAGTTATGTGATGGCTGATGATTTTGGTTGCTCCTTGAATTTCCTTTAACAAGTTTACAACTGCATGTCTCAAGAAAGTTATGTATACACAGGTTTAACTTTATTTTTTATTATGTAGATTGGAAACAACTTTAAGGAAATTTTCCTGCTTAACTACAAATGACAGCATCATGCTATTATTGACACTATTATTTAGATGTTATTGTCACCAAGGCATCCTCTGCCATATCAATAATTGAGACAAATTGTGAAGTTGATATTGCACTTCCTCTTGAGACAAAGTGTATCCACAACCTATTGTACTCCATTGAGCAGAAGTACTGCATCTGAAGCTATGCTTATTAAATGATATTTTATTTTCTAACAACTTTTATTCGTAAAAGAAAACCAGGGTATCCAAGTTTGCTTTGTATAGTAACCTAGATTACAATATAGTCATTTAGACCAATCCTTCAAACAATGGTGCGGCTTATGATACCTTATGGTATGCAAATGCATCCACTTAGATTGGAAAGTATGTAGCGTATTTAAAATGATGCAGGTAATGCCAGAATCAAATAGAAAAGAAAATTGAACAACAAATTCAACTTTTTGTAATTTCTCAAAATAAAAAAACAACAAAGAACCTTTGTAAGCTTTGGACTGATGTTGAATACTTGCTTCAGTCCATCATCTGTAATTTTCAAGCACTCCACTATAGTCAATTTTCATAACTCACCTTGAGACCTTTCAACAAGTTTTAAGAGGGCATCATCAGTGAGCCTTTCCATGTTTAGAGGTTAGGTCATTAATATGTTTAATCTTACATATATTTTAAGGATGCAAGCTGTGACTACATGCGCCCGTGTGATAACCATAGATTATTCATGAGCCTCATTGATCAGATCTCTTCCTCCGAGAGTTTTGCACTAAGCCTCTCCTAAGGTCACCTCCTTTGTTTGCAAGTTTAGAATCTTCAAGACATACTCACCTAACCATTCTTTCTTGTAGTAACTCACTGCACTAAGTTTCTATCACCTCTATCTTACATAGAATATAGAGCATTTCTAGCTAAATTTTTAGAATATTTTGCCCACCGTTCAAGTGGACACTTCCATTACCCAAGGCACCAGTGGAATCATTCTTCCTGGATTTTTCTGTTCATCAGAAAAGGTTATGGTGCAAAAACGTTGAGAATGATCCCTCAGAGTAATTTGATACATGGATCTGTGCTAATGGTAATGGTGCACAACAAACTTCTAAGATTCATGTTACACCTACTTCTAACTTTTAGGAGATAGGCTTTGTTGATTACAGGTTTTCACTATGTTTTAAGGTTCATGTTACATCTACTTCCATCTTCCTCCATTTCTCCCACTAGAATAGGAACCCTTCTTTCCTGTGAGTTTATCAGCCAAATATACCTTCGACTATGATACTGGTTGTGAGAAAATTATAAATTACTAATAAATGCAACACATAAAATATTCGGAAACAAAAATGAAAAAATATATATAACTAGAGAGACATAGGTATACATGGTTCACCTAATTTGGGCTATTTCCACCCCGAACAACTAGTCGTTCCTTTCTATTATCCGGAAAAATTAAGAGACACAACCTATAGTATATTCCCCCGAAACCCCCTGTCGGGGGGCGGATCCTTAAAGTCACAACTTCCCCCTTTGGACCCCCAAGCAACGTAAAATGATGGGAGGCATTTTTTCCCCATTAAGAATAGGGGTCCAGCATTATGATACATCTAAAGAAAAAGATAATCATGCTCCACACCCAACATATCTCTCTATATCATCCCCCAACCATACATACTCTATCCATATATCTCTCCCTCCCTCTTCCTTTTTTTCTTTGTCTCTCTCCTTCTCTCACATGTCCTCCGTTGATTCCCTTTTCTCCCTTTCTCTTCCACCTCCCTCTGTCTCCCCCCACCCCCACCCCTCTCTTTCCCCCTCTCTCTCTAACCTTCGTCCATCCTCCATCCATAGAATTGTCACTCTATGTAATCAATAACATATGTAAGGTTTATATTATTATAATCCATATTAATATAGTATGTGTTATTATATTTAATATCCCATATATTCAATATCATTATAATATGCATTTAGGATGCCTTATGCTCTATTGGGTTAATATAATATATTGGAATAACAATAATAAAAAAATATTTATTATTATATCAAAAATAATATATAAAGAAAGAATTTCATTAATTAAAACGCATCTGCATAGATTATAGTTAGGAGATGACTTGAATAGACTAGGTCTAGTGATGAAAAAATTTCAAAAGAACTAATAGTTTAACGAAATCTATCCAAACTATTAACTAACTAACTAGTGACTTGAGACAAAATGACTATGTCACAGAATTCATGAGTACAAATCTTAAAGGTGCCAAAATTATTATTACATATTAGTATCTTGATTTCCAATTTGTGATTATAGACCCTATTAATTTTACATTGAAAGAATTCGTGGAGGAGACCTAGGGAAATTGAGAGAGAAACAAATACTTATTGCAAGCATTGGCCTATAGCCAACACATTGGGAGGTTCTTCATTAACTATGGGAACAAGTTTCAAGTAGATTGGGTTAGAGGAAGAAGGTGCAAAATTCACGGATTTTAATTACTTTATCATGTCAATAATGGTCACCTTGGGATTAGAAGGCAACTGCTCTAATCCCCTTGGAAACCATTCTCTTCAGTCTATTAGCTACTTGAATTCCATCACTTTCTCACCAAATTCTCTCTATGGTTGATTACCATTATTTTTCTTCACTTATCTATGATTAAACATGATTATCCCATGTTTCACTGATGACGGTGTTGCTAAGTACATTTAACACAGGGTTCCATCATCGAAATCCCTCACAAGCTAGTTAAGTATGGAAATTCCTAATTTAGGGATTTGACACTTCTAACGTGATTCTGGAGAAACTGTGAGAGGTTATTATAAAAATGATGTTGTAATACCTCTCCATAACTTGGATTCCACCGAACTCACTCATATGGGTGTCTAGAAGGAAATTAGCCAATTTTTCCAAATCTGTAATAAATTCTAAACTGAGAAATTTTGCTTCCATTTGCGTGCACTCGAAGCTGAATGAAGAAATTATGGGACATGGGTTTTTGTCCCAATATAGAATATTTAATAAATTAGACAGTTTTTCAAAATTCCTTATAGTTTGGGAGATATTCAGGGTTCTTTGAGACTAATTTAAGTAAAATTCTGAATTTCCAGATTTGTCAAAATCTCCCAAACAACCTTATTTTGGATTTTTTTGTCAATGCTATTACCTTGGTGACATCAAAAAGCTATTAGAAATTTAGGATCGATGATCCTTAGGCACCATTAGCTTCCAAATTTTGTGAACAATTCTCATCTAATCCATAAACTTGTGTATGGAATACAATTGAACAAGAAACTAAAAATCAAATATCACAATTAGAACTGATAGGAAAAATTAGTATAGGTATTTGTAGGGTTATATTGCATACCATTTTGTAAATCTGAGGCCATTATAAAAGACTGCAACAGAGATAGATTGAGAGGACGAGACCGCATAATTGTTGTAATCAATTTATTTCATCTCAGGAGGATTCAAGAATGCATGTACATGAATTATGTTTGATTATTGATACATTTTTATTCAATACATTTTTATTTTGTCACCAATTCTTTGTGAGTACCATGGTTCTTCCCAATTTCTAAGTGTTGATTTAATTTAACTTGTCCCAAGTGTTGCAAGGGCCCACCATGACTTGAGATCAAGTTTCTCCATTCGATTAATTTTTATATTTATGTTTTCCGTGTGAATTGGTTTTTAGATTAAAAATACATGTTTATCATAAGAAATGTGTTTTATATGTAGATTTCTACATCAATTAGTTTGAAGGATAAATGCTTCTTGGATGACTGTAGAATTTTTGGATTTCGTTGACGTTTCCATTCCGTGCTTAAGTGGATATATCAATCAAATGAATTTTTGTGTAGATATTTGAATGCTGAAGACATATTTTATTGGATGAATTTCAGTATCTCCTTTTTTCAGTAATTTTTAATCGATTATTATGGGAATGTGTGAGAACCTCTTCATGAAATAATTGGAAAATATTAGAATTCGAATGTAAATGATCAAGTCCTGAGGATCTAGTGCTTCTCATATATTTTTAATGTAGAATTGGAATTGAAATTTGTGTTGAGAAAGATAATGAATGAAACAAAGGATTGAATTAAATCTTACTGATTTGTGTCGACAATCGAATTAAAATTAGAAACTCCTATAGTTGAGTGATAGCATTTTCCAAATCTCTGCATTGAAACAAGAGACCAACACACTTCGAATTATATACTCGATTTCCTTATAACCATAGGTTGCATTCAAACACTGAGTAACAATGGCATTGCTTTGATTTAGAATTGTTTTCAAAAGCACAAAGAGAATTTTCATACATGTGTCATTAATTATAGCATTCTAAATCAATTTTTGATTGGTTTCGGGGGGTTTATATAAGCTTGTGACACACTGAATCTAATTCTGAATAATAATAGAGTCAAAAGTGAAATTTTCCATCCAATTGTTGAAATGCATCAGACCTAAATAATTGTGTGTAAATTCAATTTCCGTAAAAGTGTGTTAGTATTTCCAATTTTGTGATTGAGTAGAAGTGGTATTTACTAAAAGTTAAAATGTTGGTAGCTTACTTTTTGGGAGTAAATCTATAGTGTTGTGTGTGTTAAGGTTTGTTGGGTTTTTAATTGATTATTTTTAGATTGGTGTTACCTTAGCAATTTGCAGTGTGAGTTATTTTCATCAAAGAGAAAGTTATAGGTTAATTTAAATTCCAGATTGCTTGAGATTAATTTGTTGAAATAAGTGAAGCAGTTGGGTGGGTTTACAATTAGAGTAGAATAGCATCGTCATTTTCTTGATTGATTTTTCCTCATTGTATTACCTTGTGTGATTAAGTATAATTTTTTAAGTCTGCCCTTTCTTTCATAGAAGCTAGGGTTTGGTGAAGTAGACTAAAATTCATTTTACAGGAGTGTCGAAGAATTTCAATTGTAGAAAGAAAAGTTGAGTTGTTCATTTCTTTTAATTAGGTGTCTGCATAATTCCTTAGTTAGCATTTATCTTGATTATTGCTTAAAGTGTGTGTGCAGCTCCTATTAGCATATTGCTTTCAATTTCAAGAATATTTTAATGCAAGATTAGTTTTGAGATTCTAGTTTGAAGTTTGTTTATATAAAGTTTTGTTTGAGTAGATTAAGGTTTCCAATTATTTATTTAAAGTTCAAATTTCATCAACAATAAAATTAGGGTTTTAATTTTCTTTAAAGAGCAGACTTGGATTGATTCAATAGAGATCTTAAGTTTTAAAATTTAATTTGATTATTTTTCTTGATTCCCTTTTCAGAAGTTTTTTATTCACAAGCATTTGTATATTTTATTACTTATTTGATCGTTATAAATGAAACATTAAAACTCTGACCTACAAACTGAATCAAGAAGTACAATGCAACTCGTGTTTATGAGCCTGGGTTGAAAATTAAATATTAAGAGCTTTAATTCACCAATTAAAAATCTCATCGGTTCTTATGGAAACTTCCATTTCACCTCACTATGCCTCGTGTTCTACTTTTTGTAATTCGTCAAGTCGTGAAGAATACACCATTCTCTTTATGTTCATCTAATGTATTAATCTTTTAATTGACACAAGATAGTGGGGTCATCCATGATGATGAAGAAGGTAATAAATTTATCAAGTATCCATTCCATTCCTTATCATTTCCAATTTTACTTGAAGAAAGTTATTTGATCCGATTTATTCATGAAATTTGTCTGATTTTTCCATATTTAGATGTGAAATTTGAAGAATATTTTCACTTGGGTAATGTGTTTTTCGAAAACATAATTTTTTATTCAATTAATGACGTAGATGAATATCATTTGGATAGTAGAAACCTAGTCAAAATTACTGGCGGTAACCATCCACGCACCATGCATAATATGATTCAATATTCAAAATGAAATTTTATAATTATTGAAAGTTTTGGGACTCATCAGGGAGTTGAGGCACTTAAACTTTCGTTGATGGTTATGTCAGGTTCTATCAACATTGGTAATATCCCTAAAATAATTCAAATTTGGATCTTCTCGCAAAATTATGTTCTTTACATGTTTTCAATGAATCCAAATTCCTTCTTGAAACATGTTTGTTATTTTAAATTTATCTCTTTCAAATTTCAAGATTTGATCTTTGATAGTATTGAAGATTATGTTTCAATTGATCATTCCTCATGTAAATATCAAGTGTCAAACTTGGGTGTGTAATGTATACCTTTCAGGGATGAGAAAAGTTGTGAAGTTTACCATTATAAAGATTATATTTGGATGAAAGATTCATACCTATCACATTATTTTTAAAGTAATAAAATATTGATCCTTATCATGAATATTCAAATACTAATCCTTTTCTTCATGGAAACCGATATCCTCTTCGGCGTCAATGAATGCTTCTGTAATTTTTTGAATCAAGTTTCTATTTTTCATCCGCTACATATCAACTGGTTTCATGTTTTTTCCATATTGGAATTTATTTATAATGATTATGAATTGAGCCCTTGTTGTATTCGGTCACAAGTAGATTGTTTTTCACATTCAACATATGAGGAATATGGTGCTTTCATTCAAAGAATTTATAAAGTTGTTCAAAATGATTTATCTTTGTTGTCACCCCATCGAGAATCTTATGTCTTAATCAACCCATCTAATCATTATTCTTATTCTAAAAAATGATTTAATTGATAATTTCCCAATAATGTCCATAATGATGGTTGTTTTACATTAGCTGATATTTATGGTTTATCATCTCAATATCTAGATACTTGTAAAGAAGTTGAGGAAATTTATCCTCTGCTGATGGTTATGTTAGGTCCTCACTATCTTGATAAGCTTTCTAAAAATGATTAAATGAGTTTTCCCTCACAAGATTATCATATCTATTCCACACTATTAATTGGAAACTCCCCCCTGCCCTCCCCCCATGGATTTCAATTTTCTAAAGAGGATTTATTTAAATTTCATGATCCAATCTGTAATTAGTTGGAGGAATCTTAATTAGCAATACCATTTTCTAGAAACACGTTTTGATTTCTTTCGATGTTTGTTAAGGAAGCCAATATAAGTGTAAGTGATTTTAAAAGGAGTTGTAGAGGTTTGTATGATTTCTCTTCTTATCAAAAAGGTAAGGTTGTTGTTTGGGTAAAGTCAGGTGGCATGAAACATCTATCTATCTTTAATAAATACCTTATATTTTTTTTGCAACATATTAAATATTTTATATTTTATAATGCACGTTATCATATATTGGTTTTCATTTCTTGTATCTTTGTGATATATCATTATGATTAGCCTTGCCCTTATAGTTGGTTAGGCTAGGAGTAGGCTTAGTTTCATTCAGTTTCCTTTGCATTGCATCCACCTTTGTTCCTGCTCTCCATTTAGTCTTTCCATCTATTTTGTTTTCGTATTTTTTTCTTGCATGCTGCTTTTTACTTAATTCTCCATTTGCTTTGTCTCTCGTTTTTTTTGTATGTCTTTTCTTTCGTCTTTTCTTAATAAGACCTTGTGTGGGAAAATGCCATAGGTTGAGCTAAGTCCATATGGAAAATATGATTCATCCATGAGGAGAACCTTGAGGGAACCTATTATATCGATGCTTATGTTAGTGTCTAATCTACTCAACTTGGTGTAAATATACATGTGTCTTAACGCTTATCCAAACTAGTATAGAATGGGTAAGGGGAAAATTTAAAGTGAACAAAAAAATATCATAGGTCTTAAAATAATTATGTGAAAGGAAAACCTCCTCTGCACTCAATAAGTCGGGATCCCTCTTCCACCTATTTCAAATAATAAGTGTCGATGTGCAATCCTTTTAAATAAATAAATAAAGGGTGAAAGAAGAGAAACGCTTCCTATGCAAGGAGGTAAAGAAAGTGACTTCATCGAGGTATTGTTCAGGCTGGCTGGTAGCAAAATAATGTCTGTGCTCCAGAAGTGACTTTGTCAGGGGTACTTTCTAGGCCCAATGGCAGCGGAGCAATGCCAGAGATTAAAAATCAATAATATGAATATCATAAACTCGTCATGACTATTACCCTTATCTATATTGAAACAATTGTGATATGGTGTATATTTGTGTGTGTGTTCAACCAAGTAGAGAAACATAAAATACTATCTATAAAACTGGGTTGAAAGGGGAAAATTTGGGCAATAAATAATTCCTAAAATTGTGACCCTCAACTTGAAGTTATTCCTAGACAGCGAAGCTGAAGTCTGCCAAGTATGTTGCCAAGTATTATCATTGCTACAACACTATCCAAATTTTCACTACATCTAAATTTAGGTCCTTACTTCATTGTTATATCAAGTGCCACTTTGGTCATCAAGTGTCATTTTTTTGTTTCATATGTATGAAGTTCTCTAAAATTTTCTTAAGTGTCTTCGCATTGACTAGAACATATATGTATGCATTTCATGGTCATAACACCTTTTTTTTTGTAAACCGACACTTCCGGGTCGCAGTTGCACAAACTTCACTAGACAGACTTTGGGAATGTGCATAAAGTGGAATTTTAATGTATACTCATTTTTTATCAAGCTTTTCTAAGTTTTCCAAAAGGATTAGTATGTGTCACATATGGTTTTATGTCTAGAATGCACCTTGATCACCCATGATTAATCATATAAACTTAAATGAATTTCGGTTTGAAAATGATCTCATTAATGCTAGGATCACATGAGAACACTCTGAAGCCTTGGTAGGACAACCTTCATTTTTTGAAAGTGTGCCCTACACACTCCCTGAGAGTTGTGCACACTCCAAAAGCACGAATCACCTTCCTTGTTATGAACTGTGCCCTTCAAAATGTAGGCCTTATTTTGAGCATACTCCCTTCTTTTTAGCATACTCCTTTGAATTGAAGGAATGAACTGTCCTTAGGAGCACTCCTTCAATATAAAGGAATGTACCCTTTTGGGAGCACTCCTTTGACCTGATCGAATAAACCCTACTTGGGAGCATTCCTTTGAACTGAAAGAATGCGCCTGCCTTGGGAGCATTCCTTTGACCCGAAGGAATGTTCCCTCCTTGAGCGCACCCCGAAGGCCTTAATCTCCCTCATTTAGCCTTATAAAATGCGCCATGCACCCTCTTTGGTCTTTGGAGTGCATGAACACACTTCGAAGGAACGAAGCACCATACTTCACCATTTGCGCTTGCGCCACATGCCCTATTTCATCTCTTGAGAGAATGAGTGAAGTTTGAAGGAAAAAATCTACATCCTTCAACCTTCAGACTTGCACCATGCAACCTCATTATAATTTTCCTTTGAACACATTCCATTGACCTGAAGAGATGCACCCTCCTTGAGAGAACTCCTTTGACCTGAAGAAATGTGCCCTCTTCGAGAGAACTCCTTCGACCAAAAGAGATGTGCCCTCTTTGAGAACAGTCCTTCGACATGAAGAGATGCACTGTATTTGAGAGCAATAATTTGACCCAAAGGAATGCACCATATTTCTCTCCCTTGAGTGCACATCACACTTTGGAAGCTTGAATCCTTTGCCTTCTTCCTTCGTATTTGCGTCATGCGCCATTCCTTGAATTTTTCGCTCTCTTGAGTGCATGAGCAAATTCCAAGGTTGTGAAATCCTTTCTCTTTCAAAATTTAAGCCTTTCAAAGTGTGCCCATGCAGCCAGAAGCCCCATTGACAGTTTTGAGTGTGTCGAAAAGGCATGAAAAGAAAATATGAATAAAACATGGAAGATTATGAGGCTTTTAAGATGATATTTGCTTTTAAGATGAAACATGAAAATAAGTAGGAACACACTTGAAACTTGATAATCGAATCACCCCAAATACTCCAAGATTTAAGACCCTTTGGAGGGTGAAAGCACCACGATAATAAGATAAACAAAGAGAAAATAAAAATATGTAGTTGTGTCACCATTGGAGAAGGTCCATGTCATCAATCACTATTAGTCCCAGTCATCAAATATAGCGACATGCCAAGTCTCATCATATGATGATGTGGAGGTCATGATGCAGTATTGTAATCATTGTAATATAAAAATGAGTGCAATTCCAAGAATCATATGTGGAACATGAAGAGTCACATAGTCTTATATGGACCAAGGTTGTATAGAAGTCGAAAAGTCCTTCTGAAGTTAAACAATTGTTTAGAAGTACAAAGGAAACACTAGGAGTCCAAGAGTCATGGGGGTAATCTAAGAGTCATGAGGATATGCAAGGTCATTCCTCTTGCTATAAAAAAAACCTCATAACTCAAGTAAAATGTTTTTGTAACCTTAAGCTTTGGAGAGCTAGTATTGGACTGCCAGTAAAAACAGTGAAGGAATACCACTATCAAAGTGGACAACCTTAGCCCTTCCTAAGGATCTCGGAGGTTGGGAAATTAAAAATTTACCTATCTTCTATTTATCCTTAGGTGCAAAGTCATTATGGAGGCTTGCTGAGAATCTAGGCTCTTTTTTGGGATGAATTATATGCGCAAAATCATTGTCAGGAACTTCAGTCTCGACATGGTTCCATTCTCAACACAAATCTCATAGAAATGGCTTAATCGGATGGAAGGCTCTAGTCCAATCTTTCCCTTTGATTAGAAATTGGTCTGCTTGGAATATCGATAATGGGACTCATGTTAGAATTGGATAGGATCCTTGGGTTAGGGAAGGTGAATAAGACAAGCTCTCAGAGGGGCTTAGAAATAAATTACAAGTAAACCATAGTTTCACTGTTTCGGATGCAACATCTTCCTACCCATAGGTATGTGGATCTTAAGGATGGAAAATGACAATCTCCCTAAGGCTAAATGAGGAGGAATCATAGGAATGATCATCCTATGTGCTACTTCTAGTTAATAGTTTCATCCATATGGACTAGGAGACTGAAGACTTTTTGTTTTGGACAAAAAACACTACTTTTGACTCCTAAACAGTAAAACAAGGTTATAAATCATTTATGGAGGAAACGATTTTAGTAGAAAAATAGGAATGGTGGAAACAATTATGGAAAGCTCCTGGTCAATTAATGGCCAAAATTGTGTTATCACTGGCTCTTAACAATAGACTCCTTACATGGGAAAATCTTCAATGACATGGCTGGGAAGGATTGAGTCGATGTTCTCTTTATGGAATTGATGCTGAAACTGGGCCTCACATTTTCTTTTTATGTTCTTATGCAGATTCGATATGGAACAAGTCGGTCTCTTCATTTACAATAGTTCAGCTTCAAGCGGTAGATTGTGTTCTCTCTCGCATGAAATAATGGTGGAAGAATCCCGGGGTAAGCTCCTTTACAACATTCCCTTCTTTCTTCACGCATGGAATTTGGTGGGCAAGAAACATGGCAATTTTTCATGAAAAATCCATCCTAGAGGAACTGAATTTGGCTTTAATTGTTCAGTGGACAAAAGAACACAAGTGTCCACCCAAAGTTTCCAAACTGAGGATAATACAACCCCCAGTCATAAACCATGACATGCCTTGGGAATTTTTTGATGGAGCCACCCAAGGGTCTCCTGCGCTTGCTAGTACAGGAGCCACCCTCCATCTTAACCGGGAAAAGAAGTTTCTAATAAAAATTTTACCTGGTCATGGCTCAAACAATAAGGCCGAATTGGATGCTCTATGGAAAGTATTATTTGTGGAAAATAAGAAAGATATAACAAATTTACAGAGATTTGGTGATTCGAAGGTGATTGTGGACTGGGCTCTTTAGCACTCAGAGATATTGGCCCCTCACTTATAGGTGGTCTTACATTCCATTCATAGTTTCTTCTCAAAATTCAAATCCCTATCCTTAAAACATGTTACATAGAGATGAATACAAAGGATGATTTTTTATCAAAACAAGATCTGACTCTTTTTCCATGACGCCTGATGATAGTGGATCCCTCCTCTACTGTAGAGGAAGTCATTCTTGTTTAAAAAATGGAACGAAGAAAGAAGCCCATGAGGAATCAGGAAGAATGTTTTTCAAAGTCTACAGAACGTGATTTTAAAAATTAAAAGACATCTATTTTTGTTTTTTATATTGTTCAGATTTTTGTAAAAAGGAAAATATGGCGACATTTATGAGGTTCCATCAAACCTTTACAAATCTAGGAACAAATGTAAAACCTTCGGGGCTAGTCTATTATTCAATATGAATAATGATTTTTTTCTATGGAATATCTATATCTATATATATATATATAGATAATAATTTTCAATAATATAAAAAAAAGTTAGACAACTTGTTTAAGTGGTGTGGATGTTCCTATAACCATCATACACTCCATCGCTTGAGTCCGTAGAGAATGGAAATCATCTCCAAAAACTTAAAATACAAAATTTTAAAAGTATAAAACAACTGAAGATCTAGATCTCATTTTATAATAAAACTTTTTCACTTCAATTTATAACTTATAACTTAAACATATAAGTGAAGAGTTGAATACTTGTGATGGTGTATTTGGCACATCTCCCAAACAAGAAGAAGGTGCCTCCATCCCAAAAACATCGGACATAATCAAAATCTATTAACTTTTAATTATATACATGTACATGTGTGCAGAATTATTTATTTTAAAAATATGTCATCATGTTTCGATATATATAATAATAGATAAAAAATAATTGTAAATAATCATGTTCTCTTAAAAAACACTAACATGTGCTAAAATATCATCTTGATGGTGAGAACCATCTTGATTGTGTGATTGATCGCGGGAACCATCTTGATTGTGTGAACCAGAGGCTTCGTTCATGATATTAACATCTTCGTTCATCAAGCGTGAGACTTGCAAATGGTGTAACATATATGATTTATTTTTGTTATATTAATGTATACAAATAAATGTATTTATATATGTATTTATTACAAATTGTACATGTGTTGAAATAATTAGCCTAACCATTAACACATACCAATACCATGCCTTATTGCTCATGAATAATTAGGCCATGCCAACCATTACGAAAATTCTTTGCATATGTTCTGAGATCTTCAAAATTCATGTCCTCTATATCATCATCTATATGATACACAAAATTCATACATGCATTCTCTTGTGCTCTTTTTTGATTCATACAAACATCAACTCCACCCAATACACTCTAAACATTGCCAATGATGGCATCCATTTCTTCTCAAAAAAATTGAGAAGTTGCGTCGATCTCTGACCGCAAATTTTTGGCACAAATAGGTCGACTAACCAATGGTGGATCAAGGCGAGGCAACTCAGAATCATGCTTAGCGCCCCTATGGTCACATAATCGACCTTTCCCTGGACCAAAACATTCAGAGGGAAGGTCATTATAATTGGGTTTCATTTCCAAAAATAATTTTGCAAAATAAATTAGAACCTCTTCTTTCCATGGGAGTCTCCCATAGGTAGCAAGGTGCCTATCATACAAATGACGATCTATATCAGTGTGCTTGAAATAATTCACGTTTAGCATATTTTTTTTCAGCCCTTTTTCGAAATTAAACATAGACTCGGCCATTTTTGTTGTAAATATTTGTTTAACAACCTCCCATGTATCGGGATGCATCACTATTTCATTTATTTTTTCTCATTACTTCTACAAAAGTATCAATGGTTGGCCCCAGCCTTAGGTACACATCTACTAGTTCACTAAAATAGCAAGTAACTACTTCTAACATTTCTTGACTCTCAGCAGGGATTTTCAAAGACACGAGATCTTTCTGAAATTTTGAATGAACATGTTGAAACCTTTGTAATGTGCATTGATGTATTTTTGATTCTGAAGGTATATTGAAAATGTCAGATGAATAAGTCATGGTTGGTCTATAACCTTCTTCTTGAGTATTATGTTTTGTCCTACATCTTTTTGGAGCAACATTTTCACCCTTTGCATCAATACAATTTTGTATAAATAAAAAACATGTAAAAAAAATTGTACAAATTGAATGAAAATAATATTCATATTGATGGCCACCTCAATATGGTTGGTCAACATCATGCTCACCCTGAGACTATTGAGAACCAGAACCACCACCGATTGGTTAAGAACCAACGCGACCATCCACTGATTGGCCTCTCTGGGAATGCATATCACCACCATCATGAAATTGTCCACCATATATTGATGGGCCTCTAGGGGAATGTGTACCACCACCAACCTCAAATGACGAGGGGGAAGCTTCATTAAAAAAAATGAATTTATAATCAATTCAAAAATACAGTCATACATACAAATACATGTACATATGATTAATTAAATTGTGTGAACTTTATCACGATTGCGTGAACCATGACCATGATCCATTGATGGAGTAGACACCCTTGTCCTCCTAACTCCTAAAAAATAAAAAATGAAACTTATTAAAAACTAATTTAACTCACAAAATTGATAAAAAATCAATTCCATATGTATACATGTATGTACATGGGGATAAAATATTATATATAGTCAATAAAAAAATTAATTCGACATGTATACACACATGTATGTATGGAGATAAGATTATATAAATACCATAAACACCATGATCCCCCTCTCTCGTAGAGGCATGAGATTCTATTGATATTCCTGTTTCATCATCCATGACATATATCGATATATCTACAGTGGACATTTAGAATTATTTTTAAATTACTATTTAAAATAAATTCAAAAGATTTCAAAAAATTAATGTAATTTAGAACACAAATTATGTAAAACACAACTTTCAAGGCACTAATTGATGTGTGAAACTCAATTTAAACAAAAAATTGTTAAAGTCCTCACATTTTAATTTTATAAAAATGTGAAGTTCACCAAATTGCGCTTTACATGGTGGGAGCACACTTGGTATATAATGGAAAAAAACACATGGTCATTTAAAATGACGCATTTATAAGTAAAAAACACACACATATCAAATATATGTTACAGTGTCCATCAATGAATTCCGAAGGAGAGCGTCTCAATAGTAATTCATCTTTGAGAGATGAATCTTGAATTGACATTGCCCCGTATAATATCAATTCATCTATTAATTCATCTTTGATAGATGAATCTTGAATTGGCATTGCCCCACACAATAGATTTCCAAACATATTATTAACATTTTCACAATGTCTTATACTAAAAAAATGAAATTGGCTAACAATATTGTTTGCTTTTCCATGCAATTGTTTTAGCCTCTCCTTCTTAACTAGGTACACACCTTTCTTCTGGTTGCACAAAAGTTCAGAATTGGTGAAAACTACAATTACATTTGATCCATACTCCCTAGTTGTTCCCAAGCCTTCTTTCAATGCAATATAATATGCCTCGTTGTTTTTTTTCTTCCTCGTATATTCATTTTCCATTGAAGGACCTTGTTAGTCACAATATTGCAAAACACATATGTAATCACTTCTTTACCTGGATTGGGATAAAAAGAAACATATATGCATAATTTCCATTTTTCAACCATATTTAGTGAGTTTTTTTATCCCTGAAAAAATAAATTCAATAAAATATATTAAATTAACATTTATTCAATATGCATGGGAGAAATCAAATGTGCATGGTTTGCCTTAAAGGTTTCCTTAAAGTTTACGGGAGAAATCACATCTAGAAATTATGTGCCTTAAAGTTTGCCTTGCCTAGATTTTAAGGGAGAAATGAAATGTATATGGTTTGCCTTAAAGTTTTCCTTATAGTTTATGGGAGAAATGACATAGAAATGACGGATAAATGACATAGAAATTGTTGGCATTATGATGCAGAGTGTTGTCCTTGATGGCAACCCACTGAATGAAGATGAAGACATACGACTATTGACATGTGTTGTCCTTGATGGCAATCCACCTGATGAAGTTGTGCTCAATAGAATATGTTCTTGATAGAGGAAATCTGATGTATCTACAGTATGTACAGAAGGCAGTGAAGAAAGGAATTCAGATTGTGCTAAATCTATGATGCAAGAGTATATCTCAAGGAATACGCGGATATGTCTAAGAGAAGTCGCGTATGCACGCGGAGAAGAACGTTCCAAGTCGCGTATGGGTAAAAGCGCTCAAAAAGAGCAAAACAGGGGTAACCACCATGATATTATTTTGGCTCATGGTATTGGAAAAGGGGCCCATGGTATTGAAGGCTCATGGTATTGGTTTGGCTCATGGTATTGAAAAAGAGGGGCCCGTGGTATTGAAAAAGGATAAGCCTATATAAAGAGAAGAAGAAATTCATTGTGCCAATCATGAGTGTGGGTGCAAGAGGTCTGAGCTTGAATGAATACTTTTCTCTGAAGTAGATCTGAATGGAAAGGGTTACACTTGAAGATAAATCTGAATGTATGGTGCACCAATGATGAAGAAGGGGATCTAGATCTGAAATGCACTTGTATCTACTAGATCTTCTTATGGAAGGCCTAGATCTGTGATGAGGCGAACATCTAGGCGAACATCTGTCTGAAGTAAAAGGGTAAATCTGAACTGAATTTCTGATCTGAAGAAGTATGCTGCTCTGTAATGATTGAAGATCTATACGCTACTTCGCCACGGAGGAAGCACGTATATATGCGGCTTCACTGAAGAGAAAGCGCGTATGCGCAATGAAATATACACAGAGGTATACGCTGGTTTGTGTGGATAGAAGCGCGTATATACACGACATCAGTAAAAGGAAAGCGCGTATGCAAACTAGGGTTTGCTGAAGCAAGGGTTGTTGGATCCAGTGTGAAAATTGATGAAACGTGGTCCGAAAGGGTGCTGAGGGTTGTAGCCTTTAGTTAGGGGGTTGTAGCTCCCTTCCAGGTGAGGCTGGTAAACGAGATCAAGGGGTCGTAACTTCCTTCCAGGTGAGGCTGGTAAACGAGATCAGGGGGTCGTAGCTCCCTTCCAGGAGAGGCTGGTAAACGAGTCAGGGGGTCGGAGCTCCCTTCCAGGAGAGGCTGGTAAACGAGCGCAGGTGGGTGACTGCGTGCTGGTAGGATTCTGCACCAGCACATATGTTGTAAGATGTTTTCTCAATAATAAAATATTGAAGGCTGAGCAACGACAGCGATGGTTTTCTCCCGACTTGGGTTTCCACCTAAAAATCCTGGTGTTCATGTGTGATACTTTGTGTGATGGTTTACTCTGTTCTTACTGTTCATGTTTACTGTTTATTAAACATATGATGAATGAATGATGGAATGATTTAAGTGAAGAACTAATGACATAATTAGATATCTGTGTATACGCGAGTTTCATAAAGGGTATCCGCGTATATACGCGAGTCTGTTTCAGAAAAGTAGCGTATGGGTTTTAGAAGCAAGAAAAAGTAAAATTTTTGAATATGCAGTAAATACTGATTCACCCCCCCCTCTCAGTATTTTTCCCAACAATTGGTATCAGAGCAGGTTCTTCTGTAGAAGCTTGATCGCTTGAAGGAGATCCGTCGCAATGGGAAGTCAAGAAGGAGTGATGTCTATAAAGCCACCTCTATTCAATGGAAGTAATCTGATATTCTGGAAGGTACGAACAAAAGCATATCTGCAAAGTCTTGGTGCAGATGTATGGGCAATCGTGGAAGAAGGTTATCAATACCCGGCAAGTATTCCTACTGATGCTGCTGAAAGAAAGAAGTATGAAGTCAATGCCAAAGCAGTGAATGTCTTATTAGGAAGCATGTCTGAATCAGAATTTGCTAAAGTGATGCAGCTACATTCAGCAAAGGAGATATGGGACAAAATCATTCTAAGCTATGAAGGAGATACAAAGGTAAAAAATACAAAACTCCAAACTCTTAGAATCGAATATGAAAATTTGAAGATGCATAGTGATGAAAATGTTGCCAGTTTCTTTCTTCGTCTGGATGATATTGTAAATCGGATGAGAAATTTGGGTGAAACCATAAGCGACACTACTCTGGTGGAAAAGGTCTTAAGTTCCTTGACTTCAAAATTTGACTCTAAAGTTTCAGCTATTGAAGAAAGGCAAGATCTGCAAACTCTTACTATTGTTCAATTGCATGGTATTCTGACTGCTTTTGAAATGAGGCAAGGAGGCCCTTCTCAAATCAAAGAAGCTGCGTTTAAGGCTTCAGCAAAAGGAAAAGAAAAGGAAGTTGTCAAAGAATCCAGCTATATATCTGAAGAAGAAGAAGAAGCAAATTTTGTGAGAAGACTTCAGCTAGGTACCGAAAAGTTCAAAGGTAAGCTTCCTTTCAAATGTTTCAATTGTGGAATAGTTGGTCATTATGCTGCAAAGTGTCCTTATAAAGAAACCTCGGCTAAAGGAAAAGAAGTAGCAAGAAGGAATAAGAATCGATCTAGCACAAGGAAAAGTTATTATACTAATGAAGACAGTGATGGATCATCTAATAGTGAGGAAGAATGTGAAGAAGACTTTAGACTTCTCATGGCTTTTGAACAAAGAGAAGAAAAGGATACTTTCATGGATGCTCTAGAGGACAATGATTTTCTTGAAGAAAACAATCAACTCAAAGTAAGCCTAGCAGAAAAAAACATAATCATAGAGACTCTTGAAAGACAGCTTGAAGCCAAGGAAAAACACATTGAGGAATTGGAATGTGAAATAGTAAGTCTAAGGAAAGATAATGAGAAAGTGAAGACTCTCAATCTTAGATTTGCTAAAGGTTCAGAAACCTTAGATGAGATTATCAAGACACAACGGTCTCCTCTTATAAAAATAGGTCTTGGATATACTGGGGAATATTCCCAGACTTCAGCACCAAATTATCTTAAAGCAGTCACAACTGGTTCTCTTCACTCAGCCACTCAGCAAGGGAACAAAGGTTCTTTACAGGTAAAGCATGATCATCTCAAATCAAGGATCACTAACAGGGAGATCCCTCAAAGAAGCAACAACCAACAGGTAAATTCAAATAGAAGATTTCATGGTCGCCGAAATTTCTACTTCAATGGACAATGTTTCTCATGTCACAATTTTGGTCATAAAGCTGTTCAATGTGTTGCATATAAAACCATCATGACAAGAGAAGCAAGAAAGAAAATAATGAATATTGAACCAAAGAAGAATACCTATAACAACTTTTCTCCTCTTCAAAATGAAGTTGAATGTACTTATTGCAATAACTTTGGTCATGAAGAATATGAATGCAGGAGCAAGGTCCAGCCAAATGAACATGTTTCCTCAAGCTCTAAAGTATGGAAAAAGAAAGAATTACAGGTTGAAAATTGTGGGATAGCATTATTTGCAGAAGGTGAAGAAAATCAATGGTACATTGATAGTGGGTACTCAAGACACATGACAGGTGACAAAAGAAAACTTCTTACATATAATGCTCTAGAAAAGGAAAACAAAGTTACATTTGGAAATGATACTCCTATTGTGATTAAAGGAAAAGGGTCAGTATTTCTAAAAGAAAAGCTGAAGGCTAATGATGTCATGTATGTGGATGGTTTAAGGCATAACCTGTTAAGTCTAAGTCAAATGTGTGATCAAGGAACAGAAGTGGTCTTTAGTTCAAAGGAATGTGTGGTTCGTGATCTTGATACAGGTAAAATCATTATAAAAGGAAAAAGAAATCCTAGCAACCTGTATATACTAAACGGTATAGATCAATGTTACTTGAGCAAGTCTTCAGAAAATTGGCTATGGCATAGAAGGCTGGGGCATCTGAGCTTCTCTCAAATCAACAAAGCAAGCAGACTTCAAGCTGTTCGTGGTCTTCCAATATTAATCTACCAGAAAGCATCATATGCAAATCTTGTCAATTCGGTAAGCAGACCAGAGTATGTTTTAATGCCAAAGAAGGATCATCAAGTAAGCCTCTTGAACTCATTCATACTGACATATGTGGACCTATGAGGAAGAAGTCACCACGTGGGGAAGAATACTATATCTTATTCATTGATGATTACTCTAGAATGTGTTGGATCGGGCTCATTAAACACAAGGATGAAGCATTTGAAAAATTTCAGATCTTCAAAGCTTTAGTTGAAAATGAAGTAGATCTAAAAATCAAGTGTCTTAGATCTGATCGAGGAGGAGAATATAAATCAAATGAATTCCTTGAATTTTGTGAACAACATGGCATAAAAAGACAATTCTCTGTAGCAGGTACTCCACAACAAAATGGCGTAGCAGAAAGAATGAATAGAACAATTCAACAAATGGCTAGAGCTATGCTCGATGATTCTAGAACTCCTGACATGTTCTGGGGAGAAGCATCTCATACAGCAGTTAACATTCTCAACAAGGCTCATGTTCGGGTAAATAGTGACAAAACTCCATATGAACTCTGGTATGGTAATTCTCCATCTGTGAAGCATTTTAGAGTTTTTGGAAGTAAATGTTTTATCAAAAATAATGATGAAAATCTTGGCAAGTTTGAACCTAGATCAGATGAAGGGATATTTCTTGGTTACTCATCTTCAAGCAAAGCATACAAATGTTACAATAAAAGGCTTCAAAAGATTGTTGAATGCATTGATGTTGTTATTGATGAGTCTCCTGCAGCTCCTAAAGAAGAAAAACAAACAACAAAAGAAGATGATGGTGACCTATGTCCTTCTACATCAAATGATATAGACAATGGATCCAATGAAGAACCTGAAGATGATCTATCTGGAAAAGCTCCATCAAGATATGTGCAAAAGAATCATCCTGAATCTCAAATTTTGGGTGACAAGGAATCAGGTGTACGAACAAGGAGAAATCTTGTAGGATCTTCTAATCATCTGGCACTTCTATCCACAATTGAACCACACAATGTCAATCAAGCTAGCAAAGATGAATGTTGGAAGCAAGCCATGAATGAAGAACTTGATCAAATTGAAAAAAATGACACTTGGGAATTGGTTCCAAGGCCACATGATAAAAATGTCATTGGAACTAAATGGATCTTCAAGAACAAGCTAAATGAGAATGGGGATGTTGTAAGAAACAAAGCTAGATTGGTCTGCAAAGGGTACACTCAACAAGAAGGTATAGACTTTGAAGAAACTTTTGCTCCTGTAGCTAGACTTGAAGCCATAAGAATGTTTCTTGCTTTTTCAAGTTCTCAACAAATCAAAGTCTATCAAATGGATGTTAAATCTGCATTTCTCAATGGTGATCTAGAAGAAGAAGTTTATATAGAACAACCAGAAGGATTCATTTTGGGAAATGATGAAAATCTTGTTTGTAGACTTAAAAGGCTCTATATGGTCTCAAACAAGCTCCAAGGGCATGGTATTATCGTCTTGACAAATATCTTCATCAACAAGGATTTTCAAAGGGGTCTATTGATAGCAACTTATACACAAAAGTTGAAAATGATAAACTATTGATTGTGGTTGTATATGTTGATGATATCATTTTTGGGAGTAACAAAGAATCTTTGAGTCAAAAATTTGCTTCTGTCATGCAGCAAGAATTTGAAATGTCCTTACTTGGGGAACTAACATTCTTTCTTGGCTTACAAGTGCATCAAACTGTAGATGGTATATTCCTATCACAAGCAAAATATCTTAAGCAAATTCTGAAGAAGTATGGCATGGAAGAATGCAAACCTGTAAGTACACCAATGATAACCAGATGCAATCTCAGCTCTCATGATGATTCTCCCACGGTGAATCAACCAGAATACAGATCAATGATAGGAAGTCTACTTTATCTCACTGGAACTAGACCAGACATTATGCATGCAGTTGGGATTGTTGGACGATTCCAAGCTAATCTAAAAGAGTCTCACCTTCAGGCTGTTAAAAGAATTTTCAAATATCTTCAAGGAACTCAATACCTTGGTCTATGGTATCCAAAGAATGCTGATCTTACTCTTCATGCTTACACTGATGCAGATTGGGCTGGAAGTGTTGATGATCGGAAAAGCACTAGTGGTGGTGCATTCTATATGGGACCCCGGTTAGTATCTTGGTTCAGCAAGAAGAAAAATTCCATTGCCTTATCTACAGCAGAAGCAGAATATGTGGCAGCCGCATCTTGTTGCACTCAACTCCTTTGGATGATTCAAACCTTGCAAGATTTTCAAATCAAATGTACATCTCCTCTCCCCATTAAGTGTGACAATACAAGTGCCATCAGTATTTCAAAGAATCCTGTTATGCATTCGAAGACCAAGCACATTCCCATCAAGTATCACTTCTTACGTGAACAAGTGCTTGAGCAAAAGGTGAAGTTGGAGTATGTTCCCTCCAAAGAACAAGTTGATGATAGCTTTACCAAACCTCTGCCCAGGGAAGCGTTCGAGTATCTAAGACAGAAGATGGGAGTGTTCTCTGCCAGTCAAAAGAACAATTCTGCTTAAATTTAGAAGATGGCATTGGATACACGGGTTTCCTGAAACACAGTAGCGTATATACGCGAGTTCATGCACAGAAAACCACGTATGTCTGATTGCTGACATTTTTCTGATTGGAGTCAGCTCTCTTCAGCACATCTACAGTGATGTTTGGTGTATCTGATACTGTTTGGTATCTCTGGTGGTGTTCCAGTTCTCATGATTCTATTTCTAATGTTTTGATAAAGATGCCTTGATGATTTGTTGCTGAACATGTTCAGGTTGCACTAACTAAGGGGGAGCCTTAGTCATATGGAAAGGTTGCTTGGATGCACAGATTCAGGGGGAGCATTAGCTTTGCTGAGTATAATGCATTGTTGGCATTATGATGGTTCTGAAATATGTTCTCCTTCTTGAGGACTTTCTGATGTTGGTTATGAAAAGTCATTTTTGTATATTGATGAAAAGGTCATGTTGAGACCCATGATGTAAATTTGTAATATTCAATCATGTAAGGACTTGTCAAAGTTGTAAACCCACTTGGTTGGGTAGCTGAGTCAATATTTGTAAACCCACTTGATTGGGTACTTGAGTCTCTTATGTAAATCCACTTGGTTGGACATTTGATGTAAGTATGAGTCTTTGGTGATAGGAAGTTCATAGAGTCATGTACTTCATTGGAAATTATGTTTGAAGATTCAGCATGAACTAAGGGGGAGCTTGGTCACTTATTTGTACATCAGTTCTGCAGAATGAGAAAAGGGGGAGAGTCTGTTGGTTGTTGATCAGCCCTTTGCCCTTGATGTCAAAGGGGGAGAGTGTCATGGTGTTTGAACGGTGTCATTGTATTCTTAATGTACCTATCCTTTGTAACCAAACACCATCGTGGTTACCATCAAGTCCAAAGGGGGAGATTGTTGGCATTATGATGTAGAGTGTTGTCCTTGATGGCAACCCACTGAATGAAGATGAAGACATACGACTATTGACATGTGTTGTCCTTGATGGCAATCCACCTGATGAAGTTGTGCTCAATAGAATATGTTCTTGATGGAGGAAATCTGATGTATCTGTCAGTGATGCATGTATGCGTTGAAGAAAGGAATTCAGATTGTGCTAACTATGATGCAAGAGTATGTATCTAGGAATACACGGATATGTCTAGGGGAACTCGCGTATGCACGCGGGAATAAACGTTCCAAGTCGCGTATGGGTAAAAGCGCTTATAAAAGAGCAAAACAGGGGTAACCACCATGGTATTATTTTGGCTCATGGTATTGGAAAAGGGGCCCGTGGTATTGAAGGCTCGTGGTATTGGTTTGGATCATGGTATTAAAAAAAGAGGGGCCTGTGGTATTGAAAAAGAATAAGCCTATATAAAGAGAAGAAATTCATTGTGCAAATCGTGAGGGTGAGTGCAAGATGTCTGAGTTTGAATGAATACTTCTCTGCGAAGTATATCTGTATGGATGGAAAGGGTTACACTTGAATGAGAAATCTGAATATATGATGCACCAATGATAAAGAAGGGGATCTAGATCTGAAATGCACTTGTATCTGCTAGATCTGCTTATGAAAGGCCTAGATCTGTGATGAGGCGAACATCTAGGCGAACATCTGCCTGAAGTAAAAAGGGTAAATCTGAACCTAATTTCTGATCCTAAGAAGTATGTCGTCTGTGAACATTGAAGACCATACGCTAGTCGCCGCGGAGGAATATGGACACGCGGCTTCACCGAAGAGAAAAGGCGATGCGCACGCAACATACACGAGGTATACGTCGAAGCCAGGTGGATAGAAGCACGATAAGGCCATCACATCGCAGGCAGAGCGCGTATGAAAATGTAGGGTTGGTCGAAGCAAGGGTTGTTGGATCCAAGGTGAAAATTCTGACAAACGTGGTCTGTAGGGTGCCGAGGGTCAGGCTCTCTACTGTGTTGTAGCTCCCTTCCGTGAGGTCACAACCAGACTGTGGGTCGAGCTCCCTTCCGTGAGGTCGGTAAACGAGATCGGTGGGGGTCATAGCTCCCTTCCGTAGAGAGGTCATCGGTAAACGAGAGCAGGGGGTCGTAGCTCCCTTCCAGGAGAGGCTGGTAAACGAGCGCAGGTGGGTGCCTGCATGCTGGTAGGAGTCTACACCAGCACATATGTTGTAAGATGTTTTCTCTATAATAAAATATTGAAGGCTGAGAAACTGTAGCGGTGGTTTTCTCCCGACTTGGGTTTCCACCTAAAAATCCTGGTGTTCATGTGTGATACTTTGTGTGATGGTTTACTCTGCTCTTACTGTTCATGTTTACTGTTAATTAAACATCTGATGAATAAATGATGGAATGATTCAAGTGAAGATCTAATAACATAATTAGATATCTGTGTATATGCGAGTTTCATAAAGGGTATCCGCATATATACACGAGTCTGTTTCAGGAAAGTAGCGTATGGGTTTTAGAAACAAGAAAAGGTAAAAGTTTTGAATATGCAGTAAATACTGATTCACCCCCCCCCCCTCTCAGTATTTTTCCCAACAGAAATGACATGCTTTAAAGTTTCCCTTAAATCTTATGAAAGAAATGACACATGTATGGGAGAAATGAACCATGTACATGGTTTTCCTTAAAGGTTATGGGAGGAATGACATATAAATAACACGTACATGGTTCCAAAAACACTATAAAATGCTATAAATGACATGTACATGGGAGAAATGACATGTATGTACATAAAACCATCTTCACATTTTTTACCTTCATTGTTGTTCTCGATATATTCATTTTCCTTAAAGTTTGCCTTGAGTTTATGGGAGAAACACTTGATTTTGTGGGAGAAATGACACATGTACATGGTTTTCCTTAAATTTTATGGGATAAATGACATATAAATTACACGTACATGGTTCCAAAAACACTAGAAAATGGCTTAAATTTTATTGGAGAAATGACATGTACATGTCTATCCTTAAAGCTTACCTTGACTTTATGGGAGAAATGGGAGAAATTACATGTATGTACATGATTTTCCTTAAAGTTTTCCTTAAATTTTATGGGAGAAATGATATAGAAATGACGTGTACATGGTTCAAAAAACACTAGAAAATGGCTTAAAGTTTATGGGAGAAATGGCATGTACACAAATGGATATTACAATGAAGAACTTCTATTTAGATCTGTTCCAGACATTGACTGTAGGGGAATTTACTGGATATGTCACCTTTGATAAAGCATGAGATCCAAAGGGTAACTAGCCCTTTACAAACTCTGCCTTTAGAACTTGTGGAAATTAACACTCAATAGATAGACTGAAATCCTGTGGAAGTTTAGGCACTTTAGGTTCTCACCAAGGTTTTTAGGCCTTAAAGTTTTCCTTGAGTTTATGGAAGAAAGCCTTGATTTTGTGGGACAAATGACATGTGGATGGTTTTCCTTAAAGTTAACCTTAAATTTTATGGGAGAAATCAAATCTATAAATGACATGCCTTAAAGTTTTCCTTGCCTAGAGTTTAAGGGAAAAATTACATGTACATGGTTTTCCTTAAAGTTTTCCTTAAAGCTTATGGGAGAAATGATAGATGTATGGGAGAAATAACACATGCACATGGTTTGCCTTAAAGTTTTCCTTAAATCTTATGGGAGAAATGACACATGTATGGGAGAACTGACATGTGTACATGGGTTTCCTTAAATTTTATGAGAGAAATGACATAGAAATTACATGTACATGGTTCCAAAAGCCACTAGTTAATGCCCTAAAGTTTATTGGAGAAATGACATATACATGGTTATTCTTAAAGTTTTTTTTGAGTTTATGGGAGTAATGGGAGAAATTACATGTATGTACATGGTTTTCCTTAAATTTTTCCTTAAAGTTCATGGGAGAAATGGCATAGAAATGACACGTACATGGTTCCAAAAACTCCAAAAAATACCTTAAAGTTTACGGGAGAAATGACATGTAGAGAAATAGATATTACAATGAAGAACTTCTATTTAGATTTGTTCCAGAGATTGACTGTAGTGGCATTTATTGAATATGTGACCTTTGAGAAAGGATGATATCTAGAGGCTACATAGCCCTTTACAGGCTCTGCCTTTAGAACTTGTAGAAGTTAACACTCAACAAACAGACTCAAACCCTATGGAAGTTCAACCACTTTAGGATTGGTTTTTAGGCTTTGATTTTTCCTTGAATTAATGGGAGAAAGCCTTGAGTTTGTGGGAGAAATGACATGTGCATTGTTTTCCTTAAATTTTTCCTTAAAGTTTATGGGAGAAATCACATCTAGAAATGACATGCCTTAAAGTTTGCTTGGCCTAGAGTTTAAGGGAGAAATGAAATGTACATGGTTTGCCTTAAAGTTTACCTTATAGTTTATGGGAGAAATGACATTGCCTTAAAGTTTATGGGAGAAATGACATAGAAATGAGATGTACATGGTTCCAAAAACACTAGAAAATTCTAGAAATGACATGTACATGAGAGAAATGACATGTATGTACCTAAACCCACCTTATCATTTTTACCTTTGTTGTTCTTCTCGGTATATTCATTTTCCTAAAAGTTTGTCTTGAGTTTATGGGAGAAAGCCTTGGGTTTGTGGGAGAAATATCAAAGAGGAGGGAGGTGAGGCTCAGGTGGACGTGGTACCTCCCCATGAAATACATAACTACAACCACTATGTTATTTGATTCTCGTAAGTACTTAAAAACTAAAACCATTATAATAACATGAGCTTGGGATGCTATATTCCCTTATGTTTTTTAAATTGGAATTAAGTTGACCCTTCGGGATATGGCAGTGAAAATTAACTAGAATTTGAATAAATGACATTAATAAAACACGAGTCCAAATGAGATGAAATGAAAATAGATGGAAATTTACCAAGAAATCACATACAATAAATCAATCAGAACACAAATTCAGAGAAAACAAAAATATCGCAAAATTAATCCTAATGAAATTATTAAAGGGAGATTTAGAAAAAATTTATATAGGGCCCCTATATATTTTATAAAAATTTTATGGGGGGGGTCTTTTTTTTGCCACAGTGATCTATATATGTAAACTTGAGAGTTTATTGTAAAAATTGCAAGTGAAATGTTTAAGATTTTTAGCCAATTATGTCAATTACATTAACACATAAACATGATTTTTAAACTCATTTTTTAAGAAAATAAAGAAGACATTAGTACCATATCAAGATACACACAGCAACAAATGATGAAGGAGTTCATTACTCCTCCTAGGCTACTTCTCCTATTCCAACTTCCAATGTTGGGCCTCGTTCACTATGCTCAAAATATGTGTTTAAATAAATTTATAATGCTCAGAATGAAAAAAAAAATGTCTCTAATGGCTCCATAACAATAAAAAAGCCCTAGGTGGGCTCTTAATGCACTCAAAAAGGTTGAAAATTAACCAAGTTATGCTCCATAGAAGTTTTTCTATTAATTATCCTCCAAATCGCACCCACTTGCTAATTGTTCTACAAAGTCCACCTTTTTCGCCCACGTTGGGTAACAATTTTTCCCTGTGCTAGTGGGATTCCTGCTGGTTCGGGTGCAAATTATTGAACACTTAAATGGACTATGTCGCTCATGAACTGCATAAAAAGGTGTGACTTGGCGCATTTCTATCCATTGGACGCGAGAGTGGTTGGAATGCCTGCCAATTTCAACTCTGCTCAGAACTTGAGTTTGATTGTGGTTGGGTTTAAAACCCACCATGGTTACATTTAAAAATGGCATGCCGAAATATTAACTAGACCCGAAATTCAACTCTCGTTGGAGTCCCATGGGTTGAGTTTTATTTAACACACCCATGTATTGGAACTGAACCCTCATTACATATAATTCGACTTCTACGTAAACCATGACATCTGCTGACTCCGTCACGTGACATAAAACTATGGTGTGCCATGAACCAAACCCTCCAACATAAAACACATTTTTAACTGCATTTCCACCTATTTACATGACTATGTAATATGCATATACCACTAGGATAATATAAAGGTTTTCCATATTACATGGTTTGCGACTATACAATATAGCATATGGTCCATTACTATATGCAGTGATATATTGATTGGTGGTGTTGGGGTCGAGGTTAACCCCAGGCCCTATCTTCCTGCCACATTGAATGGTTGGGTGGACAGTGGGCTAGGGGTTAACCACAGTCTTAACCCCCATTACGAAACCTACTCAACTTTACATATAACCTGATGACCATAGTTTAACAAGGAGCAAGTTAGGTGGACCAGTGGAAGGCTTTGCTGCCACACTGTTGGTCATGTGTTCAAATTATGTGGAGGTAATTTAGCCTCCCATCAAAAATTTTCACGACCATTAGGAGGCCACATGGAAGCCACTGATTGAACCATGTGACTCTCTCTGATTGGTCAACATAACAACCCATGAGCCAATAAAAATGCACCATTCAAAACCAATACGATGTTGACACTTTTCATCCAACCATAGGACCTCAAAAACATAGTCATGCCCAGTTAGGTGCCTAGTCAGCGTACGAACTGCGGACTGGGTGTACCTACAACCAACTTTACAAAAATTTTAGTTGTTTTCCAGTTTGATCAGAACGCGTTATCAGAAGCATATAATATCAGTTTTGAGTGGAATGAATTTCATTGGATTTAGAGGAACAAGATATTCTCTTTAGCGCTTGCTTTGAGCCATTTTGATCACTTGGAATTTTGAGCATTAAACTGATCCACCAGATCATTCCTCCCTATTGGAAGCTTTTGGACCTCCAAAATCTCATTATCAGTCAAAAAATGGATGAGGGTACAACTCTCTCAAACTTCCAGCATCAATCCACTTATATTTTCTTGGATTTGTTAATTTGAGATTTTCATGGAAGTACCTCACTTTCCCTGATTTTGGAGTCCTTGTCTTTTTGTCAAAATTGTCATCTTGCTGCAATTTTTCAATATTTACAGAAAAAAAAAAAAACTTCCCTTCAAGGAATCTGAATATTCCCTCCCTGGTCTTTAATTAAAGGAAACTTATTCAATTTCAAATCCCTCTCACCTTGAACAGTGTCATCACGACGATGCTTAACATGTTTAGAGTCGCACTTGGCTTGAATCTTTACCAAATGTGATCACCATTGCCATGCACCATCCTTATTTAAATAAAACAAATTATGAAACCCACAAGAATATGTTTTGGACAAATTTTACTCTTTGTCAAATAGCCTTTTCCATGATTTTTGACCCTTGCATTCTCTAACACTGACATCTTGTTCCCACCAATGTTCAACAATCACATGTTAGAATCCTGAAACATATTATCACATGAATTATAAACCAATGAAATCATAATTCAAACATGACTAATATCCTTGAAAGGCTTCAAGTTCCTCAACTATTTATGCTTGAACATTAACAATGCAAAATTCTGACTAGCATTAACAATCCTCTTCATTTGTCCAACATTAACAAGAGACAAACTCAATTTCTTGCTATGTGCTATAGCAATGTAATCAATACCATTATTTAACAGATGGAATTTATTCTCATGATTATGAAAAATAGCTCTCCTATCATATAGATATGGGCTTTCCAAAACAATACCACATATATCAAGCAGAACTACATCAAGTTTAACCACATCAAGAAAGTTTGCATTGATTGCAAAACTAAGTATGCACTTCCTTGTCACCTGCAATTTTACATTCTCACATACCCAACCTAAAGGATAAGGCTTAGGGTGAGGAATGGTTTCTAAATTAAACTTCTTGATAATGTCCTCTAAGATAATATTTTCTTGTCAACCACTATCAAACAATGTGTCTATTTTGGTATGTTTTGAAATGACTTTAATGTGGAAAAGCTAAATTCTTTTTTTTTTTTTGTATTGAGTATCATTGTGAAAATTTGAAGAAATAGTACTTGTAATTTCCTTACCTTTCAAACCCATGGCTATGATATTAGTTTCATCCTTGGAATCATAACCTAAATCATGTTTTGTAGTTACAACTGTCCTTTCTTTCTCCTTATTTTTAAACTTTTTGGGTCTCATATCAGGATGAAGTTTCCAAAAATGATATTCATCATGGCCCTCTTTGGAACAATGTTTACATGTGAGATTTTATTTCTCCATATTTATGGAAACATTATTATTTCCTTTTCCTTTGAGCTTATCCTTTCCTTTGTCTTCAGACTCAAAGGTGTTCTCACTTTTCCCATTAGAAACATTCTTCCCTCTTGCTTCCAGATGTGTGGCATGTACACAAAATTCATCTAAAATTGTAGGGTTAAAGATGAGAATAGTGTGTATCAAATAGCTATGAAAACCTCCAATGTGTTTGAGTAAAGTGTCTTGAGATGATAAATCTACACTAAAAATCAATGTTATCCTTCTAAACTCTTCGGTATAACTTTGCACACTTTGACCCTTAAATTGACTAAATATTTTCCAATCCAGGTTGTCTTTTTGAATGTATCTTAATGGATACAATTGTATTCTTATTTCAGCAAAAAAATCATTAGGAGAAGATAAGACCTTACCATGTTTCTTCATGTCCTCTCTAGTTTTGGATTCCCACCAAATAAGTGCTGCACTTTCCAACCTTAATTAAGAAAGGTGAATCTTGGCCTCACCATCCTTGATCCTTTGTATCTTAAAATACACTTCAAACTGACAAACCCAATTATCTAATTTCTCAACATTTTCCTCTCCATTATACATAGGAAATTCAAACTTTATGTCAAGTTTCAAAAGTGGAGTTTTAGGATGTCCCTTTGGAGAATGTGGAGGTGTTTGTGAAGGGGTTGATGTAGAAGATGATGATTGTGAAGATGGTGGTGATGATGGACAAGGAAAATTTTAAGAACCTCCCTAAATTTATATGTATAATAAATGGAAGGCGATTTTATTAATAATATAATATGTATATATAATTTTTTTGGTGAATATCTCACGAGATTATATTATCCTGTAAAATCATGGCAAATCATCAGTACAAATGGGGAATCACTAGTACAAAATGGTGAATCATTGGCTATTGGAGTTCGGGGTTTTGGTTCCAATGAATATATGGTAGTTGAACTAGGAGTTGAAGGAAGCGAACCACCAAGACCAAGCATGGAACATGGTGACTCGTGAGGGAAGTAGTTCTTGTGTAGTTTGGAAAACATGTTCTTCTAGTTATGCCAAATGATGTTTATGTATCTCTTGGTGATGATCCCATGTGTAGAAGTCACGATGAGTTTGATTAGTGATCATGAAGGTAGTAGAATATTGAAATTTAAACAGACCCATTACACAAAATCCATGAATAGAAAAATCTAGCAAAAATACTGTCGTGCAAATCTAGATTCTACAACATTATTAGAACTCCCTGCTGCTCTGAAAATAGATCCATGAGATGAATAATATGGTAAAGAAAATGGGGACCGATATGTTTTATGGGAAGGAAAACTATTCCCGTTCAAATTATTTCAAATGCAGAGACTTGATAGTTTTTAGTGAAGGAAATATTTCTGAGATTAGGTTATCATAACCTTTTTTATAGAGAGAACCACAATGTATGAAGCTATATTAGAATTTTATAGGTTATATGCATTGTAGATGTCGATATTAGAAGTGGAATAAAACACTTCAAGTATTAGCAAAAGATATCACTACAAATTTTTGCAGTGTACAAAGGTTTTATCTAATATGCAGGGAATAAAGGCTTCCTTATATGACTTCAACAATAATATCACTTGAAACAATAGATTTTATATTATGTTGAATAAATAAGATTTGATGATGTAAAGTAATCCAGTCAGTGAAAAATTCGACTTGTCGTATTTTCCACCCACAACAGACTCCATATCTTTCTGCTGCTACTTCACTTACCCACGATTTCGCCTCCATATCTTTCTGAATTCGATACACAAGAACGTAAAGCACACAACAAAGATGGGCAGTATACAAATGGAAAATCATTGTTGAAACGATACTAATTATAATCTTCTTATATTCTCGCGATACGGTTTAGCTAGCTGACCCAAAGAGAAAACCCCTAGCAATGGTGGGGTGTGGGGTTGTCCTTTTAGGTAAGTTCCGACAAATAAGTAATTTTCGGTAGACTTTGTCAGTCACATGTAATGAATGCCATTAATTTTATTAGTTTTTATCACTTTGAATCAAAACTTTTCAAAGCATGCGATGGGCAGTATACAAATGGAAAATCGTTGTTGAAATGATACTAATAATATTCTTATATCCTAGCGATACTCAAAAGCAAAAGCTTGCCTTATTTCCTGGGCAAAAGTACCAAGGTGATTAGACTTTGTGAAATGTAATGAGATGTAGTCAAGGTAATTAATTTTTCATAATAAAATTAATGTTCTATCGGGTAGAATTAAACTTTTCATATTTTTATAGATTTTTAGTGAAACATATTTTTTTTGGAATTTTATTAGATGAAGATGCACATTTTTCACAACATATTTTCTTTGCAAGATTGAGACTCATGTAATTAAGACCATTAATTTTTCACAATAAAATTAATGTTTTTATCACATCTAACTAAAACTCTTCACTTTTTTCAAAAGATCTAGTCAATTGCATTTTTTCATGTTATTTGCCAATTTTTCATGGGATTTGGTTAGATGAAAACACATTTTTTCAAGGGATTTGATTTGACCCATATGCACATTTTCACATCATTTCAAATCCACATTCTTGGCAAGGCTTAGTTAGATGTAATTAAGGCCATTAATTTTCCATAATAAAATTAATGTTTTTATCACATCTAACAAAAATCCTTCACTTTTTTCAAGAGATCTAGTCAAATGCTCTTTTTCACTGGATTTGGTTAAATGAAAATGCCCATTTTTCATGGGATTTGGTGAGACGAAACACACATTTTTTTTCAAGGGATTTGATTTGACCCAGATGCACATTTTTCACATCATTTCAAATCCACATTCTTGGCAAGATTTAGTTAGATGTAATTAAGGCCATTAATTTTTCATAATAAAATTAATTTTTTTATCACATCTAACACAAAAATCTTCACTTTTTTCAAGAGATCAAGTCAAATTTGTTTTTTCACTTGATTTTTTCTGAGATGCCTAACAACAGTGATCACATATTAACAAAGTCCTTCACATTTCTCATTTACACATATTACAACTAGTAATTCCACAAGATGTTGCAAAGAAAACGCCGTAAAGCATAGACGCAAGAATAATTGTGCGATATAAAATATCATTCAAGATAAAAATTTACAAACAAAATGTCATTCAAAGCTAGAAGATACGAAGAAATCAATCACTAGGCTCTTCCTATTCCAAATGAATCATTTTTGCATTATTTTTTAGTTTATAGGATTAGCCATAGTCAAGAGACATTAAGGGAAGTTCCTTTACTTGTTAGTGAATCTGTCACCAACTATGCGAGTGGATAACAATTACTAGATAGTGTTGATCCTAACAGATTAAAGGTTGTTTCATATTGCAAGAATTACACTGCCTATGATTTGGATAACCGAAATGGTGTTGATGGCTTCGATTTTAATGTCCAGGTATATTAGTTTATTACATAGACCATGTTAGGATACCAATTCAAAATGCATATATCCATATGCTATATAATTTATGCTCATGTAATTGATTTTGATCTCAAATATGGAATGAAAAAATCAGGTTACACAATAGGATGTAGATAACACTTAACTTTGGTTGTAAGTGGAAATAAAATAGTTTAGCGGTTCTTTTAAACAAAAATAAAGTACCATTAGTATTGGTTTATTATTGAAAAAAAAAATGTTCCTGGTATTTGTGATATAATGCATCTTTATGAAGTCATTTGACAACAAATATGTGATGAAATATGTTTAGTTCTATAATATTGGATCCATCCTTTTTCTATGATGTTTTAAAATCATGTTTTCTAAGATAAAAGTGAATGAAATCGTTGATTAGTGTACCCTTTAACAATACCTTTAAAGTTGGAGGTTTTAAATCTTGATTTGATATATATTTAATAAATGGGATTTTTCTTCTGAGTTTTAGAAAGAGAGGACTGCTACACATCAGAATATACAAGATGAGGAGCAAGGGCCATCGGATAGTTGAAGGGAATTAACAACATCCGGGGGGCACTACGTTGCACATACTTGCTGAAAAGAATAAAAGATGAAGAGAAAAAAAATGCACCCACTCTCTGCATCCCCCACATCCACATCATAGTTTTCATTGTGACAATAAGATGTACATGATTCACAGTGCCAAAATAAGGGTGTGGTTATGATGTTACTGTGTGAAGAAAAAATGGTTCAATTTCTTCTCTTTCATTTCCTTCATGTTAGAAATTGTTTTTAAGTACACATAACAAAGGGCTGTAGCATGTAATGTATTCTATCGCTCGCATGCAACAAAGAATGCACTAGTTCCTATCATTTAGAGTCCATTCATGTTGGTTGACTACAAATTCAAGGGTAAAAGGTGCAATGGGACTTCAAGTTTCACACAAAGGATAGAAAAGGGACACATAATTGTATTATGGAAATCAGGACATGACCATAAGAAATGAATGCAATACTGATAAATGAAAGTAATGAACACAATAAAAATAACGAGGAAAATTGTTATAGATTGATTACTTTCTTTCCGAAGTCTATATGTAATAGTTTCAAACATGTACCCAACCGTGATGGGTATTTTGGTGAAGTCTAGGCATAATGAGCTCTAGATGAAAATCATACTGTAACAAATTATATTTACAATGAAAATTTTCAATGTATGGAAGAAATTGTATTTGCAAAGGAAAACCTAGAAAATATTTGTGGTGTGTATTCCAAGATCCAACACCTATGGATGTAATTTTTAAAAACTAAAAAATGAAGTTCATTTTCACAGACATGAATATGCCTTGTCACAACAAGTAAATATGTAACCCTGAATAATAGGTATATGCCTATTGGTATTGAACCTTGCTTTAATAAACCTCTTTGCAAATATCTGAGAAAATTTTTGTTGTGTCCTCGTGGAAATAGAGTATTTTCTCACTTGCATAATTTAGAACACATGAGCATGTGTGAATACAAAAATTATCACACACACACAAGTTATAACTTAAAAAAACTGATATATTGGCACATACACACTAAAACATGATAATTTTACTCTATGGACGACATAAGGCCAATTTTACAAATAATCCTATGGAGAACTATTTGGCTCATGTATAATATGAATGAGATTTTAATGACAAGAACAAATAAGTTGAATACTTTAATGGTTTGCAAATTTTGAGAGCATCAATCTCATGGCTGCTTCTCTAGGAATAACCATACACTAAACTGAGTTGATTCTAACATAATAGAAGTGATGAAAGCCATAGTGAAAGTTGATGTATGAATGTTCTTAAATCGGTTGAAATTTTAAAATAACATAAGGACTAATGAGGGACTTGTATTTCGCATTTAGGAAATAAATATCACGTGAAATTTTAGGTGTTGCAAGGTAGGCATGGTAAACCTTTATTATTATACCCCCAACACACGAAAAATTGTGTTCATTTTTATATTATGTGTTCATTTTCTACACTTCTGGATGTTGAGATAAATATAAACGATTATACAAACACTAAACCTAAATTACATTTTTTTTCGGTAACGATGTTTCAAATTTCATATGTCACAACATGCAAAGTTTTTAGTGTCTCGAATATGTAAAGAGAATTAAATCTCCACATATTCAATCTCAAGGACGGTTTCAATCTCTACTGGTCTTCTCATCCCTTACAGGTAATTTTTGGTCTGTCATCTATATTAATTCACGATAAGCTTCATAATAAGAAAAACACAATAATAAGATTCATAACTGAGTTTTTCAATTTCATAAAAAAAATTCTTGGAAACTTTATAAGTTTGATTCAATATGATTTTAAACATGAGAGAATAGATCCTGATACCTATTCTCCAAGTTATGTGTCAATTGATGATAAAAAAGGTATGAAAATGACAAACTATGAATTCTAAAGAAAAATGGTGTTAAGGAACCTGCTCCCACCCAAACATATTTCCTATGGATTTATTTTGCAGATGAACACCAAGGTTTGGAATCCAGAGGCGTCATCCACATTCGCATTAGTTGCTTGCAAGATCAACAAATAGACATGTCTAGATAAATGTGTGCTCGCTTCATATTTTCTAGTATATGATCCCTTAAAGCTTTTTGGGTACACAAAGTGTTCAAAAATGGCAATTTCAATATATGAATTAAAGATGATATGAGATATAAAATCTGATATCATTGTTGGGTCATTCCAAAAAGTTATTTTCAGATCTCCATTGTTAATATGATCCAACCATGCGAATTATTTTAATCATGTAACACACAAATGGCGATGTACAATCAGACACAATGGCATGGAGGGATTTCCTTTGTTATGTATTAATTAATATTTAAGTGGTATAGAAAAATAATTATTTAAAACTTTCATAATTCTTAAACTACTTTAATTTTTTGATACTTTATGAATTGTATTTCAAACAAAATTATATAGATATATGTTCTAGACCAACTCTTCTTTTTCCACTATTACAAACATTGTAATATAAAAAATATTATATACCCCATAAAAAAATCATTAATGTTGTATACTCTCTAATATTTATAGTGGAATCTAAAGGTATAGTGTATGTGCAGAATAGATTCTGATACCTATTCTCGAAATTATGTGTCAATTGATGATAATAAAGATAAGAAAATGACAAGTAATGAATTATTTCTTTCTATGGATTTTTTTTTGCAGATGAACACTATGTCTTGGAATCCATAGGTGTCATCCACATTTGCATCTGTTGCTTGCAATATCAACAAAAAGAAATGTCTAGATAAATGTGTGATAACTCCATATTTTATGGCTGATGATCCCTAGAATATTTTTGGGTACACAACATGTTCTAAAATGGAGATTTTGATATATGAATTAAAGATAATATGATATCCAAAATCGGATATCGTTGTTGGGTCATTCCAAATAGTTGCTTTCGGATCTCCATTGTCAATATGATCCAACCATGCAAATTATTTTAGTCATCTAACACACAAATCAACAATGTACAATCAAACACGATGGCATGGAGGGATTTCCTTTTTTATTTCATAATTAATATTTAATTGGTATAGAAAAATAATTATGTAAAAATTCCTTATGACTTAAACTATTTTAATTTTTTTGATACTTTATGAATTTTTTGTCAAACAAATTGATATAGATATATATATTATTCTAGACCAGCTCTTCTTTTTCCACTATTATAGACACTGTAATGAATCAAATATTATATACCCAAAAAAAAAATCATTAATTTTGTATACTCTCTAATATTTATAGTGGAATCTAAAGGTATACCTCAACAATTGGTTAAGGGAAGGTCCACAACATTTAAATCCATCTAGATTTCAGAGAAGGTCCAGAAAATTTAAATCCAAACTACCTTTTTGTTACAAGACCTGCGAGATTATTGTATACAATTTATATGCACGACACATTAATAAATATCATGAAGATCAAAACAATTACAACGAATTAAATAACTAATATGTGAAATAATATTCTTACGTATATAAAAAAATAAATAAACATGTAATTTACCAGAGAAAACTTGTATGCTTAGATAATCATGTGTTGTGTAAGCACATATTCCATACAACGTAAAATTCCTCTCTACTGCGATGGGTATTGATACATCCTATACATTTATCCCATCCATAATTCCTTCAATTCATGTACCAGTGGTTGAAAGTAGACATCAATATTCTTCACTTGTCTTCTTCCAGGGACTATAAGAGCCAACATAAGATGTTCATTCTTCACAGACAACCATGGGGAAATATTGTTATTCATCACTACTACAGACCAAACAGAATAGTTGGAGTTCTATGTTGGAAATTTGGTCATTGATGGCAAAGGAGAAGAAAGCAGCTGCACCTAAACAAAGGAGAAGAAAGGATTTGCACCTGAACTATCACAAAGAAGAACCAGCAATAAGGCAAAGGCAAAGGAGATAGACAAGGAGTAGAGGAAGCAAAGGAAGAAAATTGAAGTAGAGAAGAGGGGCACAGGTTTTTGGTGAGTGTGTAGTAGCATTTACAGGAGAATAGAGGGATCTCAATTGAGGCTAAGACACTCGAGCTTGGGCTGGAAATTGGAGCACTTGTTTATGTTGAAAAAGGGTTATATAGGGAATTGATTGAAGAATACATCACTGCGAAGGTTTATCTAGCATTAAACAGAGAGCATGCCTTTTGTGAGCAGGCCTATCATACAATGAACATTATTGTGAAGATTGTGGTGATTAATCTCATTAATCAAGTGATGGAGGAAGCCATCCAATTGAAGATCTGGCAAAGAAATGAGGTTTTGTAAGTAAATTCAGTAGTGTATATAAAAGGATTGGTTTCCGCACCATATAGACATTTTTTATTTAACTCTGTGTAAATGAACTTTGATTTCAATAAGAAATTGCATGAGACTACATGAACGGTATAATTCAATCTTAGGAATAAATGGGTCGATGCTATTGTATGAAACACTGCCTTCATGTATAGTATATAGGAAAAGGGTCTAATTATACACTCTGTCGTGTGTAAACCGTGAAAGGAGGATCGATCTAGAAATAATTGTGTTAAATAGAGACCGAACCGAATGTTGTAATGTATTAAACTTGAATTAAGGTTTTATGGTGTAATTGAAGTGAAGTGATCCCGGGGTTTAAAGTCTATGTGGATTTCACCATAGTCGAAATTGGAAGTTCGAACCCGTGAACAAAGGTCACCTTCTTTGTGGAGACCAAATCAAATAAATAGGAAGAATAGGAGGATATTGGAACCTGAGAAAACCATGAATTGGAATCTCTATACAGCAATGGATCCCTGTATAAGAAATCGAAGGCACAACATTGAAGGCATAGACATAGAATCACTATGTATTGCACTTAAAAACTGTCACTTTGACATTCTGCTGACTATATGAGCTCATTAACACTCATACTGACCTCCTCTGCAAGTCTTACAACCTTTGTTCCTCATTCCAAGCCCTAAAATCAAGAGAAAACCCACTTAAACCTCTGAAACTCAGAGTATGCGGGTAACATGAAGCCTGCCTACGTTCCTAGCTTGGGTATGCAGGTAATACACTGCTTACCTGCATTCCAGAACATAGTTTTCCCTTGTAATGCCTGTGTACCCCCTCCAAAGTAAAAAAAGTGAGAAAATAAAGTGAAAAAGTTGAATTTTGGTCTATTCTAGAAGGTTCTAGATGAGATTTTTTGGGGATGATTACGCTTTAGTAAGGTTCATGCATCCCTCACCTTAAGGAACTAATCCCTTGATGTGAGGAGCCTATCCCTTTGAAGGAGGATTCTATCCCTTCAAAGGTGGAACCCTAACCTCCTCATATGCTCTATAAAAAGAGGCATTGGGTAGCCTCAAAGGGATTTCAAGCTTTATGGGTGATTGAGTTGAAGTGCTATTGAGATTTAGACTTCTTTCTGCTGAGATTTTGAGAGGAAAGATCACATACATCTATGTGCTCCTGAAGGAAGAGTGCAAGACTTATCAAAGTAGAGGAGACTCCTGCTTTGGACCCCGGGAAGGCCTATTCAACATCAAGGCTAAGGTTGTAAGGTTCTTCTGTTATTTTAAGATTGATACAATCAAGTTTTGTTTTTCTCAATAAATTGTCGTTCGATTGTTTATTTCAATAAGCTGTCATTTGATCGTTTATTTCATAGATTCCTTGATCACTATGATAGGTATGTTTTATAATTATTTTTTATATAGGTGCTATTTAATATTTTCTTGTTTGTAATTGCAGGTCGACAAAAGGCGACACTTTGTTGTGACGAAAGACGACACTTTGTTGTGACGAAAGAGAACACTTTCTTGTGAAGAAAGAAATCTTATTGCGACGAAAGGATTATTTGTGCGACGAAAGAACTCTTGTTGCGATGGAAGGATTTTGATGCGACAGAAGCACTACGACTGCAAATAAGCATTTGCATCTAAGGTAGGATCGACACCTTCATAGCATTTATTTGTAACACGAATATATTTAGAGAAAGACAAACTTAGTTGTTCGTTTGTTGCTATATTGTCTTCTGACACTAGGGAGATCGATATTGTCCGCAAGATCGACTTATCCGCCCAACAAATTGGCGACTCTACTGGGGAAAGAATTTGATTTTCGATTTTCCTTTGTTTTGATTTGAGAAAATGTTTTTTTTCTGATTTTTGATTGATTTGTACGGGCTTGGGTAACTTAGATTTACTTTTCTTTGAAAAGTTTTGAAGTCTTTTTTGTTTTTTTTGAACTTTTCCAAATCTATATGTGTTTTCTATTGAAAATATCTTGTGAATGAATTTCTTTCAGCAAATTTTTCATCTCATCAATCTCCATTAAGCTATTGGGTGTTTTGAGTCTCTTTTTTGAGAAATTCATAATTTGATTTCCTTTGGTCATTACTTGGAGGTTTGTCTTAGTCTTTTCACAATTTTGCATCATTTTGCTTTTTTTTTGCAAAAAAAAATTCCCTTGGAACTAAATTGTGTATGAGTGTTAATCGCCTTTGAGTGTTTTTTGATATTTGGAACTCTCACCCAATTTTGTTGACTTGCACTTGATTGGTTCCTAGATTATATTAGAATCATCTTGTGTTTGAGAATTATCTTGCATAGATCACATTTGCATAATTATAATTCTCATTTTCAGAATATGAATGAAAAATGTGCATAGATTACATTTGCATACTTTTCAAGTGAATTTTGCATAGATTACAATTGCATAGTTTACATTCTAAAAAATCAATCGTAGATTTAGATTAGTTTTCTTTGATTTGAATTTAGATGTTTTTATGCTTGTTTTAAAAACACAAAAAAAATAAATAAATTGGGATTGATTTGCATTAGTTTTTCTCGATGAAATTAGTGCATTAGAGAATTTGTTATATTTTCTCTTAGTGATAAATTTTTTGCATTGTTGGAAGTGAATGGAAACTCTCTCCTTACTTTAGTTAGGATTCATCGAATTGAAAAGATTAAATTATCATATTTGATTGCATTTAGTTTTGGATCGGGTCATAACACCATTGGTTTCATATCCATTTACCCTTTTGAGTAATAACAACCTAAATAACATAGTGCTTAATTAAAATTCATCTAGTATTTTTTACATTTTTAGGGCTCTTTCCACCAATCTAGCTTAGGATTAGTGCTTTGGAATTGGTTGTAGTTAACTTTCCAAAGAAACTAAAACAAACAAGTAGATAAATCTTGCAGTAGGAAATAAATCCAATTGTAATTGGTACAATATAGGAAGCTTCTCTTAAAGGAGTTAATCACGAGATCATGTCCGAACCTTTGAGACAATCAATTATGTTTCATTTGGAAAGATAGAAGATTCTACTCGCATTACAAATGGTAAACCTTGGATTAACCATTATTAAGGAGCCTGGGGTCACTTGTTGGTAAACCTCGGATTGACCATGTCAAGGAGCCTTCAAGGGGATTGAGCTTTGTTACTCTGCCCTTGCACGTGGAATTAGATTGTAGATTGTTCCCCCAATTTTATTTGTTACTGTTGGTGACCTTAGTGTCCATAAGCTTAAGATTATTTCCTAAGGTGATGGTGAAGGAAAGATCTCACTATACCTGGAGCAGATGTCGAATAGACTCACTTGGACTCTCTGGGGGGTTCTCTTCACTCGAGATGGTTTTGTGAAGAAACTTGTGCCAGTCTGTTTCATTAAGCAGGTTGTCGGGGTAACTATTCCAACTTCCATTTCTACATTAAAATTCTACGATGTTGGATTTCATCACCAACTGATGTTTTTAGTGCGGGAATCTGCTGTTTGTGTGTGGTTTGACTCCTAGATTTGATAGCACATGTTCATTTGTTTGTTTTTACTTTTAGAGACCATAGGTGTGAATTTTGAATTTTAATTGTTAGGTGTGAATTGTGAATTGTTAATTTTAGTTTTAAATTGTTAATAAAATTCACTGAAGTTGAATATAATGGCAACTGTTCCAGAATTTACCAACCAAGGAACCCCTCTTAACGAGAATCCTAGTACTTTTCCTTTCTTTGTAAATGTTGGTCGTCCTTATATGGCTACATTTTCATTACCTAGATTTACGATAGGTTTACCGATATGGTTATTTTCAATTTCGTTGGCCCAAAATACTCCAATTGTTCCACCTCAACCGGATGCCTCACCTCAACAGAGTTCACCATCTCAACATCACTAGCCTTCTGTTGAACCTTTACCTTCTTCGCCTAATATTTCTTCCTCCATTTCTTCCTCTTCACTTGGTAAAAGCCTTGATGCTAGTAACCAGGTGGCTAAGAAGAAGAAGAAGCAAGATAAGGAAGAAGTCAACCAACCATGGCTGTAAGTGTTAGTTGTGTTGAGGAAACCTCCAACATGCATCGTAAACCCAAATACCCTTGCAAGCTTTGTAAGGGTGACCAATTCCTTATCAATTGTCCCGGTATTCCAAAGGTCTTGGAAGTATGGTCAGAAAAATCTCATCAACTTTCCGTTGATCCATCAACCAGTGATAGTCAGGTTCCTAAGAAAAAGGGTAAAGTTAGGTTTCCTTGTAAGTTATGCAAAGGGAGTCATCAAACTCACATTTTCCCTCACATGGATGAAGCCTCAAAATTGTTGGAAAACCTTACTGTTACACAGCAAGAATTTCTAGATGGTTACCGTAAACTTTCTCCCAACCTACCGTCAACTGACGGAGTGATTGATCTGATTTCAATTACATTCGATCCCACTCTTCCATTGGAGAGTGAAACTCATATCACTCAAGTTGATGATCGATTAGTTGATCAAGTGGTGGATTCGATTTCACATTTGGTCGATCCCATTCTCCCTGTAGAGAGTGAACTTCATACCGCTCAGGTTCTTCTTGTTACATCATATTCTTCTAAGCCAGGGAGAATTTCACCTATTTCTATAGAACCCCCTCCAAGTACTGAGGTCTTTTCCTTTGATTGGAATAGACTGACAGAACCTCGTCTTCCTTCCTCCATCCCTTTCCAAATCATTGTGAAGATTGGTGGTAGGGACATATACCGCACACAGGTAGATGAAGGTGCTTCTGTTAGTATTTTATCCTCAACTACTTGGAAAGCTTTGGGTTCCCCTCAGCTTGTGCCTATTACACAGAATATGAAAGCTTTTAACAAAACCATTAGTGAACCTTTAGGGATCCTTCCTAAGTTTTCTATTACTTTGGAAGGTAAAACTGTCTGTATTGATATTATGGTAGTTCGAGGCCACTTGGATTTCAATTTACTCCTTGGGCGAGACTATGTCTATGCAATGAAAGTTGTAGTATCAACACTCTTTCACGTAATGTCTTTCCCTCACGATGGAAATATTGTGAATGTAGACCAGCTTTCATTCCCTAGTCGTGATTCGACTACCAATAATCCGACACCCCTAAATTTCCATGATTCTAAAGTGGTATCTACGCCGCCACGGGCTAATTATGTGGAAACTAGTCCCATGTTTTCAATTACCGATGTAAGCGAGCCTCTCACTATTTTCTCGTCTTCCTTTGACTTCGATCCGGTAATGGACATGGAAAACTCTATGGGATTATTTGAACGTGATGTTGTTATCCCTTTTGAGTCCCTTGACATGTGTTCCTTCCAGAGAACTATTCTTCCTTCTGATGAAGACCTCTTGGAAGCCATTATCAAGGTGTGTCCATCGACATGTGTTTCTACCAGTTGGAAGCAATGAATCAATGAATCCGAGGATAGTTCCTTTTACTGTGTCAACCTCGTTAAAAAATAAATCAGTGAGTCTGAGGATAGTTCCTTTTACTGTGTAAACCTCGCTAAAAAATAAATTAGTGAGTCTGAGGATAGTTCCTTTTACTGTGTCAAACTCGTTAAAAAATGAATCAGTGAGCATGAGGACAGTTCTTTTCCTGTGTCAACCTCACTAAAAATGAATCATTAGGTAGATTGTAGATAGTAGATTGATAGATTAGAAACAAGTATTTTCTGAGGATGGTTCATGTTACTGAGTCAACCTCGTAAAAAAATGAATCAGGTATGAGGAAGGTTCCTATTACTGATTCAACCTCGTAAAAAGACGAATTAGGTGTGAGGATAGTTCCTTTTACTGTGTCAACCTCGTTAAAAAATGAAACATGTTGTGCTGAGGATAGTTCCTTTTATTGTGTCAACCTCATTAAAAAATGAATCAGTGCATCCGAGGACATTTCCTTTTACTATGTTAACCTCGTTAAAAAATGAATCAGTGAGTGTGAGGATAGTTCCTTTTACTGTGTCAACCTCGTTAAAAAATGAATCAGTTAGTCGAGAGCATAGTTACTTTTCTTGTGTCAAGCTCGTTTAAAAAATTAAACAAGCTTCCATGAGGACAATTATTTTCCTGTGTCAACCTCATTAAAAAAATGAATCAGTAGATAGAATGTAGAGAGTAGATTAATAGATTAGAAATATGTATTTTGTGAGGATGGTTCCTGTTACTGAGTCAACCTCATAAAAAAATGAATCAGGTATGAGGACATTTCTTTTCCTGTGTCAACCTCGTTAAAAAATGAATTAGTTGGTCAGAGGATAGTTCCTGTTACTGAGTCAACCTCGTCAAAAAATGAATCAGGTATGAGGATAGTTCTTTTCCTGTGTCAACCTCATTGAAAAATGAATCAGTTGGTTTGAGGATGGTTCTTGTTACTGAGTCAACCTCGTTAAAAATGAATTAGTGAGTGTGAGGATAGTTCCTTTTACTGTGTCAACCTCGTTAAAAAATGAATCGGTGAGTGTGAGGATAGTTCCTTTTACTGTGTCAACCTCGTTAAAAAATGAATCAGTGAGTGTGAGGATAGTTCCTTTTACTGTGTCAACCTTGTTAAGAAATGAATCAGTTGGTCAGAGGATAGTTCCTATTACTGAGTCAACCTCATTAAAAAATGAATCAGATACGAGGAAAGTTCTTTTCCTGTGTCAACCTCATTAAAAAATGAATCAGTAGGTAGATTGTAGAGAGTAGATTAATAGATTATAAATAAGTGGTTTCTGAGGATGGTTCCTATTACTGAGTCAACCTCGTAAAAAAGTGAATCAGGTATGAGGAAATTTCCTTTTACTGTGTGAACCTCGTTAAAAAATGAAACAAGTTGCCATCAGCATAGTTCTTTTGCTGTGTCAAGCTCGTTAAAAAATGAAACAAATCCTCCCCTAATTGAGTCGACTCTTTGACTAGATCTCGTAAATGTTAAGTCATATATTTAGGTTATTTATTTCAATTTTTACATAATTTTCTTACAGTTTTAGGTCGGGTCTTTCATATGATCTCGTAAATGAACCTTCATTCCATCCAGCTTTTAATTACCAGTAGTATACTTAGTTGAATGAAATGAAGCTGGGGGGGCATGCGCTCTAGAAGTTACGCTTAGGGGGCATCAAGCACAGTTTTCTTTATGTTTCAAGCTTGTGTAAAAATGAAACCACTCTGAAGCATAATTTTTCTCTGTTTCAAGCTTTTGTAAAAATGAAACCTGTCTTGAGTCAATTTCGGTTGTTTTCAAGACTCGTTAAACTCATGAAAATCCCAAGATTATTTTGCTATATTTCATTCTCGTAAAACACATGAAAATGCCGAGTTCTTTCCGTCTTTTCTTTCCCGTAAATTAAATTGAAATTCGGCCATAGGAGTATATTTTTATCCCTTTTTCGAACTCGTTAAAACTTATGAAAAAGTGAAAACCATGAGTACATTTTTATCCCTTTTTCGAACTCATTAAAACCTACAAAAAAGTGAAACCCTGGAGTTCTCTTTTAAGCCCTTTTGAGACTCTAAAAATGAAAAGATTGTTGAGCAATTGATTATTCAAACTTGTTAAAATAAATGATTGATCGTCCCTTCAGTATAAATTTACCCCTTTTACAAACTGAAATGGAATATTTATCAAAAAGGTATACATTGACTAATTACAGTCAATATAGTTCTCTCCTGCATTATTTTATCCATTTTCGGGCTCGAGAGACTAAATTTATGAAAAATTACACCCACAGAGTTTTCTTAAGTTTTTCTTCTGACTCCCTAAAATTGAAAAACACCGAGTTTATCCTATACTGGACTCGTTAAAATTTAACAGTAAAGGACCTGTTCAATTTTTAAGCAGGAACAAACCACTCCTTCTTAGGGTTCGAATCTTAAACTAAGTTGGACTCATCCGAAGGATGAGCTTATAAACAAGCAGATGTTATCCTCCTCAAGCTTGTCAAAAATAAAGAGGTACTTGCTAGAAATGGTGGGGGGAAAGAGAGAAAAACGAACCTGTTTGTTACATTTTGATTATTCAGAAAACCATTAACCACCCTTGAACACGACACTTTTGTTCACCTGGGTTGGGAAAATCCTTTGCCTAACAGTTAATCAAACCATATTGAAAATTTTCAGCCGGTTTCTGGGTATTAGCTTTGGGTCAATTATCACCAAGCCATCTGCAGTGTCGTTATGTGTTCAAGAGGATAGTTCAAACAAACCATTCATCTGCAGAATATCTATCTTCCATTTTGAGCATCCATGAGTCAGTCCTTGCCAATATATTTATTCAAAACTTGATCTGTGATTTCATGTTGTGGGCTTGCCTACGACGAATCACTTTCTATCGACGACAACTCATTATCTAGGAAGTTGATCCAGAAATCGTCAGTACCTTGAAATATGCATGCCTCAATGGTAGGTTTCTCGCCTTCGATGACAGGTTGCATCATTGACCTTCAATTGAATGATTCTGTGACATGTTCGACTTTAGCTCATTCATTCACATTTCATGGATTGTACTGAGTACTTTGAGAGCCATTGACATTACTGGTGGTTACTCTCACACTTGTTAACAGTTTACATTATTGACTGGTAATCAAGTGGTTTCTACCATGTTCTAATTCGACACATTCATTCACATGGATAGAATCGTACTGGTTCGAGAAGCGAAAATCAAGACCCTGGATCTAGTTTCCACCATCCAAGCTGCGAGGAATTTTTGTTATTCATTTATATAGTGGACTATTCATAAACAGATGGCTGCGTCAATGTTGTGTCTACACATGTATATACTGTTGATATATTGAAATAATTCCTATATTAGAACAGTTTAAATCAATTTTCTAGTTAGTTTTAATCTGAGTATGGGAATGCCTACCTCAGCGATGATATGATTACATAATATATTTTGCATTGAATTTTTTTACAGGTTCCGACTGGGGTGTCCACAGGATGATCCTTGAAATGATAAAGTACTTCACTCTTCATATATAACAGACTTCATCTTCATCTATTCCATACTTTTCACTTTAGGGGGAAATCTGTTGCACTTAAAAACTGTCACTCTAACATTCTACTAACTGTATGAGCTCATTGACACCCATACTGACCTCATTTGCAAGTCTTACCTCATTCCAAGCCCTAAAATCAAGAGAAAACCCACTTAAATCTCTGAAACTCAGGGTACGCAATTAACATGAAGCCTTCCTGTGTTCCTGGCTTGGGTAGGTAGGTAATACACTTCTTAACTACATTCCAGAATGCATTTTTCCCTTGTAATGCCTGTGTACCCCCTCCAAAGTCAAAAAAGTGAGAAACTAAAGTGAAAAAGTTGAATTTTGGTTAATTATAAAAGGTTCTAGATGAGATTTTTTGGGGATGAGTACGCTTTAGTAAGGTTCATGCATCCCTCATCTTAAGGAGCTAATCCCTTGATGTGAGGAGCCTATCCCTTTGAAGGAGGATTCTATCCCTTCAAAGGTTGAACCCTAACCTCTTCATCTGCTCTATAAAAAGAGGCATTGGGTAGCCTCAAAGGGAGTTGAAGTGCTATTGAGATATAGACTTCTTTCTGCTGAGCTTTTGAGAGGAAATATCACATACCTCCATGTGCTCCTGAAGGAAGAGTGCAAGAATTATCAAAGTAGAGGAGACTCCTGCTTCGGACCCTGGGAAGGCCTATTCAACATCAAGGCTAAGGTTGTAAGGTTCTTCTGTTATTTTAAGATCAATACAATCAAGTTTTGTTTTTCTCAATAAATTTTCATTCGATTGTTTATTTCAATAAGCTGTCGTTTGATCATTTATTTCATAGATTCCTTGATCTGTAGGTTTTAACCCTGAACAAAAATTATCTACACACGAATCTTATAACAGAAAATAAACAATAGCGAGAGCATAAAACATAAAACAGATAAACACATAGATTTTCCCCTGGATCTCAAATTGGGACAACCAGCTTTATTTTTCATTATATTCCTTTTAGTGTTACAACACATATATATACATGTCGAAGCATACATAAACCCCAATCCATTAACCATGGATTAGAACATAACCGTAGTTCCCTTGACCGGATCTACAAAATACCAGGGGCCGAAAACCATCGTACCCCAAAACCATGTGAAAAATCATGCACAAAACATGGGTGGGTCCGCCTATGAGTGGGTCTGCACACCAAACAAATGTTCGTCGGGGCGCTGCCCCGGACCCAATAATGGGGGCTGCCTCCCCCCTTGTGACCCCCCTGCTGCGCCCAACACAACGTATAGCGCGTGGGGCTAGTCGTGGAAAAATTATAACACATACCCAACATGATCACTATGATAGGTATGTTTTATAATTATTTTTTATATAGGTGCTATTTAATATTTGCTTGTTTTTTATTGTAGGTCGACAAAAGGTGACACTTTGTTGCAACAAAAGATGACACTTTGTTTTGAAGAAAGACGACACTTTCTTGCGAAAAAAGGATTATTGTTGCGACAAAAGAACTCTTGTTGTGACGGAAGAACTCTTGTTGCGACGGAAGGATTTTGATGCGACAAAAGCACTACGACCGCAAATAAGCATTTGGATGTAAGGTAGGATCGACACCTTCATAGCATTTATTTGTAAAACGAATATATTTAGAGAAAGAAAAACTTAGTTGTTTGTTTGCTGCTAGATTGTCTTCTGACACTAGGGAGATTGATCTTGTCCGCAAGATCGATTTATCCGGCCAACACTATGTGTTGGTTAACTGGGTTGGTTCATTTAAACCAGTTCGAGTGTTGAATTAGATGTGGTAGCCTTGAAGGATTGTGCATGGGAAGGTTGGGAGCCGTTATATTCAAATAATAAGTTGAAGGAAGGTGAATGACCATTGCAAAGATGAGAGCATAGAATCGTGGAATGGTGCAGAACCTTGAATAGAGCAGAACCATGAAGGTAAAGAGGTTTTGACGAATGAAACCAGTAGTCTCGCAAAATTTAAAATTGGTAAACGGAATGCCCACAAAAGATGCGATAGTGCTCTTCGAATGACCCGTGGCAAAGGTGGTTTCCAAAAACCATGAGTTTTGCACTTTTTCTGGGCGTTAAAGTGATGTGGGGAAATTTTTCCGATTATCGTTCACTCAATTTTGTGAGAGATCAAAGGGGTTTCACATTACAAGTTGCGAGGTTGATAATTAGAGGTAAGTTGCGTATGTAGTGGGGCCCAGATGTATTTGATGCGACAGTTTGTATATGTGTGAGGCCTAATCAATATTGGGCTATGGTCGAGTATTGTTATGTTAAGAACTGGGTTCTTAACCAAGGTTAAATAGTTAACATAACAAACATATATATATATAGTGTTCGAAGACATATGTGGTAAAAGGGAATTTTTGTCGTATATAGATATAAGTGTGTGGGTCTATGTTATAAATTTAACTTTATGATAAATTTCATTAGATCTCCATAAGGTGAAAGCCCAAAGACTTAGTTGGGTTTTAAATGCGCTTGAACTTTGGGTTTTATTGCATATAAATATTGTGAGTTGGGTTGATTATAAATCAAAGGATAAAGGCTTATTATAACGGTCGTCAAGTTTTGAATATGAAGTGGAATGTAATATGGTCTATCGATGACTTGATATGTTGTGGGACTGGTTGTTAATACTTATTTTTAACTAAGGGCGAGGACTTATATTAGATATAATATATGTTTTTGGAATCATAGTACAATTTGGAGTTTTAATTCAAGTCTTATTACATTCAAACTTCTATAAAGTGAGTGTGGGCCCCAATTTTTTATATATTGAAGTCTGGGTTTTAACCAAGGTTGGGTTTGATATATGTCAATAACTATTGTGGCCGAACATTCATATTTGTTGGCATTGTATTTGAATCCAAAGTCAAAGTTCATATGAAGATGTGTGCTGGTTTATCCACGTTATGATATGGCTTTCTATTCTATGGTTTCCTCAAACTTTATTTGAAGGGAAAAGAAACTCCCGTGGTAAGTTATTGTGTTGAATTTTAAACCAAGGGTGGAATATTAACATGGGTATGATATGTAATGGATGGTGGCCGAAAGTATAATGCGTTGCACACATTTGATGAATGATAAGAAGGAAAGTTGAAACCGTAAAGGTTTATGCCGTGGATTCTATACCTATATGAGTATCCATTCCATAAAGTGGCCACTATATAATGAATTTTATTATGAAGGTTGAATGTTGATTAGAGTTTGGTTTAAATTATATATGCAGATCTGTCATACAGATATGGGGTTTCATAACCATGGAAAAATGAAGCTTCCGCATTAATTTAATTTTCCTAGTTAAAAAAAAAGAAGCTTCCGCATGAAAATATTTCCAGACCTTGAGATCTATTTGGCGCTAAAATTGTAAATCAGTTATATATGCAGTAGATACACAATTGCAGTAAACAAAGATTTCAAATCTGAAGAGGTGTGCAATGAAGGTATTCAGATTTGCAGAATCTGAATTTGAAATGCACATCAATGAAAATGTGGGTTTGTTACACTAAAACAGCAAAAAGGACAAGCACATAGTGAGCCAAGAACTGAAAGGGTTGAATGAGATATATCAAATCAAAATGTAAATTTAAATGTTTTAATTGATTTTATATTGTTTGTGATGCAAAGGCAAGTCTCCAGAGGCAAAGAAATGTCCCACTATAATGTTGAAATGCATATCTATTGTTATATGTTTTTCTGAATATGCTAGGAAAGAAATGAGAAGGTGGAAGTCAAAGAGTCATGGCTATTCACTTCAAATTCCCTGTGGAATACAAACATTCATGAGGTGAACCCTATAAATGATATCACATAGATATGCATAAGGAGGTTAGAGAATGGAGAAATGAGACAAAGAGGGTAAGAATAAGGAGGATAAGATAGAGAAGCTGTGAAGATCCAGAGATGATACAAGGCAGACATGAGAGCTGAAGGACAACAGTGAAAAAGAAGGAAAATAGAGCTGATATCCAGGTAAATCAGCATATGATTTTATTGTAATGTGAGGAATTTGGTGCTTCCATATCAAGTTGTAGCTTGATAGATTTCAGTTGTAGCTGGCTTAGGTAGGAGCCTCCTGTAGGTTGTAGCCTGCAAAAAATAGATGGGATTTGGAGCTTCCTTGCAAGTTGTAGCTTGCAGAATTGAGGTAGGAGCCTCCTGTAGGTTGGAGCCTACAGAAAATCAGTGGTGAGAGGGAGTTGGAGTTTTCCTTTGCATCAAAACAATAATAATATTTGGTTTTCTCCCTTATGGGTTTCCACTTATATCTGTTGTCTATGTGCATGATGTCTATGTGTTGATATGGTATATCTAATCTTCTTAATACTTGCTGCTCACATATTAAGACTTATGTTACATTATCTAATCTACTTAATACTTGCTACTCACAAATTAAGATGGCTCACATATTAAGTTGATCATGAAATGAAGGTGTAAATAAGTTTAAAGGAAAGTTTTTTAAAAGACCATGAATGAGTTAAACTGATTCACCCCCCCTCTCAGTTTAACTAACGGTTCAACTTTCTAGAGGGAATATGGGTTGACGCCATGGCATGGTTATGCTGAGTCATAGAATTCATACTTCATCCTTGAATTTTTCGGGCTATGTATATGCTTCATGGCTATTGAATCTGTTGGGATTGACATAACTCCGAATTCACTTCTGTGTGAGGCATGCCATCCCTACAACATAGCTAATTCTTTGCAATGAAAGAGCCTTTGAATCCTTAGGATTATATGCATGTGCCTCAATATCTTAAAAGGAGGACTACATGATTTACCCTTCTTTTTTTATTTATCATACCTGTCATGCCCACATTTCGGACATATCTCTTTATCTGCATATTCTCCTCTATATAGAATACAATAATTTGGACATGCATGATATGATATGTACTCAACACCCGACATTTTCAACAATTTATTTGCCTCCTCACAACTACCGGGCAAGACATTATCAATCGAAATAATCTTATCTCTGAATAACCTGTAGTTGGTAATTATGGAAAATATTAAACTTACATTAATGTCGATATAATTATTAACGTTCATAAAATTGACCATTTGTAATGTTCATTGTGTGATTATATTTATCAAAATATAAGGGAGGACTTTATGGTTATAAATTTCCTCAAAATTTCCGAGAAACTTGCATTCAATAAGCCAAAGTTTTCTTTCAAATTGTACAGTAAAATTGTTGTCCCCAACAAGGTAGACTTTGATTGACCGCTAGGTCCAAAGAGAGGGGCAGTGGAAGCAAATTTAAGGCTTTAGAAAAAGGTGTTAGTGATATGAGTACCATCCCCTAGCTGATCATCGTTCTGGAATGCATCAAACAACATTGTCTCCATGGTAGTCGTATCACTTATGTAATCATCTATTCCAACCTCTATTTGATTGTCTCCATTGCCATCTTGTGAAGAACTACTATTGTTGTAGTCATTCCTAATTGGTGAATTAAGATGTAGTGGGAATTGAATAGGTGGTTTATTCAACCATTTTAGGTATCATTCCTCAATGATTTTTTCTCTTAATTCAACCTTCTCTCGATTTGAAATTTTTGTGGGGTGCAACGGAAGATGGTATGTAGGTCGCTCATCATCGCTAGAATCCTAATAATTTCAAAAATATATATTTGAATATGATTAGTACAAAATCTATGATATCAATTAGTAAGCACGTTGACAATGCATGATTAATTGGTTTGACGTTGAAATAACTACATTAATATACCAAACAACTATTATTACCATCATTATTCTAGGATTGTGACTAGAAGATGCAATATTGTTACAATTGATAGGGTGAAGCGACTGCCCATTTTCATCTACCTAATGCGCCTTGCGGTATGCAACTACTAATAAGAGCTTCCGACGTTTTGGAGATGTTTGAATATTTTGTGCATCTAAACTCGATTCTGAATTATCTACATGAACCTGCAAAATTGTATACATTGATTATAAATTTTATTAAGCTGATTGACATGGAAAAAACACATAAACTTAGTTAGATAATGAAAATATAAATAAAATCTGAAGTAAATATTACGTCTCGAGATGGATAGCAAGAACTTCGCGAGGGACTTTGAGAAATATTATGGAACAAGTTGGATTTTGAACAATTATCCATTCGATATAATTATGATATTTTCTCCCCGCATTTAAGAAAAATCAACAATAAATTTTGGTGTACACACCTAAAAGTAATTTCGGTGCTTTAAAAATGAACTTATTGTTATCGGTGCTAACGTACAGATAACCACACCGGTGCGTTTTTGTTATTGTGCACATGTGTAGTGTTATTAATTGACGTATCATAGTCAAATAGTTGCAAATAAAGAAAACTCAATTATATTTATTTAAAGTGAAAAAAAGCGGTAAATTGAGAAATGCGTGGCAAAATATTTTTGAAAATCTAATCTCATAAAAATATTCTTTTAATAGTAAACATTTTTCATTATTTCATTATTTTTGCAAAACGTTTTAGGGACAGGTTTGTGCAAAACATACCCTCGAGGAGTAAGAGAGCACGAGAGCATTGTGGAGCAGTGAAATACTTTTGAATAGAACTTTTCAGACAATCAGAATTGCAAACCTCTGATGATTCAAACCCTATAGCATAGAATTTCAAACCAGGTGATAACATTTTATTGTTTTTTTTACATTTTCTGTAGTATTTTTTATGCAGTAAGTAAAAAATTTAAATTCACTGTTTAGTTTTGGAAGAAAAGAAAAAAAAAATCATTTTACACTAACCCCTTGATTCTTTTTGTTTCTGCCCTTGCGTCTTCGTGTTTCTATGATTTCAGAATTAGGGCTTTTCATTTTAGATTTATAGGGTTTGTATTGATATATATATAGCCCTATGACATATAACCAATGAGATGACTTGCATAGTTGGATCCCAACCCATGTCGGCCCTTGCGTAAATTTTAAAAAAACTAAAATTTTTTAATCAGCGTGCCCTAGGTAAACAAGCACATTGGTGCATTGTTTCAACACAGAGCACCGTGCACGTACTATTTGATCAAAAAATTTAAAACATATTTTTTTTAATCGCGTGCCATATGGAAAATAAGGCACCAATGCACTATTTCATTATAGTGCCTTGCGCATCTACTCTTTGACAAAAATAATTTTTATTTTATGTCTATGTTAATTGTGCACCATTTAAAATATAACACACTAGGTCTCCTTGTTGACAGAGAGAACCATATGGTGGTCCCGTGGTTGCAGGGTGCATTTATAAGAATATGTCGCACCGCCCCCTCCATGATATCATATGCTTCAAAAACTAACACTAGTGGATTTTTATTAATTTGCCTATGTTAATCGGTGCAATAGATAAAATATAACACGCCAATGCTACTTGTTTACATAGAGCACTATATGGCGTTTCTACTATTTTGGCAATGCATTTATAACAACATGCCACACTGACGTCAGTGCGTGCATCATTAAAGGTGCACCGGTTTCTCGATATATTTTTTTGTGAAAAGTTTATGATTTATTTATAAAATCTATTAATGAATGGTATGGTACAGGTTTCATATATATAAATAAATGGCTGACAAGAGATCAAGTAACAAAAAACTTGATAACACATCAAGAAAAGCAAAAAAGGCAAGTTATTTGTAAATTATTTACACAAATTATTATTTTTGAACTATATGTAAGTTTAACTAATATGTATTGTTTACTGTGTATAATGTAGAGTCACAAAATGACAAATCTTGATAAGATTATTTCTTATCTAGGAATATAAGAGCATAAAATCTTCATGGAAAAATTACAAAAGTATGAATCAGGTGAATGAAAAAATACTATCGATCCAATATGAGTTTATTTTTTTAAATTTTCATTAATAATATACTTAAAATTATTAGATAACATGTTTCAAACAATCTATTAATTCAAATATGTTTAATGTTCTACAGGGACAAACAACTCAGAAATGGAATGTTGTTCTAAGAAAAGAAAAAAATAGAACATGCAAATGAAAATGAATTGCTCCTTAGCTTAGGTGGAGTGGTTCTGGAGGTTAACGAAAAAGGGAGAACATTTACAAAACTTTGAGGGATCTAGTGGAATGAATGTATAGACATTATTTCCACTTACAATACAAAAATCAATCCAATGATTCCAAGAACCAAATTTTATCTAAACTATAGGAAGAGTTCCAGAGAATTGGTCAATGAGACATGTATGAATTTTAATAGCAAAAACGTACAACAACAAAAAAGAAGGAATGAAAAAGTAATATTCCTTTAAATGTTTTTCTAGAATTTTATGTATATATTACTAGAAAGCAATCATTTATAAATATCACTTCTGTTATATTTACTTTTCATATATCAATATAAAATTAAATAGTTTATTTTCATGTTACAATTTCAGGAAGATTGTGAAAATCTCAAAAGATGAACGAGATGATATCAGAAATATGCCAGTAGGAATGTCCAAAAAGTTGTACAAGGAGATTGTCAAAGAAATGCAGATAATTGCATCGCACGAGGAGCCATCTCAACAACACTGTGCTTCAAATGTAATATGTAATCATTGAATTTTTCGATTAGGTACAATAAATAAACAATTTGACATTAAATATTAATTTTGAAGTATTTTCTTGTAGAAAAGAAAAGAAAATGGAACCCATTCAACACATAAAACATGACGACAAGAAATAAAAGGGTTGATATATAAGTTTGTGAGTAATTGTTACTTTCTTATAACAACTTAACTAGATTTCATTTATGTATATTTTAAGTTTTTTTTACAGCAATCATCATTGAATGTCTTCAAACAAGTGCTAACATAAAAAGAAGAACCAACAGACGAATTGATTGACATTGGGTTAAATATGGGTTGTCAGTATATGTTGGCATATTAGAAATTAATTGTGTAATTTGTAAGCATCTATCGATCTTGTTTTACTGATCTTTGTCTATAAATAATAGAACAAAAAAATATTTTATACTAAATATATGATTTGTTATGGGGTATAAAACTTGCAGGATACAAGTATGGAACTACGCCAACAAATGAAATTTTGAAATATGGCATGAAATTTGGTTTTGAAAGAATGTGTATAGTTCATGAGTCAATTGTTGCTATGGTACGAAATTTATTTTTGATTTACTTTGATGTATATTATTTAATATTGCAATTTTCGTTATTATCACCAATGTATATACACTCATTACAATTTATTTAAATGTTTGTAGATGGAAGGTGAAGAAGAAGAAAACAATCAACACCGTGAACAAAGCATTCCTCAAAATAACCCAAGTCACGGAAGTAGCTCGAGCAGTGATGAATAATGAATTTAAAATAATCACAGTAATTGCAATGTCATAGGTTGATGTTTCTAAAGAAGACAAAATGAACATTGGTGCATGTCATTTACTATGCACCTGTGCATTTTTATTCTAATTTTCACTAGTGAATTTATACAACTTATGGTCACCGCACAAATACCAATATCAATTAAAACTCTCAGTGTATTTGTGCGATACTGCACATCGGTGCATTTATGTGATATTTCTCACCAGTGCATTTCTACGACCTATGGGCACCACACAAATACCAATACCAATTAGAACAATCTGTGTGTTTGTATAATACTCTGCACTGGTGCGTTGGTACGACCTATGGGCATCACACAGATCCCAATACCAATTACAACGATCGGTTCATTTGTGTGATATTGCATGCCCATTTTTTTTATAATAATACACACCGATGCGTTGATATGACCTATGGGCACTGCAAAAGTCCCAATATTGTAATGAAACCAGATCCAAAAAGAGAAGAAAAGTGAGATCAATGCCTTAGAAATAAGCCACTTCGAGGGGGCAACCTCCTTTACATTACCTAAATGAACAATTCTTAGATGATACAAATGAAAAAAACTCCTTCTATATATAAGAGTCCATGGGGTCACAAGATAGTCCTAGCTAACCTAACAATAATAATGTAAGGACACAATAATAACAATATTGGGGTTACAGGGGTACAACAATAACAATAAGGGGACTCTACTAACAACAATAAGGGACTACACTAGTAATATAGGGACCTAACATGCCCCTCTCCTTCAAAAAAGTGTTGTCCTTAATTCTTAAGCAGCTCTGGGTGATTTTTTATAAAATTCTCATCCTCCCATGTAGAATATTCAGTGGGTAAGTTCTTTCACTTGATGAGATAATTTGAAATTGATCGATTTCGTAACTATCAAGTTCTTGTTTCTGTATCTTTTGAATGGTTTCCATAAATGTAGTAGCCACTGTACTTGTTTTAAATGGATGAGATAATGCACAAAAATGTGCATACTTCATAAGTCTATCAACTACCACCATGATGACACTCTTTCCTTCGGACTCAAGTAAACCTGTGATAAAATCCATTGAAATATCCTCCCAACGTTGACTTAAAATGGATAAAGGATTTAGAAGACCAGGGGTCTTAATTGTCTCAACTTTATTTTGTAGGAAAACCAAATTTTCCGCCACAAACTTCTGAATATCAGATTTAAGGCCATCCCAAAAAATTTCTTTCTTCACCTTCTGGTAAGTTTTTAAAAATCTGGAGTGTCCTCCTAAAGGAGAAGTGTGCAATTCCAAAATAATCCTTTTTTTTAGTTGGGAATTCTTACAAATATATAAGAAATCTTTGTACCATAAAGAATCATTTTTTGCACTAAATCTATCATATGTATTAGTATCTTGCTGCAAATTTTGAATGAGTGTCCACACTTCTTTGTCCTTCTTCTATTCAACCCTTGCTTCGGTTATCCAATCTGGTTGGATAATAGAAATGGCACAAAGCAATGCTTCCAACTCTTCATTCTTTCTTGAGAGTGCATCTGCAACAACATTTAGCCTTGCTTTTTTATAGATAATTTCAAAGTTATAACCCAACATCTTTGTGACCCATTTTTTCTATTCTTTTGAAGATATTCTTTGTTCCAAAAAGTGTTTAAGACTATCATGATCAGTTTTAACCTTGAAGTGTCTTCCCATTAGGTAAGGTCGCCATTTATTTAGTGCATATAGTATTGCTAACATTTCCTTCTCATAAAGAGATTTATGCAAATACTTTCAAAAGAAATGGGTCTTCCTTATTGCATTAAAAAAACACCAATTCCATTTCCTAAGGCATCACATTCAACAATAAAGGTTTTTGTGAAGTCTGTTGTAGCTAAGATCGGTGCTAGGCACATTGCCTCTTTAAGATGTTGAAAGGCCTTCGTTGCTTCAAAAGTCCCTGAAAATGGATCTTTCTTCAATAATGTTGTTAGAGGTGCTAATATTCTCCCATAATTCTTAACAAACTTCTGATAATACCCTATTAACCCAAGAAATCTTCACAATTTCTTTATGGTTGTGGGGAATTTCCATTCCTTAATGGATTTAATTGCTAATTTCCGTTGCTTATAATTGCTTCTCCTCCAATAGTTTGAGAACCTTTTCAACATGTTCAGCATGAGCCTTCCAAGAATTGTTGTAGATTAGTATATCATCAAAAACTACTAGCACAAATTTGCTAAGGAAGGGTTTGAAAATGGAATTCATCCACCCTTGAAATGTAGACGGTGCATTGGTAAGGCTGTTAGGTCCCTATATTACTAGTATAGTCCCTTATTGTTATTAGTGTAACCACCTTATTGTTATTATTGTACCATTGTAACCCCCATTTTGTTATTATTGTGCCCCTAAATTATTATTGTTAGGTCGGTTAGGATTACATTGTGGCCCACTAGGATTACATTATGGCCACATGGACTCCTATATATAGAAAGGAGGTTTTGTAAATTGTATCATCCAAGAATTGTTCATTTATGTAATGTATTGGAGGTTGCCCCTCGAAGTGGCTTATTTCTAAGGCGTTGATATCTCTTTTCTTCTATTTTTGGAGCTGGTTACTCAACATTTGGTATCAGAGCTTTGGATTCTAGGGTTTCGCTGCTCCAAACAGGTCATCGTGGCATTTTCGCTATAAATTTTTTTCTACGAAGTTTCAGAAGCTGAAATTTTTAGGGTGCGAAGCCGAAATCCTGAGGAATATTGCCTAAAACTTTCAGAGATTTGTTCGCAAAATTTTTGGAGATATCATCTGTGGAAGTTAGGTATTTTTTCAGGCTCCTAAACAGGTCCGTGAAATTTGCGCTATAATGTTTTTTCTACGAAGGTTAAGAATCTAAAATTCGTATGGTGCGAAGAAAAAATCCTGAAGAAATTTGTCAAAAAATTTGAGAGCTTGGTTTGCAATATTTTTTGAGATATGATCTGTGGAAGGTAGTGATTTTTCAGGCTCCTGAATTTCATCTCAAAGAGGTGATCGTGGGAAAAGTTCAATAACTCTCTCTCTCTGGGCATTGGATTGGAGTGTCGTAAAAATTGGTTGAAAGTACATGGACTTTAGTTTCTTGGCTATCAATTTCAGAGACAAAGGATGAAACAGTGACACGTGGCAAGTCGTACAAGTTTGCTCTACTAAACCAGTATTGAATTAGGTCATTGTGGGAGCTTGGACACAACTTTGTCTTGGAGAATCCAAATCAGGTCAGACCTGTGGCATTCAAAAGATAATTTAGAGGGCTACGTTGATACTGAAATTAAAATATTGAAGTGCTGCAATCATAGAGATTATCCAATTTCAATATCTAGCTCCTCAAAATAAAGAAAAAGGTGTGTATATTTTTTTTTTCTTTCCAAATTGCATAAGTCTTCTTTGAAGAATAAATTTGAATTGATTCCAAGGGCATATTGTAGAATATATAGCATTATTGGGTTCTAAAATATGCCCCGTAAAAATAATTCAACACCCATTAAGCCTTCAGAAGGCTCTACTATGACTCATGAAGATGAAGAATTGCAACATGATCTATCAAAATTACAAGAGCAAGTGCAACAAATTTCACTCTCGCAAAGAGCAACAAAAAATGAAATGGAAGTTTTGAAAAAAGGCGTGGAAGTGAAGATGGACGGTTTGAAGAAAGGCATGGAAGCTAAGATGGATGGCGTGGAAGCTAAGATGGATGGCATGGAAGCTGGCATGGAAGCTAAGATGGATGACATGAAAGACAACATGGAAAACATGAAGAATGATCTCAAAGCAGACATCGAAGGTTTGACAAAGTTGATACAAGAAATGTTTCCTAATGGTGAAAAGATAGTAGAATAACCTCATGATGAGAACAAAATAAATGTTAATCGTGATTTCATAAACTCTAATGTTGGCGGGAAGAACCACCATATTCCAAAAATGGATATGAGGAAGTTTGATGAAAAGGATCCTGTAACATGGATACTACAAATGGAGCAATATTTTGATCTCCATAATGTGCAAAACACACAAAAGGTACGCATTGCAACTTTACATTTAGAACAAAATACATTTGTATGGTATCGATGGCTTTGCTCCCGTAAAAAAATTGTCACTTGGTCAATTTTTAGGGAGGAAATGATAGCACATTATGAGGATACAAAGAGCAACACCTTCTTTAGCCAATTGATAAATCTCAAACAAAAGGGTTTAGTGGGGCAGCACATTGAGGACTTCCAAAAATTGAATATAAGGGTAACTGATATTCTAGAGGAACACAGGATCAATCTCTTCATAGGCACTTTAAAGGATAACATCCAACATGAAGTTCGTGTTTTGGAACCGGATTCATTGGAGAAGGCATTCAGGTTGGCAAGAAAATTTGAATGTAAAATAATGGCGACATGGAAGCCTACCATTCAATTCTATAAAGAAGGAAGTGTTTCTACGCCTAGATTTCCACAGCCTACAAGGTTGACACCACAACAATTGGAAGAAAAAAGAGCAAAAGGGCTTTTCTATATTTGTGATAGAAAATACACTAAAGGTCATAAGTGTGCTAAGAAGAAATTATTTTACATAGATTGTGAAGAGGAAGAAGAAAATGAACAAGAAGAGGATATACACCAGGAACCAGCCCTAGAAGAGGAAGAAATGAATCCGACCATATCATGTAATGCAATGGCAGGAATTACCACTCCTCAAACTCTCAAGATAGAAGGACATATCAAGAAGAAAAAGGTAATAGTGTTGATTGATTCAGGTAGCACCCATAATTTTATTCATTGTAAGGTAGCCAAGGAATTAAATTGTTTCCTATACCCAGCACCAGAATGTCAAGTGATGGTTGTAAATGGAGGAACTATAAATTGCTCTGGAAAATGCCATAATATCAAGCTAACCATGGGGGAATATGTGTTGACAAGTCCAATGCTTTCCATTCCTATGGGAAGTGCTGATGTTGTACTAGGAGTACAATGGTTACAATCTTTGGGGACGGTAGCTTTTAATTTTCAAGAACTTTTCTTGAAATTTTTTTCAGAAGGAAAGGAAGTCGAATTACGGGGTATTGCGGGGAAGCCAGGAAGGATAATAAGCTCTAATGTCATGACAAAGCTTCTAAAGAAAGAACAGGGAGGCGTAATTGCACAATTATGCTCACTAGAAGTTCCAACATCAAAATCATCTATTTCTGCAGATCTCCAACAAGTCTTGGACAATCATTCCAAGGTGTTTGAAACTCCCAAAGGACTCCCACCTATTCGTGATCATGATCATGCTATTCATATGATTCCAGGTAGTGTTCCTCCAAACATCAGGCCTTATAGATATCCTTACGTCCAAAAGAGCGAAATTCAACGTATGATTGCAGAAATGTTAGAGGCGGGTATAATTCAACCTAGTCAAAGTTCTTTCTCCGCTCCTGTAGTATTGGTACACAAGAAGGATGGATCATGGAAAATGTGTCTGGATTATAGGGAGCTCAATAAGCTCACCATTAAAGATAAATTTCCCATTCCTGTGATTGATGAATTATTGGATGAATTATATGGAGCAATTTATTTTACCAAGTTGGATCTTCGTTCAGGATATCATCAAATTAGAATGAAGACTGAAGATATTCCAAAAACAACATTTCGAACTCATGAGGGTCATTATGAATTTTGGTCATGCCTTTTGGCCTTACCAATGCACCTTCTACATTTCAAGGGTTGATGAATTCCATTTTCAAACCCTTCCTTAGAAAATTTGTGCTAGTTTTTTTTGATGATATACTAATCTACAACAGGTCTTGGAAGGATCATGTTCAACATGTTGACATGGTGCTCAAACTATTGAAGGAGAAACAATTATATGCAAAAACATCCAAATGTTTCTTTGGAGTACAAGAGGTGGAATATCTGGGTCATATTGTATCTCACGAGGGTGTTAAAGTAGACCCTAACAAAATTAAAGCCATTAAGGAATGGAAAGTCCCGACAACCATAAAGTAGTTGCGAGGATTTCTCGGGTTAACAGGGTATTATCGCAAGTTTGTTAAGAATTATGGGAGAATAGCAGCACCTCTAACAACATTATTGAAGAAGGTGTATTTTCATGGACTCCTAAAGCAACTAAGGCCTTAGAACATTTTAAAGAGGCAATGTGCCTAGCACCGGTCTTAGCTACGCCAGACTTCACAAAAACCTTTATTGTGGAATGTGATGCCTCAGGAAATGGAATTGGTGCAGTTTTAATGCAGGAAGGAAGACCCATTGCTTTTGAAAGTCGTCCAATCAAAGGAAAGTATTTACAAAAACCTATTTATGAGAAGGAAATGTTAGCAATATTGCATGCACTAAAGAAATGGAGAACTTACCTAATGGGAAGACACTTCAAGGTAAAAAGTGATCATGATAGTCTTAAACACTTTTTGGAACAAAGACTATCTTTAGAAGAGCAACAAAAATGGGTCACAAAGATGTTGGGTTATGACTTTGAAATAATATACAAAAAAGGAAAGCTTAATGTTGTTGCAGGTGAACTCTCAATCCGATGCCCATAGAGAGAGTTATTGAAATTTTCCCATGATCACCTCTTTGAGATGAAATTTAGGAGCTTGAAAAAGCACTACCTTCCACTGATCATATCTCCAAAAATATTGTGAACCAAGCTCTGAAATTTTTTGACTAATTTCCTCAGGATTGTAGGTTCGCACCATACAAATTTCAGATTCTGAACCTTCGTAGAAATTTTTTTATAGCACAAATTCCACGATGACCTGTTTAGGAGCCTGAAAAAATACCTAACTTCCATAGATGATATCTCCAAAAATATTGTGAACCAAGATCTGAAATTTGTATGCAGTCTTCCTTAGGATTTCGGCTTCGCACCCTAAAAATTTCAGCTTCTGAAACTTCGTAGAAAAAAAGTTATAGTGAAAATTCCATGATGACCTATTTGGAGCAGCGAAACCCTAGAATCCAAAGCTCTAATTCGAAATGTTGAGTAACCAGCTTGATTCCCCCATGGTTAGCTTGATATTATGGCATTTTCCAGAGCAATTTATAGTTCATCCATTTTCAATCATCACTTGACATTTTGGTGCTGGGTATAGGAAACAATTTAATTCCTAAGTAAAAGGAATGACCAAAAATTCATAATGATCCTCATGATTTCGAAAAGATATTTTCGAAATATATTCAGTATTCATTCTAATTTGATGATTTCCTGAACAAAGATCCAAATTGGTAAAATAAATTTCTCCATGTAATTCATCGAATAATTCATCAGTCATAGGAATGAGAAATTTATATTTAATAGTGATATTATTGAGCTCCCTATAATCTAGACACATGCACCATGACCCATCCTTCTTGTGCACCAATACTATTGGAGCAGAGAAATAACTTTGACTAGGTTGAATTATACCAGCCTCTAACATTTCTGCAATCATACGTTCAATTTTTCTCTTTTGGACATAGCTATATTTATAAGGCCTGAGCTTTGGAGGTAAACTTCTTGGAATCAAATGAATAGAATGCTCATTATAAAAAATAGGTGGAAGTCCTCCGGGAGTTTCAAACACCTTGGAATGATTGTCCAAGACTTTTTGGAGACCTGGAGAAATAGATGATTTTGATGTTGGAACTTCTAGTGAGCATAATTGTGCAATTACGCCTCGTTTTTCTTTCTTCATAAGATTTTTAATGAAATTAGAGCTTATTATATTTCCCGGCTTCCCTGCGATACCTTGTAATTTGACCACCTTTCCTTCTTAAAAACATTTCCAGAAAATTTCTTGAAAATTAAAAGCTATCTTCCCCAAGACTGTAACCATTGTACTCCTAGTACAACATCGGTATCTCCCATTGGAAACGAAAGCATTAGACTATTTAATACATATTACCCCATGGTTATTTTAATATTATGTAATTTTCCAGAGCAATTTATAGTTCCTCCATTTGCAACCATCAGTTGACATTCTGGTGCTAAGTATAGGAAAAAATTCAATTCCTTGGCTACCTTACAATGAATAAAACTATGGCTACTAACTGAATCAATCAACAGTATTACATTTTTCTTCTTGATATGTCCTTCTACCTTGAGAGTTTTAGGAGTGGTAATTCCTGCCAATGCATTACATGATATGATCAGACTCATTTCTTATTCTTTTAGGGTTGGTTCCTGGTGTATATCCTCTTCTTTTGAAGTTTCTCGTTCATTTTCTTCCTCCTCTTCACAACCTATGTAAAATAATTTTTTCTCAGCACACTTATTACCTTTAGTGTATTTTATATCACAACCGTAGCAAATCCCTTTTGCTATTTTTTCTTCTAATTGTTGTGGTGTCAACCTTGTAGGTTGTGGAAGTCTAGGAGTAGCAACACTTCCATATTTATAGATGTGAGTGGTAAGATTCCTTGTCGCCATAATTTTACATTCAATTTTTCTTTCCAACTTGAATGCCTTCTACTATGAATCAAGTTCCTAAAGGAAAACTTCGTGTTGTATGTTATCCTTAAAAGTCCCTATGAATAAATCAATCATGTGTTCCTTTGGAATATCAGTTACCCTTATATTCAAATTTTGGAAGTCCTCAATGTGCTCCACCATGGAATCCCTTTGTTTCCGATTTATCAATTGGCTAAAAAAGGTTTTGGTCTTTGTATCCTCATAACATGTTATCATTTGCTCCGTAAAAATTGACCAAGTGACAATTTTTTTACATGAGCAGAGCCATCGATATCATAAAAATGTATTTTTTTCTAAATATAAAGTTTCAATGTGCACCTTTTGTGCGTTTTGCACCTTATTGAGATCAAAATATTGCTCCATCTGTAGTATCCATGTTATGAGATCCTTGCCATAAAACTTCCTCATATCGATATTTGGAATACGGTGGGTGTTCCATCCAACATTAGAGTTTATGAAATCATGATTAACATGTATTTTTTTCTCATCGTGAGTTTCCTATACTACCTTTTCTCCATTGGAAGACATTTCTTGTATTAACTTTGTCAAATCTTCCATGTATTTTTTAGATCATTCTTCATGTCTTCCATTTTTTCTTTCATGTCATCCATCTTAGCTTCTATTCCATCCATGCCATTATTCAAACCATACATCTTAGATTCCACGCCTTTCCTGAAACCATCGATCTTAGCTTCAACACCTTTCTTAAAAACCTCCATTTCATTGTTTGTTGCTCTTTGTGAAAGCGAAATTTGGTGCACTTGCTCTTGTAATTTTGATATGTCATGTTGCATTTCTTTGTCTTCATGAGTCATAGTAGAGCCTTCTGAAGGCTTAATGGGTGTTGAATTCTTTTTAGGGGGTATTTTATAATGAAATATTTATATCTATTCTACAATATGATCTAGGAATCAATTCAAACTGATTCTTTAGACAAGACTTATGCAATTCTAAAAATAAATACACACGTTTTTCTTTCTTTTTAAGAGTGCGATATTGAAACTAAATTATATCTGTGATTTAGGAAGTTCAATATCTTAAATTTAGTCCTGTAGTAGCCCTATGAATCTTATTTCGAATGCCACATGTGTGACCTAATATGAATTTGTCAAGGCAAAGTTATGCCAAATATCCCACAATGACCTAATTATGGATTAGTTCAGTAGAGACAACTTGTACGGCATGCCATGTATCACTGTTTCCTTCTTTGGCTCTGAAATTGATACACAAGAAACCATATTCTGTTCACTTAGGGGTACATTTTCTGGAATTCCAATCCGATGCTCAGAGCAAGTGTTATGACAATTTTCCCACAATCACCTCTTTGAGATGAAATTTGGGAGCCTGAAAAAATTCTAACTTCCAAAGATCATATATCCGAAACTATTGCGAACCAAGATCTGATTTTTTTACACAAATTTCCTCAGGATTTCAGCTTCACGTGAAATTTTTTTTAGCTTCTATACCTTTGTAGAAAAAAAATTATAGTGAAAATTCCATGATGACATTTTTTTAGATGAAATTCAAGAGTTTGAAAAAACCCTATCTTCCACATATAATATCTCTGTGAATATTGTAGGCCAAGATATAAAATTTTAATAGGAATTCTCTCATGATTTCGGCATCACGTGCTAAAAATTTAAGCTTCTAAATCTTTGTAGAAAAAAGGATATAGCGAAAATTACACGATGCCCTGTTTGAAGCAGTGAAACCCTAGAATCCCAAGCTCTGATAGAAAATGTTATGAAACCAACTCCAAAAAGAGAAGAAAAGAGGGATAAACGCCTTATAAATAAGCCACTTTTAGGGGGAAATCTTCTATACATTACATAAATGAATAATTCTTGGATGATACAAATGGAAAACCCTCCTTATATATATAGGACTCCATGGGGTCACAATATAATCCTAGCCGACCTAACAAAAATAATGTAAGGACACAATAACAACAATATTGGGGTTATAGGGGTACAACGATAACAATAAGTGGGCTACACTAACAAAAATAAGGGACTACACTAGTGATATAGGGACCTCAAGAATACCAATTAGAACAGTCCCATGCATTGTATCACGTACAGTGCACCCGGTGTAGTTGTATACCTTAATGTCCCGGTGCATGCACCTTCGACCGCACTGGATTAACTGTCTGGCTGACACACACCTAGATGTTGCTAAACATCATGGGGCATCCTATATTTATTTTCCATCTCAATGCTTGGTAGGTTGGAACTACCAGTGGACTCACTCTAAAATGCACTAGTGTGTTGACACCTGATTAGCGCGTTGATGACAAAAAAATTCGTAATAATCTTTGGCTGACCAGGGTTTTTTTTGTGTTTAAATTTCATAAAAAGCTTTGCCAAAACCTCCGTTACCGAAAATGGATTTTGTAGCAAAATGTTTTTTTGGAAAATTTTGGCCAATTTTATAACACTAAAAACCTCCTTTATAACCTCTGTTGGAGGGTATTTTCCTTGTCATGTACCGAGTTTTCTCTATCAATACTTAGCCAAAATAGTCCCTCGGCTGCCTGATATTTTATTGCACAATTCTGGATCCTGAAGAATAGGAAAAACTTATATTTAAATCCAAAAAGACCAAGATAAATGGCTTACCTAGTGCCTCAAACATTGTACACTCATTGGTATACAATAATTTTAAGAATATTCCTTTTCCCTCCAACTTCACTAGGAAATTTGAATTTCATGCATGACTATGGATATTTTTAGTAAATGAATTAGTTAACTAAAATTGAATTGAGTTTATTATAGTTCTACTACTTAATTGAACCCCTAACTGACTATATTCTAGACTCAAGCTCATTTAACTATCAAACATCACATATAACACTACTAGATAGCTAGATATTATCCACCAACTTGCACACAACTATACTAATATCGTACCAACTTGAATTGACTGAATTAACTAAGAGATTTGGACATTTCTCTCCTGATAACTGCCTATCATGTTATCCTGCTGAAGTATAAATTCAAATTTCCTCATTTGACTAAGGCAAAAGTCAAATGAAGCATTTTATTGCTATAATTTAACAATATAATATACTCCAATAATCCAATTACACCTCTATAAATCTATGGATAAACTCTTTAAATAATGCAAAAAAAAATTGAGAATGATATTGCTGCATTTTTTAGTCCAAATGGAATGACTATATAGGTAAAAGAGTCACATCATAAGGTTATCTTGTGCATATCCTCCTTGAATTTTTTTACTGAAATGAATATAGAGAACCCATTAGTGAATTAGAATGATTGCCTCCTTCCCAAATACTCCAAGGCATTGTCTATGAACCTGAATTGAATAGACTTACATACATATTCTAAACCACTAAAATTATATTAATGCTTCACTCGCCATCATGTAAGAGTCCCTTTAATAGTGACATCCATGCCTGTGGCACTTTTATTTTCCAACACGAATTCCTACACTTTACTGAAGAATGTATCAATTAATCTTGTACCATCAAACCTAGGAGTGTTGTGTAGCTCTCCTCCTATAAAGTGTATTTCCTAGGTTATCTATGGTGCAATTACTTATGGATACTTCATATAAAATATTATAACACCAGGTTAGTCCTCTATTGTACCATTATCATACATATGTATACCCCCTATAATATATTTTATATCTTTCTCGTTTAGTTGGGTTCAGTGGTAAAATGACATGCGGTGAATTTGTTTCAAATGAGATTTATCTCTACTTGGGATTCAACAATGAATTTTTATCAAAGGGCGAATTGATCCACATAATGGCGGGTAAAGTTTAAAGTCATTCAAAATGTCAATCACCCAAAAAAAATAGTTTTACTTCACTCCCCCTACATAGATGTCTAGATTCTTTAATAATCTAATAAGATATCTTATGTAACGGTTAACTAGCTTGAGTTGAATTCATGAACAAACTAGTTTTGGTTCTTGATCAACTCTCATGTCTTTTTAGGTAGGATATTTACACCAATATTGAACTATATCATGAAAAAATCCATCTTATAACTTCACAACTCAATTATCATTTTGACCTCTTTATTATATGAAATTATGGATTTAACATACCCCATGCTTTGATAGTGATGCAACAAACATAACCATTGTTGCTTATGATTCCACTAATTTAGATAATATTTAGATCAAGTTTTTTCTCTTATCAAGCCTTGAAAATACCTTAAGGAACCATTGTACAAACTAATTATCCTAATCTTATGGATTTTTGAAGTTATGTTTTGGTCTTGAATTTTAATGACATCATGACATGTCAAATTATGAAACACTACCTCATATTGTTATCTCTTCATTGGTATCTATTCCAACAACTTTTGAGTTTCTTGTAGTACTTAATTCTACTACTCTCTAAATCCTTCTATACAGATGCACGTTTTGACTATTTTTTCGAACTATGTCTTCTATAGTTCGATTGCCTCCTTGCATCATAATATGTAACTTTGTGGATCGCATTAGTTATGCATCCTCGCATGGTTCCATATCCACATTATAACATACCTTTACTTTCTTATCATTTTTTCTAGTAGTTTAGGAAAATATTCTATCACATACCTTCTACTATGGTAGTAACCACATAATGTGTAAGGTTGAGTACAAAGTTTGTGCAAGTTTACAAACTCTTCGTATTTGTAATAGATGGGTTTACTTCCAATCTATCCACATCCTTATCCCTTAAATCCGCCTCTTAGCCTGCTCTATTAATATTCATGTTGTTTTCCTTCACTGTCTTTCTATACCATATATGCATCTGCATTCCTTTCCTTCACCAACTCTAGGATTTATTATTGTCAATATCATGGCCCAATGATTTCATAAAATAATAAAATGGAGTTTGATATGAATTATTATACTTTTTAAATTTAAATATGGTGAGGTACATGCCCCTATTATTATAAAAATATTATAGAATTCCCCTCTGGTTTGTTCTCAAAATTAATTTTACTACATTGGGAATGGATTAAGTGCACTTTTTGTAATATCTTTCTTCAATATTGGTCACTAATTCTTGTCATGTTCCTCTATGTGACATACTGTACATTAAAATTTTTTTCTCCCCATACTCACCTTCACAACTTCTTGTAGCTATAATGTAAGTGTAGTAAGTTGTGACTAAACATGTGCCATTCCACTTGAACTTTCAACACTAGTTAGAGTTGACTCTATGCACATTTCAATCTATTTCACTTCGTCTTGGGTCATTAGCTTTTGTTGCACCAACAGAACCCAAATATTATGGTTTATGACTGCAATGAACCATTCATTACATAGACCATATTGGATCTAAAATTTTAGTGAATCCAACAAGATTTTAAACCACTTATTATAGTCCCAGAGAAAATCCCTATTTGTTGGTTAATTTCCTCCACATACATATTGCATTTAAATTTACACTTTGGTTTTTGAAATCCACTTAATTGATCTCAATTTATCTCTATGAGTGACTTGGTTTTTCTAATTATATATATAACCTTATACTTAATATACCAATGAAAATTCTAATCTTTAAAATTAAATTGCAATTACGTAATATTACTTCATCTTTCATCATATACTTGACCATATAGGCTACTTCAGAAGTAAATGAGTTTTTTTTTGTAACATCCTTCCTAGTTCCATGAAACACTAAGAGCCTAGGTGTAGAATCTTGTGTCACCATCATAAGATTCAATGTTGATCAAATTATTTGTTGTGCATCCAATATCACTTTCCCTTTTGATGGAATCTTTGTATCCCAAACATTTTTTTAAATTGTTGCCTCTACTACTAGTATAACTTTAGGTATCCTTGAACTTTCACTTATCCTCAAACTTCCTAATTTCTATCAAAATAAATAATGTATAAAGGTCAAAGATACCTAGGTTGAGCGTAGTAGAGGAATAGGCCATTCAAATATCCATGTATTATGGTATGACTTGTGCCCAATTGGGATACCTATAACACATCATTATCCATGATGCCCCATGCTCTTGCCTAAGTGACACTTCAAGACTAGAGGCCTCCCATAATGCAGATGGCATGATTAGATACATCACATGCCACCAAACGTCCCGATACGCACCAAGACAAATGAGATATGGCCGACACTATGGGTGAAATAGTACCTCTTGGAATTAATCCCTCCCCAATCCTTCTTGTGTTAGCTCACAAAGGGTTACACTTACCTAATACACCCATATCCATCTACACAGTCCTCTTAATCTGAAGACAAGTAATAAGGGGAAGGGAAAAATAGTGCCTAAAATTAGGGAACCCAAGCACCAACGGCTTGTAGCCCAATATCAACAACAATGGAAACATGAAGACCACAACCCAACAATAGGATAATCAAAACATGCAAAACAAGGGTAGTCAAATGAATAATCATGGATCCTATTGTGGTACTTACTACCATTATACACGCGAGTGTCCTCTCCTCCTAGATATACTAATTGGGGTACCCAACCACCTTTTACCTCATCTTAGCCCCTTTCGTAGTCATTTGTTACTTGGAACTAATTCCATAACCAAGGGCATGCCACCACTAATGATTTTGAAACCACACCCCTTATTCCACGTACCAAATCTCTAATTTATCTTCATTCTTCATGTTCATGAGTATTTTATTACTAAATAAGAAATATCATCCCATATAAATGTGTAAATTTGGCAGCTCAAGGAAAAAATCCCTCCTTTAAATAGTATTCTTCATTAAGAAAGAGCCCTCCTATCCCTGATAATAATTAAATTTGGTTAAGGGAAAATGTGTTTTTATTATGGAAACCCACATGCATACAACAATACAATTTTTCCTTAAAGAGGAATTTTGAAACCTTGGAAGCATATGAATACAATTCAAGTGATCCTCCTTTGGACCTCATCATAAAGCTTCTTATTCTTTTATCTTCCTTGGTTTGGCCTACACAATTCTGAAATTAGTTTGTAGAAATTTATTCATACAAGTATGAAACTATAGGGTCCGAGCTCATGCTTGTAAAAAGGAAAATTTGATTTGGAGCCACAACGTCAATCACCAAAGTGAGTTATGGCATTGCAGGTTGGCATATCTACATTATGAAGCACTACTAAAGTTTAATAAACTTGTCTCTGGGATTCTTGATGTTCAAGAAAGTCATGATGGAGTATGCATGGGATGCGTTAGTGGAAATAAGACCGAGGTACCATTCCCATATAGAAGTTATAATACAAATTATATTCTTCAACTCATTCATTCTCACCTTTACGGACCCATGTTAATGCATTCTGTTAGTATCCATCTATATTATATCATATTCATTGATATGTTTAAAGACTTCAAGGCATTTGATATATTTAAAGACTTCAAGGCACTGATAAGGAATCAAAGAAGGAAGGTATTAAGAATAAAACTATTGTACGCTTCAATCCTGAGAAAAATAGAGTGGTTGAAATAAAGAATAAGTATATTGTCAGATTTTCCCTACCAATGCTTGATGATCAAAAGTTACCACAAAGTTCCTTTAGGGAGAAGAAAAAAATACAACATTCAAAGTAGAAAACATTTTTCCTCATCAAGCCTTGGAAAAAGAAATCCTGAAGAAGATTTCACAACTACGAAGCTCGATATTCATCATCTTAGGATATTTGGTTGCCTCGTATACTTTCATGTGTCGAATGATAAAAGGAACACATTGGAAGGCACCAAAAATAAAATACACTTTTAGGGTATTGCAATAGTTTAGTATATATATATCTTTCTGCTACGACTCATAATCAAGGTTTTATTTTGTTCAATGGGAATGAAAAGGCCCATGAGTATGAATATGTGCAATATTATTATGATTTACACAATATGAATGGGTCTCTGGACCCCCATCATGGATAAGGAAGGAGAACAAGTGCCTTGTTCCCTAAATACAATTTTTTTGTCTTAATAGAGAAGAAGAAAACTATAATAAGAATCAGGCAAAAGGTTTATGTTATACAAAAATATGGGTATTAGGAAAAAAGCTAACAAGTATATGCACATTTTATAATATGCGGATTATTTAGAATGCACACATTAATATAATGTATGTGCATTCCTTAAATTTAAAATTTCTTTGGCAAGATTGTTTTCAAATTGTGTTTTCTAACTTGATTCTTTTCGGTTTATTTTGAAAATGAAAAGTATACTTGCTTAGTCTACATAAACATTAAAAACTAAACAAAATTCTTCTCAATATCTCTATTTTTCATGTTATCTTTAAATAAGATACAAATAGATAATATTAATAAAACCTAACATACATATACCATCTTTCTTTATACTATAACTACACTAATACCAACTAATATATGAAATCTACTAAAAAAAATTATTTAATTGTATGTAATGTTCCAAATCTAGAACTTTCTGCTCCATTGGGAATATCTTAAGATATTCCAATATTCCAACTCTAAGAGTATTAAAAATCAACACTGAACTATTTCAAAGATTGAATGTAGGGGAATTTACTGGATATGTCACCTCCATAAGGAAGGATGAGATCTAGAGGCTACCTAGCCCACTATCAGACTCTGCCAATAGAACTCGTCAAAAGCTAATATTTCCCTTCAAGGAATTTCTGCAACAGTATCCAAGAGGACGCTGTATAAGGAATCCCATGTGAAAATAAGGCAATACAATGCTGGTATGCCTTAGAATATATCTGATACAAACTACCTGCAGAATATAATCTCAAAGAAATAACCCTATGTGGGTTATTCAGATCTCCCACCAACAAGTATACCGAAATAATGCTTAATGAGATAATGCAAGAAGAGTACAAATCTGACACATAATATGTAGCAACAAATATAATACAAATTCCTTGAGGAAAATGCCTCTCATGGTGAGCTTAAATCAACCTCAAAGGGAAATGTACATAAAGCAAGAGAATACACTGCTACATAACCTGACAACTCAATCACTGCATAGTATATGAGGAAAAATGACTGCAAACTGATATATATGAGATGATATAACAATATGTGATCAAATAAAGATAGGGGAGCAAGACTTCAACCCCAGAAAACATTATTACAACAATCCTCCAAGGGATTGGCTAAAATACATAAAACAGGAAAATGTCGGAGTTGGAGTGTAGCTACTGCAACTCAAATATAATAAAACATAGGAGAAGGAAGTAGATATTGCAATAAACAATGATACCTCCTCCAATGATCTCCAAAGTGAAGGGGTTGATCCCCTTACTGGAGATTTCACCCTCTAGTGCACAAAATGAACCCTTTGTGCAAGCCACCTCTGAAGATAACAATGTAGGGAAAGGAGACTATGCTGGGCATGAGAAGAAACATATGGCCCAATGCCAAAATATGCAATATCAGCTAAAAGGTTTCTCTTGCTGATCTCCTAGAGAAATAATGAGTTCTTCCCCTACTCAACCAACTCCGGAAATGAATGATGAAGGTCCCTCACTGCAACACCAACAACTCCAACGTTTCTTGCTGCAAGAATAACGCAGTAGCCGCAAATTACTGCTTTTGCCTCAAGCCAAGATGTGAGGATGATGAGGAAAAATCTCTCCATGTAATCCCATGGAACAGAAAGGCATTCCTAAACATGAATCCCTCTTGTGTTAAGCAGCACAAGCTATCTTAGTTGAAGAGAGCTTCAACTTTGAAATTCTTTCTCCAAAGATCAAACCCAACAATGACTCTCCTTCATATTTTATGCAAGGCATGCTCCCTTGCCATGGAACCCACTCACATTAGGGTTTCTCTCATTTCAAATTTCCCTCCATCCAACTGCGCAATCTTCGTGTGCAAGCTTCCCCTCTTGGGTACGTTGTTGACTTGGGTCAACCATGGTCTAGCTCACTTACTTTTGGCCCTTTTCACACTTGGGGCTGCTAAGTTAAGCCACTTAAGTGACTTTTTACACCTTAGGAGTGTTTATTATATTGCTACATGGGCTCCCTCACCCATTTTATTCACTTTATTAAAAATAAAACAAATCTAATGTTCCAATTACCTTATTGAAAAAAAATTGGAACATTACAGTCCTCCTCTCCCAAAACTTTCTTTTCCTCAAGCAAGAGAAAGGATGAACTGAAAAAAGTCCTCCACTCAAGGCATGGAGTCTGAAATATCCTCATGTAGATCCTCCATTCCCCAAGCAATCAACCAAGCAAAATGAGTCACCCTCAAACTAGGCAACTCTTGAAAGTACTCCTCCACCTTGTGCTTATGAGAAATAGGTGGGCTGAATTTCTGAACTTGGTAAGATTCATAGCCTACCCCATGCTGTCCTCTTCTCCACTTATGATGAATGTGGAGTGAAAGCTGAACTTGGGCTGCAACAATGTTGCCTTCAAGAGGCAAGATGAAGTCTATATCCACAAGGATATCTTCTCCAATGCTACAAGTCAAGATGGCCCAAATCATCTCATATGTGATGAGTTGGAATTCATCATCATATGGAATCCAAACAATCATATGGTTCACCTCATGGAAAAACACATGGCTGAACATGGTGACCATATCACCTCCCCATACTCCCCTTTGAGCATGTGCTGCAAAAAGAATGGAGGTATTCTCTCCCAAAGAGCACATCCACCCAATGAGTCTCTCCCTCCTCATGATACATATGGGGCTGCTATTGATATATGGCTGAAATTAAATGGCCTTCAAAAGAGACCCAAGCCACCCCATCAAACATAAAAACCATGAAGTGCCACTACCAAAAATTCAAACTCTCCAAATAGCTCCTCCCACATGAAGGAAAGAGATGAAGCTTGGAAATCATGGGCTGCCCATTGTTTCTCCTGAAACATACATTATAAAAAATAGGGAGAATCATACTCCCAATGGGCATCTTCAATTCATTTCCGCCCTTCAAAATAGTACTTCCTCTAAACAACGTTCTACTAGTAAAATATGGAAGCATAAACTTTGAGAGCAAAGAGGTGAAATATAGTTCCATGTATGGAACCAGCACAGGGCATTATTAGCCTACCTCAATATATGATGCAAGAAGTGTCTTTTCAGCCACTTTTTTGCTGCCACATTCATCCTGCAAGATTTTATCATGAAAATATACTTTGGTGCCAAAGGTGCACACCAAAACCCATGTGGCTTTCCCCCACAATCCACTGCTAACATAGCCATCATTTTTGCTGCAATGAACCATAAGTACAAAAAAACACAATGTGAAAGAAGGAAGTGTCCCTCTTGATTTGATAGGATGCTAATAAAGATAAGAGAGTGCAAAGCATGTAAAAAATAGTTACCTCCCTCATCATGTACTTTGGCCTTTGAGCTGAAATGGCTCAAGTGAAAAGTCCCCCTTACTGCAACATATTAGGGGAGTGGTTGTGCCAACCATCTCATCATATTTTGGGCTATGCATCTATCCACATGTTGATATGCAACCATTAAGATGCCCTCCGAAGTGGACTCCTCCATAAATGAAGAATATGAATGAAAATGCATGAAAGAAGAACCCATAAATGCTGCATGTAGATCCCTCTTCTTGTTTTTGTGCAACCAAGCCAAGAAAGTCAAGATGTAGTAAGGAGTTCTCTCCTCCATTAATATTTTGTTTTCATAACCTACATGCCTCCAAAGTACATCACTTGTGAAGTGGCTTTGAGAACACTCTGACAAGTAATCCAAGCCCTCAAGTGACAACGCTACTGGTCTTTGGAGTAGGGCCACTGTCATCTCAAATCTCCCCTCTTTGACATGAATCTTGATAAAGACTCCTCCCGTAATTTTGTTGCACATGTAGAGCCCCTCACATGAAGAAGGTGTTTCTTGGGCATCAAATTTCAAAGAGAAATCCCCTTTCACTATGCTAATGCCTCCTCTTGCTCCGGCAACAACATAAAACTTGAGCATCAAAAGTATTTACTGCTCCTCCATACTTCCACCATACCCAATATAAAATGGGCACATAATGAGTGGTAAGAGAAATTCCATCCCATCATGATGCACCCATTTTCTCCTCTTTGTTCATCAAGAGAAATAATTGTGAAATGATCCTGGGACATGTGGGTTATGGATCCACCACATTTTCATTGGGCACACTTCATCCATAAGGCTATGCTCTTTGGTGTAATTATCCTACCCCTTGGTACCTCTTCCACAAGAGCTACCATTATCCCAAAGAAGATTTCTCCTTTTGCATTTCATGGGAAATTGAAATGAAATCTTCGTCATGAAAAAATTTCTAAACCCCACCCTCACATGTGATACATGGCTCATCAATAGTGCATGAGAATGATGAGGGTTTCTTTCCTCAAAATAGCACAGCGCAGTGAAAATCTGTTACTCTAGAAAATCAGCTTGCCATTGTATGCAATCCCTCATGGCATGTATTTAACCAATAGGAAATGAAAACTCATGCATACCTCAAGGTAAAGTTTGGAAGGGTCTTTTGTGCATGCAAGAGTCTCTTCCCCAAATGTGTTGGCTGCCTCAACTGCTGGAGATGAAGGCTTCTCCTTCATGATAAAGAGAGTGCTGGTATGTGCCTCTCCATGCTTCTGCTTTATTTCTCTCTGAGAATAGGAAGTGCATGGTCCTTCCTCTTCTCCTTCTTCTATTTCCTCAACCTCCTTGGATAGGTTCTTGCTGGACCCAAAACTGATGAGATCAATCTCATCCTCTGCATAATTTTAACCTCTTCTTCCTCTGAAATTTGAAATTCACAAGCTGAGCCAAGTTCTAAGCTTTGATACCACTGTAATGTTCCAAATCTGGAGCTTTCTGCTCCATCGGGAATATCTTGAGGTATTCCAATATTCCAACTGCAGGAGTATTAACAATCAACACTGAACTATTTCAAAGATTGACTGTAGGGGAATTTACTAGATATGTCACCTCCACAAGCAAGGATGAGATCCATAGGCTACCTAGCCCACTAGTAGACTCTTCCAATATAACTTGTCAAAAGCTAATATTTCCCTTCAAGGAATTTCTACAACAGTGTCCAAGAGGATGCTGTATAAGGAAGCCTGTGTGAAAGTAAGGCAATCCAGTGCTGGGATGCCTTAGAATATATATGATACAAACTCCCTGCAGAATATAAGCTCAAATAAATATCCCTAAGGGGGTTATCAGATCTCCCACCAAAAAGTATACCGAAATAATGCTTAATGAGAGAACCTTCAGTAGTATTAAAACTTTAATATGTAACAGTAGTGAAATAGTGCCTCATGTAATGCAAGAAGAGTAAAAATCTGACACATAATCTGTAGCAGCAATATAATACAAATTCCTTGAGTAAAATGCCTCCCATGGTGAGCTTAAGTCAACCTCAAAGGGAAATGTACATAAAGCAAGAGAATACACTGCTACATAACCCAACAACTCAATCACTGTGCAGTCTATCAGGGAAAATGACTGAAAATTGATATATATGAGATGATATAACAATATGTGCTCAAATAAAGAAGGGGGAGAAAGACCTCAACCCCAGAAAACGTTATTACAACAATCCTCCAAGGGATTGGCTAAAATATATAAAACAGGAAAATTCCGGAGTGGCAGTGTAGCTGCTGTAACTCAAATATAATACAACATAGGAGAAGGAAGTATATGCTACAATAAACTACGATACCTCCTCCAATGATCTCCAAAGTGAAGGGGTTGAACCCCTTACTGAAGATTGTACCCTCTAGTGTACAAAATGAACCCTTTGTGCAAGCCACCTCTAAAGATAATGCTGTAGGGAAAGGACATTGCGCTAGGCATGAGAAGAAACATATGGCCCAATGCCAAAATATGAAATATCGGCTCCTGGGTTTCCCTTTCTGATCTCCTATAGAAAGAATGAGTTCTTACTCTACTCAACCAACTCCAGAAATGAATGATGAAGGTCCCTCACTGCAACACCAACAACTCCAACGTTTCTTGCTGCAAGAATAACGGAGTAGATGAAAATGACTGCTTTTTCCTCAAGCCAAGATGTGAAGAAGATGAGGAACAATCTCTCCATGGCCTCCCATGGAAGATAAGGGCATTCCTAAACAGGAATCCCTCTTGTGCTAAGCAGCACAAGCTATCTCAGTTGAAGAGAGCTTCAACTTCGAAATTCTTTCTCCAAAGATCAAACCCAACAATGGCTCTCCTTCATATTTTATGCAAGGCATGATCCCTTGCCATGGACCCCACTCACATTAGGGTTTCTCTCATTTCAAATTTCCCTCCATCCAACTGCGCAATCTTCTTGTGCAAGCTTCCCCTCTTGGGTACGTTGTTGACTTGGGTCAACCATGGTCTAACTCACTTTCTTTTGGCCCTTTTCACACTTGGGGCTGCTAACTTAAGCCACTTAAGTGACTTTTTGCACCTTAGGAGTGTTTCTTAGATTGCTACATGGGCTCCCTCACCCATTTTATTCACTTTATTAAAAATAAAACAAATCTAATGTTCCAATTACCTTATTGAAAAAATTGGAACATTACATTGTATCAACACCTCAATCTATAATCATAAATTCAAAATCATGATGACTTACATTACCAATACAAATTTAAAACAAAGTTGTACATAAAAATGATACATTATATAACTTCAACATCATAATGATTTACATTAACACTACGAATCTAAAACACAATTATAACTAAAATGTTGCGTTCTAGATATAATATCACTCATGTACTCAAAATTTCCATGAACAACAACTTATTAAATTTGTAAATTTTAATTCAATAGTTTGTGTTAAATTCCTTTACAACATTCAAATATGTACTCAACATTTCCACTAGAAAAAACTTATTAAATTTGTAAAATTTATTTCGATAGTTTGTGTTTAATTCCTTTACAACATTCAAATTTATTATGAAAATTAATATATGTTAAAATAGGAACTTGATAAAATGGCCCTACACGCATTATATGTAAGCCCCTCAAACTGTTGTATCCTTTTTTTGTAAATATGCAGTACATTTACAACCTCTTCTCTGGGCATGCCAAAGAAAGAATCCACGAACTTTCCCATACAAGTGTTAATGGTTCCACAATTATTGGGACAATCATTTAAAAGTAAATTGAGGGCGTATTGAATGAGAGATTTCAATGTGACTTGGCTTCCCTGAGGAGTGCAGTCGATGAGGCACCCGAGAAGTTTTTGCAGAGGTGGAAAATAATTCAAAAGACTTTCCATTCCAAAAACCTCTATTTTCTGCGCATTTTCATTTTTGGTGACTATCTCATACTTGAAATACATGTTTCATAGCAGTCTCTATTTCAAATAACACGAGTATGTGTGAACCCACATAACGCAATCCCTGAATTGGGGGCTGGATTGATCCTGTAATTATGAAATTTTAATGAGAGGGTCCATATAAAATGAGTATTGCATATCAATAGAAGGGTAGTAACCTTTTGTCACCATTTAATGAATGGTTGCGATATGCTTCACAATGACTCTCCAACCTCAGTGCTTCTTAACCATATTATCAAATTATTCATTACTGGGATGTACATCTCATCCTGTTTTAACATTTCAAAATACAATGCTACCACGGGTTCTTCCTCCAAAGTATTTTCCTTATTAGAAGTCACTTTATACACTCTATACTAGATGGAAAAAACAGCTCTAATCCCCTTGGAAACCATTCTCTTCGGTCTATCAGCTACTTGAATTCCATCACTTTCTCACCAAATTCTCTCTATGGTTGATTATCATTGGTTTTCTTCACTTATCTATGATTAAACATGATTATACCATGTTTTACTCATGATGGTGTTGCTAAGTACATTTATCACAGGGTTCCATCGTCGAAATCCCTCACAAGCTAGTTAAGTATGGAAATTCCTAATTTAGGGCTTTGACACTTCTAATGTGATTCTCGAGAAATTGAGAGAGGTTATTATACAAATGATGTTGCAATACCTCTCCATAACTTGGATTCCACCCAAGTCACTCATATGGGTGTCTAGAAGGAAATTAGCCAATTTGTCCAAATCTGTAATAAATTCTAAACTGAGAAATTTTGCCTCCATTTACGTGCACTCGAAGTAGAATGAAGAAATTATGGGACATGGGTTTTTGTCCCAATATAGAATATTTAATAAATTAAATAGTTTTTCAAAATTCCTTATAGTTTGGGAGATATTCAGGGTTCTTTGAGACTAATTTAAGTAAAATTCTGAATTTCCAGATTTGTCAAAATCTCCCAAACAACCCTATTTTGGAATTTTTGTCAATGCTATTACCTTGGTGACATCAAAAAGCTATTAAAAATTTAGGATCGATGATCCTTAGGCACCATTAGCTTCCAAATTTTGTGAACAATTCTCATCTAATCCATAAACTTGTGTATGGAATACAATTGAACAAGAAACTAAAAATCAAATATCACAATTAGAACTGATAGGAAAAATTAGTATAGGTATTTTTAGGGTTATATTGCATACCATTTTGTAAATCTGAGGCCATTATAAAAGACTACAACAAAGATAGATTGAGAGGACGAGACCGCATAATTGTTGTAATCAATTTATTTCATCTCATGAGGATTGAAGAATGCATGTACATGAATTATGTTTGATTATTGATACATTTTGATTCAATACATTTTTATTTTGTCACCAATTCTTTGTGAGTACCATGGTTCTTCCCAATTTCTAAGTGTTGATTTAATTTAACTTGTCCCAAGTGTTGCAAGGGCCACCATGACTTGAGATCAAGTTTCTCCATTCGATTAAGTTTTATATTTATGTTTTCCGTGTGAATTGGTTTTTAGATTAAAAATACATGTTTAGCATAAGAATTGTGTTTTAAATGTAGAGTACTACATCAATTAGTTTGAAGGATGAATGCTTCTTGGATGACTGTAGCATTTTTGGATTTCGTTGACGTTTCCATTCCATGCTTAAGTGGAGATATCAATCAAATGAATTTTTGTGCAGATATTTGAATGCTGAAGACATATTTTATTGGATGAATTTCAATATCTCCTTTCTTCAGTAATTTTTAATCGATTATTATGGGAATGTGTGAGAACCTCTTCATGAAATAATTGGAAAATATTAGAATTCGAATGTAAATGATCAAGTCTTGAGGATCTAGTGCTTCTCATATATTTTTAATGTAGAATTCGAATTGGGATTTGTGTTGAGAAAGATAATGAATGAAACAAAGGATTGAATTAAATCCTCAGTGATTTGTGTTGACAATCGAATTAAAATTAGAAACTCCTATAGTTGAGTGATAGCATTTTCCAAATCTCTGCATTGAAACAAGAGACCAACACACTTCGAATTATATACTTGATTTCCTTATAACCATAGGTGGCATTCAAGCACTATGTAACAATGGCATTGCTTTGATTTCAATTTTTTTTCAAAAGCACAAAGAGAATTTTCATACATGTGTCATTAATTATAGCAGTCTAATTCAATTTTTGATTGGTTTCGGGGGGTTTATATAAGCTTGTGAAACACTGAATCTAATTCCGAATAATAATAGAGTCAAAAGTGAAACTTTTCCATCCAATTGTTGAGATGCATCAGACCTAAATAATTTTGTGTAAATTCAATTTCCGTAAAAGTGTGTTGGTATTTCCAATTTTGTGATTGAGTAGAAGTGGTATTTACTAAAAGTTAAAATGTTGGTAGCTTACTTTTTGGGAGTAAATCTATAGTGTTGTGTGTGTTAAGGTTTGTTGGGTTTTTAATTCATTATTTTTAGATTGGTGTTACCTTATCGATTTTCAGTGCGAGTTATTTTCATCAAAGAGCAAGTTATAGGTTAATTTAAATTCCAAATTGCTTGAGATTAATTTGTTGAAATAAGTGAAGCAGTTAGGTGGGTTTACAATTAGAGTATAATAGCATCATCATTTTCTTGATTGATTTTTCCTCATTGTATTACCTTGTGTGATTAAGAATAATTTTGTAAGTCTGCCCTTTCTTTCATAGAAGCTAGGGTTTGGTGAAGTAGACTAAAAGTTATTTTACAAGAGTGTCGAAGAATTTCAATTGTAGAAAGAAAATTTGAGTTGTTCATTTCATTTGATTAGGTGTGTGCATAATTCCTTAGTTAGAATTTATTTTGATTATTGCTTAAAGTGTGTGTGGAGCTCCAATTACCATATTGCTTTCAATTTCAAGAAGATATTAATGCAAGATTAGTCTTGAGATTCCAGTTTGAAGTTTGTTTATATCAATTTTTGTTTGAGTAGATTAAGGTTTTCAATTATTTATTTAAAGTTCAAATTTCATCAACAATAAAATTAGGGTTTTAATTTCCTTTAAAGAGTAGACTTGGATTGATTCAATAGAGATCTTAAGTTTTAAAATTTAATTTAATTATTTTTCATGATTCCCTTTTCAGAATTTTTTTATTCACAAGCATTTGTATATTTTATTACTTATTTGATCGTTATAAATGAAACATTAAAACTCTGACCTACAAATTGAATTAAGAAGTACAATCCAACTCGTGTTTATGAGCCCGGGTTGAAAATTAAATATTAAGAGCTTTAATTCACCAATTAAAAATCTCATCGGTTCTTATGGAAACTTCCATTTCACCTCACTATGTCTCGTGTTCTACTTTTTGTAATTCGTCAAGTCATGAAGAATACACTCCATTCTCTTTATGATCATATAATGTATTAAGCTTTTAATTGACACAAGATAGTGGGGTCATCCATGATGATGAAGAAGGTAATAAAATTATCAAGTATCCATTCCATTCCTTATCATTTCCAATTTTACTTGAAGAAAGTTATTTTATCCGAGTCATTCATGAAATTTGTCTGATTTGTCCATATTTAGATGTGAAATTTGAAGAATATTTTCACTGGGGTAATGTGTTTTCCTAAAACATAATTTTTTATTAAATTAGTGACGTAGATGAATATCATTTGGATAGTAGAAATCTAGTCGAAATTACTGGCGGTAACCATCCACGCACCATGCATAATATGATTCAATATTCAAAATGAAATTTTATAATTATTGAAATTTTTGGGACTCATCAGGGAGTTGAGGCACTTAAAATTTTGTTGATGGTTATGTCAGGTTCTATCAAATTTGGTAATATCCCTAAAATAATTCAGATTTGGATCTTCTCGCAAAATTATGTTCTTTACATGTTTTCAATGAATCCAAATTCCTTCTTGAAACATGTTTGTTATTTTAAATTTATCTCTTTCAAATTTCAAGATTTTGTCTTTGATAGTACTGAATATTATGTTTCAATTGATAATTCCTCATGTAAATATCATGTGTCAAACTTGGGTGTGTAATGTATACCTTTCAGGGATGAGAAAAGTTGTGAAGTTTACCATTATAAAGATTATAATTGGATGAAAGATTCATACCTATCACATTATTTTTAAAGTAATAAAATCTTGATCCTTATCGTGAATATTCAAATACTAATCCTTTTCTTCATGGAAACCGATATCCTCTTCGGCGTCAATGAATGCTTCTGTAATTTTTTGAATCAAGTTTCTATTTTTCATCCGCTACATATCGACTGGTTTCATGTTTTTTCCATATTGGAATTTATTTATAATGATTATGAATTGAGCCCTTGTTGTATCCTGTCACAAGTAGATTGTTTGTCACATTCAACATATGAGGAATATGGTGCTTTCATTCAAATAATTTATAAAGTTGTTCAAAATGATTTATCTTTATTGTCACCCCATCGAGAATCTTATGTCTTAATCAACCCATATAATCATTGTTGTTATTCTAAAAAATGACTTAATTGATCATTTCCCAATAATGTACATAATGATGGTTGTTTTACATCAGCTGATATTTATGGTTTATCATCTCAATATTTAGATACTTGTAAAGCAGTTAAGGAAATTTATCCTCTGTTGATGGTTATGTTAGGTCCTCACTATCTTGATAAGCTTTCTAAACATGATTAAATGAATTTTCCCTCGCAAGATTATCATCTCGATTCCACACTATTAATTGGAAACTCCCCCCTTCCCTCCCCCCATGGATTTCAATTTTCTGAAGAGGATTTATTTAAATTTCATGATCCAATCTATAATTAGTTGGAGGCATCTTAATTAGCAATACCATTTTCTAGAAACACGTTTTGATTTCTTTCGATGTTTGTTAAGGAAGCCAATATAAGTGTAAGTGCTTTTAAAAGGAGTTGTAGAGGTTTGTATGATTTCTCTTCTTATAAAAAAGGTAAGGTGGTTGTTTGGGTAAAGTCAGGTGGCATGAAACATCTATATTTCTTTAAGAAGTACCTTATATTTTTTTTGCAACATATTAAATATTTTATATTTTATAATGCATGTTATCATATATTGGTTTTCATTTTTTGTATCTTTGTGATATATCATTATGCTTAGCCTTGACCTTCTAGTTGGTTAGGCTAGGAGTAGGCTTAGTTTCATTTAGTTTCCTTTGCATTGCATCCACCTTTGTTCCCGCTCTCCATTTAGTCTTTACATCTATTTTGTTTTCGTATTTTTTTCTTGCATGATGCTTTTTACTTAATTCTTTGTTTTCTTTGTCTCTTGTTTTTTTTATGTCTTTTCTTTCGTATTTTCTTAATAAGACCTTGTGTGAAAATTGCATGGATCAAAAGGGACTTTGTCGTTAAATAAATGAGAAGTGTGACAGCCACAACACTTTGTTTTCTATTTTCCTCCTTGTTTGTTTGGGAAAATGCCATAGGTTGTGCTAAGTCCATATGGAAAATACGATTCGTTCATGAGGAGAACCTTGAGGGAATCTATTATATCGATGCTTATGTTAGTGTCTAAGCTACTCAACTTAGTGTAAATATACATGTGTCTTAACGCTTATCCAAACTAGTAGATAATGGGTAAGGGGAAAATTTAAAGTGAAAAAAAAAATATCATAGGTCTTAAAATAATTATGTGAAAGGAAAACCTCCTCTGCACTCAATAAGTCGGGATCCCTCTTCCACCTATTTCAAATAATAAGTGTCGATGCGAAATCCTTTTAAATAAATCAATAAAGGGTGAAAGAAGAGAAATGCTTCCTATGCAAGGAGGTGAAGAAAGCGACTTCATCGAGGTATTGTTCAGGCTGGCCGGTAGTAAAATAATTTTTGTGCTCCAGAAGTGACTTTGTCAGGGGTACTTTCCAGGCCCAATGGAAGCGGAGCAATGCCAGAGATTAAAAATCAATAATATGAATATCATAAACTTGTCATGAGTATTACCCTTATCTATATTGAAACAATTGTGATATGGTGTATATTTGTGTGTGTGTTCAACCAAGTAGAGAAACATAAGACACTATCTATAAAACTGGGTTGAAAGGGGAAAATTGGGGCAATAAATACTTCCTAAAATTGTGACCCTCAACTTAAAGTTATTCCCAGATAGCGAAGCTGAAGTCTGCCAAGTATGTTGCCAAGTATTATCGTTGCTACAACACTGTCCAAATTTTCACTACATCTAAATTTAGGTCCTTACTTCATTGTTATATCAAGTGCCACTTTGGTCATCAAGTGTCATTTTTTTTTTCATATGTATGAAGTGCTCTAAAATTTTCTTAAGTGTCGTCGCATTGACTAGAACATATATGTATGCATTTCATGGTCATAACACCTTTTTTGTTGTAAACCGACACTTCCGGGTCGCAGTTGCACAAAATTCACTAGATAGACTTTGGGAATGTGCATAAAGTGGAATTTTGATGTATACTCATTTTTTATCAGGCTTTTCTAAGTTTTTTGAAAGACTTAGTACGTGTCACATATGGTTTTATGTCTAGAATTCACCTTCATCACCCATGATTAATCATATAAACTTAAATGAATTTCGGTTTGAAAATGAGCTCATTAATGCTAGGATCACATGAGCACACTCTGAAGCCTTGGTAGGACAACCTTCATTGTTTGAAAGTGTGCCCTACACACTCCTTGAGAGTTGTGCGCAATCCAAAAGCACGAATCCCCTTCCTTGTTATGAACTGTGCCCTTCAAAATGTAGGCCTTCTTTTGGGCATACTCCCTTCTTTTTAGCATACTCCTTTGAATTGAAGGAATGAACTGTCCTTAGGAGCACTCCTTAAATCTAAAGGAATGTACCCTCTTGGGATCACTCCTTTGATCTGATCAAATAAACCCTACTTGGGAGCATTCCTTTGAACTGAAAGAATGTGCCTGCCTTGGGAGAATTCCTTTGAATCGAAGGAATGTTCCTTCCTTGAGCGCACCTCGAAGGCCTTAATCTCCCTCCTTTAGCCTTCTAAAATGTGCCATGCACCCTCTTTGGTCTTTGGAGTGCATAAACACACTTCGAAGGAATGAAGCACCATACTTCACTATTTGGGCTTGCGCCACGCGCCCTATTTCATCTCTTGGGAGAATGAGTGAAGTTTGAAGGAAAAAATCCACATCCTTCAACCTTAAGACTTGCACCATGCACCCTCATTATAAGTTTCCTTTGAAAACATTCCATTGACCCGAAGAGATGCACCCTCCTTGAGAGAACTCCTTCGACCTGAAGAAATGTGCCCTCTTCAAGAGAACTCCTTCGACCAAAAGAGATGTGCCCTCTTTGAGAGCAGTCCTTCAACCTGAAGAGATGCACCGTATTTGAGAGCAATACTTTGACACAAAGGAATGCACCATATTTCTCTCCCTTGAGTGCACATCACACTTTGGAAACTTGAATCCTTTTCCTTCTTCCTTCGAATTTGCGTCATGTGCCATTCCTTGAATTTTTCCCTCTCTTGAGTGCATGAGCAAATGCCAAGGTTGTGAAATCTTTTCTCTTTCAAAATTTAAGCCTTTCAAAGTGTGCCCATGCAGCCAGAAGCCCCATTGACAGTTTTGAGTGTGTCGAAAAGGCATGAAAAGAAAATATGAATAAAACATGGAAGATTAGGAGGCTTTTAAGATGATATTTTCTTTTAAGATGAAACATGAAAATAAGTAGGAACACACTTGAAACTTGATAATCGAATCACCCCAAATACTCCAAGATTTAAGACCCTTTGGAGGGTGAAAGCACCACGATAAGAAGATAAACAAAGAGAAAATAAAAATATGTAGTTGTGTCACCATTGGAGAAGGTCCATGTCATCAATCACTATTAGTCCCAGTCATCAAATATAGCGACATTTCAAGTCTCATCATATGATGATGTGGAGGTCATGATGCAGTATTGTAATCATTGTAATATAAAAATGAGTGCAATTCCAAGAATCATATGTGGAACATGAAGAGTCACATAGTCTTATATGGACCAAGGTTGTATAGAAGTCGAAAAGTCCTTCTGAAGTTAAACAATTGTTTAGAAGTACAAAGGAAACACTAGGAGTCCAAGAGTCATGGGGGTAATCTAAGAGTCATGAGGATATGCAAGGTCATTCCTCTTGCTATAAAAAAAACCTCATAACTCAAGTAAAATGTTTTTGTAACCTTAAGCTTTGGAGAGCTAGTATTGGACTGCCAGTAAAAGGAGTGAAGGAATACCACTATCAAAGTGGACAACATTAGCCCTTCCTAAGGATCTCAGAGGTTGGGAAATTAAAAATTTACCTATCTTCTATTTATCCTTAGGTGCAAAGTTGTTATGGAGGCTTGATGAGAATCTAGGCTCTTTGTTGGGATGAATTATATGCGCAAAATCATTGTCAGGAACTTCAGTCTCAACATGGTTCCATTGTCAACACAAATCTCATAGAAATGGCTTAATCGGATGGAAGGCTCTAGTCCAATCTTTCCCTTTGATTAGAAATTGGTCTGCTTGGAATATCGATAATGGGACTCATGTTAGAATTGGATAGGATCCTTGGGTTAGGGAAGGTGAATAAGACAAGCTCTCAGAGGGGCTTAGAAATAAATTACAAGTAAACCATAGTTTCACTGTTTCGGATGCAACATCTTCCTACCCATAGGTATGTGGATCTTAAGGATGGAAAATGACAATCTCCCTAAGGCTAAATGAGGAGGAATCATAGGAATGATCATCCTATGTGCTACTTCTAGTTAATAGTTTCATCCATATGGACTAGGAGACTGAAGACTTTTTGTTTTGGACAAAAAACACTACTTTTGACTCCTAAACAGTAAAACAAGGTTATAAATCATTTATGGAGGAAACGATTTTAGTAGAAAAATAGGAATGGTGGAAACAATTATGGAAAGCTCCTGGTCAATTAATGGCCAAAATTGTGTTATCACTGGCTCTTAACAATAGACTCCTTACATGGGAAAATCTTCAATGACATGGCTGGGAAGGATTGAGTCGATGTTCTCTTTATGGAATTGATGCTGAAACTGGGCCTCACATTTTCTTTTTATGTTCTTATGCAGATTCGATATGGAACAAGTCGGTCTCTTCATTTACAATAGTTCAGCTTCAAGCGGTAGATTGTGTTCTCTCTCGCATGAAATAATGGTGGAAGAATCCCGGGGTAAGCTCCTTTACAACATTCCCTTCTTTCTTCACGCATGGAATTTGGTGGGCAAGAAACATGGCAATTTTTCATGAAAAATCCATCCTAGAGGAACTGAATTTGGCTTTAATTGTTCAGTGGACAAAAGAACACAAGTGTCCACCCAAAGTTTCCAAACTGAGGATAATACAACCCCCAGTCATAAACCATGACATGCCTTGGGAATTTTTTGATGGAGCCACCCAAGGGTCTCCTGCGCTTGCTAGTACAGGAGCCACCCTCCATCTTAACCGGGAAAAGAAGTTTCTAATAAAAATTTTACCTGGTCATGGCTCAAACAATAAGGCCGAATTGGATGCTCTATGGAAAGTATTATTTGTGGAAAATAAGAAAGATATAACAAATTTACAGAGATTTGGTGATTCGAAGGTGATTGTGGACTGGGCTCTTTAGCACTCAGAGATATTGGCCCCTCACTTATAGGTGGTCTTACATTCCATTCATAGTTTCTTCTCAAAATTCAAATCCCTATCCTTAAAACATGTTACATAGAGATGAATACAAAGGATGATTTTTTATCAAAACAAGATCTGACTCTTTTTCCATGACGCCTGATGATAGTGGATCCCTCCTCTACTGTAGAGGAAGTCATTCTTGTTTAAAAAATGGAACGAAGAAAGAAGCCCATGAGGAATTAGGAAGAATGTTTTTCAAAGTCTACAGAACGTGATTTTAAAAATTAAAAGACATCTATTTTTGTTTTTTATATTGTTCAGATTTTTGTAAAAAGGAAAATATGGCGACATTTATGAGGTTCCATCAAACCTTTACAAATCTAGGAACAAATGTAAAACCTTCGGGGCTAGTCTATTATTCAATATGAATAATGATTTTTTTCTATGGAATATCTATATCTATATATATATATATAGATAATAATTTTCAATAATATAAAAAAAAGTTAGACAACTTGTTTAAGTGGTGTGGATGTTCCTATAACCATCATACACTCCATCGCTTGAGTCCGTAGAGAATGGAAATCATCTCCAAAAACTTAAAATACAAAATTTTAAAAGTATAAAACAACTGAAGATCTAGATCTCATTTTATAATAAAACTTTTTCACTTCAATTTATAACTTATAACTTAAACATATAAGTGAAGAGTTGAATACTTGTGATGGTGTATTTGGCACATCTCCCAAACAAGAAGAAGGTGCCTCCATCCCAAAAACATCGGACATAATCAAAATCTATTAACTTTTAATTATATACATGTACATGTGTGCAGAATTATTTATTTTAAAAATATGTCATCATGTTTCGATATATATAATAATAGATAAAAAATAATTGTACATAATCATGTTCACTTAAAAAACACTAACATGTGCTAAAATATCATCTTAATGGTGAGAACCATCTTGATTGTGTGAACCAGAGGCTTCGATCATGATATTAACATCTTCGTTCATCAAGCGTGAGAATTGCAAACAGTGTAACATATATGATTTATTTTTGTTATATTAATGTATACAAATAAATGTATGTATATATGTATTTATTACAAATTGTACATGTGTTGAAATAATTAGCCTAACCATTAACACATACCAATTCCATGCCTTATTGCTCATGAATAATTAGGCCATGCCAACCATTACGAAAATTCTTTGCATATGTTCTGAGATCTTCAAAATTCATGTCCTCTATATCATCATCTATATGATACACAAAATTCATACATGCATTCTCTTGTGCTCTTTTTTGATTCATACAAACATCAACTCCACCCAATACACTCTAAACATTGCCAATGATGGCATCCATTTCTTCTCAAAAAAATTGAGAAGTTGCGTCGATCTCTGACCGCAAATTTTTGGCACAAATAGGTCGACTAACCAATGGTGGATCAAGGCGAGGCAACTCAGAATCATGCTTAGCGCCCCTATGGTCACATAATCGACCTTTCCCTGGACCAAAACATTCAGAGGGAAGGTCATTATAATTGGGTTTCATTTCCAAAAATAATTTTGCAAAATAAATTAGAACCTCTTCTTTCCATGGGAGTCTCCCATAGGTGCTAAGGTGCCTATCATACAAATGAACAGCTATATCAGTGTGCTTGAAATAATTCACCTTTAGCATATTTATTTTCAACCCTTTTTCGAAAATAAACATAGACTCGGCCATTTTTGTTGTAAATATTTGTTTAACAACCTCCCATGTATCGGGACCCATCACTATTTCATTTTTTTTCTCATCACTTCTGTTAGGTATCTTGACTCTTAGCATGGATTTTCAAAGACACGAGATCTTTCTACAATTTTGAATGAACATGTTGAAACCTTTGTAACGTGCGTTGATGTATTTTTGATTTCGAAGGTATATTGAAAATGTCAGATGAATAAGTCGTGGTTGGTCTATAATATTCTTCTTGAGTATTATGTTTTGTCCTACATCTTTTTGGAGCAACATTTTCACCCTTTGCATCAATACAATTTTGTATAAATAAAAAACATGTAAAAAAAATTGTACAAATTGAATGAAAATAATATTCATATTGATGGCCACCTCAATATGGTTGGTCAACATCATGCTCACCCTGAGACTATTGAGAACCAGAACCACCACCGATTGGTTAAGAACCAACGCGACCATCCACTGATTGGCCTCTCTGGGAATGCATATCACCACCATCATGAAATTGTCCACCATATATTGATGGGCCTCTAGGGGAATGTGTACCACCACCAACCTCAAATGACGAGGGGGAAGCTTCATTAAAAAAAATGAATTTATAATCAATTCAAAAATACAGTCATACATACAAATACATGTACATATGATTAATTAAATTGTGTGAACTTTATCACGATTGCGTGAACCATGACCATGATCCATTGATGGAGTAGACACCCTTGTCCTCCTAACTCCTAAAAAATAAAAAATGAAACTTATTAAAAACTAATTTAACTCACAAAATTGATAAAAAAATCAATTCCATATGTATACATGTATGTACATGGGGATAAAATATTATATATAGTCAATAAAAAAATTAATTCGACATGTATACACACATGTATGTATGGAGATAAGATTATATAAATACCATAAACACCATGATCCCCCTCTCTCGTAGAGGCATGAGATTCTATTGATATTCGTGTTTCATCATCCATGACATATATCGATATATCTACAGTGGACATTTACAATTATTTTTAAATTAATATTTAAAATAAATTCAAAATATTTCAAAAAATTAATGTAATTTAGTACACAAATTATGTAAAACACAACTTTCAAATCAGTAATTGATGTATGAAACTCAATTTAAACAAAAAAATTGTTAAAGTCCTCACATTTTAATTTTATAAAAATGTGAAGCTCACCAAGTTGCGCTTTACATGGTGGGAGCACACTTGGTATATAATGGAAAAAAACATATGGTCATTTAAAATGACGCATTTATAAGTAAAAAACACACACATATCAAATATATGTTACAGTTTCCATCAATGAATTTCGAAGGAGAGCGTCTCAATAGTAATTCATATTTGAGAGATGAATCTTGAATTGACATTGCCCCGTATAATACCAATTCATCTATTAATTCATCTTTGATAGATGAATCCTTAATTGGCATTGCCCGACACAATAGATCGCCAAACATATTATTAACATTTTCACAATGTCTTATACTAAAAAAATGAAATTAGCTAACAATATTGTTTGCTTTTCCATGCAATTGTTTTAGCCTCTCCTTCTTAACTTGGTACATGCCTTTCTTCTGGTTGCACAAAAGTTTAGAATTGGTGAAAACTATAATTCCATTTGATCCATACTCCCTAGTTGTTCCCAAGCCTTCTTTCAATGCAATATAATATGCCTTGTTGTTTTTTTTTCTTCCTCATATATTCATTTTCCATTGGAGGACCTTGTTAGTCGCAATATTCCAAAGCACATATGTAATCACTTCTTTACCTGGATTGGGATAAAAAGAAACATATATGCATAATGACCATTTTTCAACCATATTTAGTGATTTTTTTTATCCCTGAAAAATAAATTCAATAAAATATATTAAATTAACATTTATTGCATATGTATGGGAGAAATGAAATGTGCATGGTTTTCCTTAAAGGTTTCCTTAAAGTTTACGGGAGAAATCACATCTAGAAAATATGTGCCTTAAAGTTTGCCTTGCGTAGAGTTTAAGGGAGAAATGAAATGTATATGGTTTGCCTTAAAGTTTGCCTTATAGTTTATGGGAGAAATGACATAGAAATGACAGATAACTGACATAGAAATGACATGCTTTAAAGTTTCCCTTAAATTTTATGAAAGAAATGACACATGTATGGGAGAAATGAACCATGTACATGGTTTGCCTTAAAGTTTATGGGAGGAATGACATATAAATAACACGTACATGGTTCCAAAAACACTATAAAATACTATAAATGACATGTACATGGGAGAAATGACATGTATGTACATAAAACCATCTTCACATTTTTACCTTCATTGTTGTTCTCAATCTATTCATTTTCCTTAAAGTTTGCGTTGAGTTTATGGGAGAAACACTTGAGTTTGTGGGAGAAATGACAAATGTACATGGTTTTCCTTAAATTTTATGGGATAAATGACATATAAATTACACGTACATGGTTCCAAAAACACTAGAAAATGCCTTAAAGTTTATTGGAGAAATGACATTTACATGTTTATCCTTAAATCTTACCTTGAATTTATGGGAGAAATGGGAGAAATTACATGTACGTACATGGTTTGCCTTAAATTTTTCCTTAAATTTTATGGGAGAAATGATATAGAAATGACGTGTACATGGTTCCAAAAACACTAGAAAATGGCTTAAAGTTTATGGGAGAAATGGCATGTGTTAGGAATCTGTAATCAACAAGATTGGCAAAGTCCGATCACAGAAACAACATCGTTTCAACCAACTTTGGGATTCTAGGATCTAGCCCTCCTGAATCTGGAGAGAGATCTCTCCAATAAGTGCAAAGATGGATTTGTCTTTGAAATTTGGGGTAATAATATTAGGCTAGTTATGAACACCAAGGGTTTGTTTTGTTTTTTTGGATGGTTTAACATGAATACTGTTTGAGGTGGAAAGTCCTAAGTGCAAAGAGTTTCAAAGGTGATAATTTGCAAGTGGATAGAACACCTAGGCTAGAAATATAGATATAATGTTGGTTTTTAGTCCATTGGGCTTTGGAGTCATAACAGGGCTTTAATTGAGCAACAACATCAAGAGTGATCCAAGGGGCAAGTCATCTACATCACAAGATTATTGAGATTGAAATGATGGAATGGGAACAATAAAGTGTTGGAGAAATGGAAACTGATAATAATTTCACAAAGGATTTATAGTCAGTCCAAACAAGAAAAGCCTCTTAAGTAACTGTTCAAAACCAACCAAGTGCATGGCTAACCATTGACATCTTGGGCAAGTTTGTATTAAAGTAGCTTAATTGACAAACAATCTAGTAATTCACATAATTACCTTTAGAAAGTATGAAAACATATAAGAGAAGACAGAGTATAAAATTAAGATCAGATAAAGTACTTTTAAACTTAGTCTGCTTTTAGTTAACACCAAGGGAAACTTTTAGAATCTACCTTTGGAGAAGAGAAGCTAGAAACAGTGCAAACCATCACTTTCTAGTCTAACTTTAATAAGCGAATAAGGAAAATAACTTTCAAGAATAATGTTTAAAGAAAACAGTAGGACGAGGGAACTCCAGCATTCCTAACTGCTTAAACTGTATTGAATCATTCTAAAATAAACAGTTGGAGGAAAAAATTGAGATAAAGCTTTTTAGTCAGAGAAGGTTACTGATGTATAGCAAGTCCTAACTCTATAAATGTTGTTCTTTATCAGAGAATAGTGAACAAATATGACATACATAGAAGGAAAACAATAACAAAGAAAGGGGCACTTCACCAGTGATATAGACCAGGATCCGAAGAAACAACTTGTTATTGATGTCAAACCAGTTACAGTCTTCAAGTCCAATGTTTCAGTTTAGCAATCATCTTCAGTATTCAACCTAACTAATCTATCACAAGCAGAGCTGCAAGGGCCAGTAAACACTATTTAAAGATAGAAGTCTCAAGCTCAATTATATTTCAAAGTTCTACAACCAACATTTTCTCATCTTCTACAGAAGTATTTATAGAAGGATGAGGAGGTGAGATCTGATAAAAGATCTCTTAAGGAAATTAATACAGATTCGAGACTTCTTGGCATTTTGAGGGGCTCGATGAATAAGTTTACAGGTGGATTGTTGTATTAACTATTTTACATTTATGAATAAAACTCGGTGGGAGATTTTGTTTGACTTTGAGGCTCTGCGTAATGTTTGGAGTAACTCTGCAGATATTTCTGCATTTATTTCCTTGCAGAAGTAACTCTTTGGCTACGCTGGAGGCGAATATCTGATTTTCTTCAATAAGTTCAGCCTCTGTTTGAATTTTTTGAGGCAACAGGTGGCTCTGTGGTAGCTGAGAGGAATCAATTCACCTCAAATGTGATGGTGGAGGTCTTTTTGTCTGTTAAACACTTATGATTTTATTTTAATGGTGTTTTAATTCTAGGAATTAGGCTTTTGATAAGCATTCTTAGCCGTAATTCCAAAATCTGTCTTCAATCTTCATTCTGCTGCGCTATGTCTTCAAAAACTGATACTCTTTTGAATGTGATTTAAAGCACAGTGTCTTGTCGATGTGTAGGCCGCACAGGTCTTTTAAAGGCATCAATGCCCATGAAGCATTGATCAAACATCAAATCAGAACCTTGTGAATAGTCTCCATTGATAATTCAAAGGCACGAGAAACGTCTTTCCTGACCTTCGGCATTTCTTTTGAACAAATGGAAAAACCATTAATCCCTGCAAAAATACACAAAATATTAGAAAATCCTGCATCCTTAGGTTTAACTGCTTCAGAAGGCGGGGAAAAGAGCGTATCCGTTGGATGAAAGCATCCAACAATGGATATTTATTAAGAGGAGGTTAAAGAAGCGCGGGGAAAATGAACAAGTCAGAGTGATTTTGGACCGTCCAATCTGGACACGTGGACGGTCCAGATCCAATCGGAGGATCGCAATCGGGAGTAGCGAGCAAATGCACCGATTGAAAGTTGCGATGCGATGTAGCGTGGACCGTTGATCTGAGGATCAGATCAACAACGGAAAATGAATCGAGGGATGGCCAATCGGCGGGAGCAAATAAGTGTATGCGATTTAAACTTTGTGATGCGATTGAAAGCTCCGATGCGATGGAGCGCTGGCCATTTGATCGGCTTCCAATCAACGACGGGGATTTCTTTTAGAACAAACCGGCGGAAAACCCTTTTTATAATGTATAAAACCCAAAGTTTTAAATAAAACAAAGGTTTTTATGGATTGGGGTGGAATATATATATAAAGTGGATAGGTGCCCGACTGTGGGGACTTTAGTTATATGGAGCATAATGGGCCCGGGGCATATATATTCAAAGGAGCCAATCGCAATCAGAGCCTCGGGCTTGGTCTTTCAATCAACCCATTTGAAATATTGCAATACGATTGAGCGCTTTGGGACTTCGACTCTTGGTCCCGAGGGAAAGTCATATGAAACAAAAAAGGTGGGGGGGAGTTTAACATATATAAGACCCAATCGCATCGGAACTTTGGATGCAGGTCTTTCAATCAACCCATTGGATTTCTCCGATGCGATTGCACGATCAGGTCCTTTTTATCTACCCATTTATATTAACACGTGACTTTGGTTTTTTAGGTCAAAACTTTGTATAGATGGGTTTTTGTATTTACAAAGGAAAAAACGGATCGGGAAATAATTTTCAATGTTTTTAAGCGTGAAGGCGGGCCCACGGTATATTTATATAAAGGCTAATCACATCGGAGTTCATATGATGCAACGCTTAATCGCATTGAAACTTTGGAATAGGGAAAATAATCACGTATTTGAAAATCTCCAATGCGATAAGCGCTGAACAGGATTAGCGCTGGATTCCAGGGTGTGAGAATGTGGGGGAAGTCGTTTAGGACTTAGCCCAAGGGGGCTTAAGTCTTTATGTAAAAACAAGTATTTTTCATGAAATTTTCAAGGTTTTTAATGGATTTTGGGGGTTTCAATATGGTTAAAGAGTGAGTCTTTAACCTTGTAAAAGTGATTTTCATGAAGGGAGGAAGAGAAATCATGAAAACAAAGGAGTTTTATGGAGAAAAAGGGGGAGAAAATGAAGGTTAGTTTTGAGTGGGAGAAGGGGGAAAATGATGGTTTTTCAGCAGTCTTTTCTCATGAAATTAGCAGAATTTCTAAGTATAAAATGGGAATAGCAATGAAGATTTTGGACAGAAGCATGAGGCCTTCAAGAGTCTTCAAGAGCCAACAATTTTTAGCAATGAAATTTGTTCTTTGAAGGCTCAAAAATTCTTAGCCACCTTTTGCTATAACAAATATTTTAGGTGGCTAACAACATGTACACAAATGGATATTACAATGAAGAACTTCTATTTAGATCTGTTCCAGACATTGACTGTAGGGGAATTTACTGGATATGTCACCTTTGATAAAGGATGAGATCCAAAGGGTACCTAGCCTTTATATACTCTACCTTTAGAACTTGTAGAAATTAACACTCAACAGATAGACTAAAATCCTGTGGAAGTTTAGGCACTTTAGGTTCTCACCAAGGTTTTTAGGCCTTAAATTTTTCCTTGAGTTTATGGAAGAAAGCCTTGAGTTTGTGGGATAAATGACATGTGGATGGTTTTCCTTAAATTTAACCTTAAATTTTATGGGAGAAATCAAATCTAGAAATGAAATGCCTTAAATTTTGCCTTGCCTAGAGTTTAAGGGAAAAATTACATGTACATGGTTTTCCTTAAAGTTTGCCTTAAAGCTTATGGGAGAAATGACAGATGTATGGGAGAAATAACACATGTACATGGTTTGCCTTAAATTTTTCCTTAAAGCTTGTGGGAGAAATGACACATGTATGGGAGAAATGACATGTGTACATGGGTTGCCTTAAATTTTATGAGAGAAATGACATAGAAATGACATGTACATGGTTCCAAAAAACACTAGTTAATGCCCTAAAGTTTATCGGAGAAATGACATATACATTTAAAGTTTTCCTTGAGTTTATGGGAGTAATGGGAGAAATGACATGTATGTACATGGTTTTCCTTAAATTTTTCCTTAAAGTTCATGTGAGAAATGGCATAGAAATGACATGTACATGGTTCCAAAAACTTTAGAAAATGCCTTAAAGTTTATGGGAGAAATGACATGTAGAGAAATAGATATTACAATGAAAAACTTCTATTTAGATTTTTTCTAGAGATTGACTGTAGGGGCATTTATTGAATATGTGACCTTTGAGAAAGGATGAGATCTAGAGGCTACCTAGCCCTTTACAGGCTCTGCCTTTAGAACTTGTAGAAGTTAACACTCAACAGACAGACTCAAATCCTATGGAATTTCAACCACTTTAGGATTGGTTTTTAGGCCTTGATTTTTCCTTGAATTAATGGGAGAAAGCCTTGAGTTTGTAGGAGAAATGACATGTGCATGGTTTTCCTTAAATTTTTCCTTAAAGTTTATGGGAGAAATCACATCTAGAAATGACATGCCTTAAAGTTTGCTTGTCCTAGAGTTTAAGGGAGAAATGACATGTACATGGTTTGCCTTAAAGTTTACCTTATATTTTATGGGAGAAATGACATTGCCTTAAAGTTTATGGGAGAAATGACATAGAAATGAGATGTACATGGTTCCAAAAACACTAGCAAATTCTAGAAATGACATGTACATGAGAGAAATGACATGTATGTACCTAAACCCACCTTCTCCTTTTTACCTTTGTTGTTCTTCTTGGTATATTCATTTTCATAAAAGTTTGTCTTGAGTTTATGGGAGAAAGCCTTGAGTTTGTGGGAGAAATATCAAAGAGGAGGGAGGTGTGGCTCAGGTGGACGTGGTACCTCCCCCTGAAATACATAACTACAACCACTATGTTATTTGATTCTCGTAAGTACTTAAAAACTAAAACCATTATAATAACATGAGCTTGGGATGCTAGATTCCCTTATGTTTTTTAAATTGGAATTAAGTTGACCCTTCGGGATATGGCAGTGAAAATTAACTAGAATTTGAATAAACGACATTAATAAAACACGAGTCCAAATGAGATGAAATGAAAATAGATGGAAAGTTACCAAGAAATCACATACAATAAATCAATCAGAACACAAATTCAGAGAAAAAAAATATCGCAAAATTAATCCTAATGAAAGTATTAAAGGGCGATTTAGCCAAAATTTATATGGGGCCCCCATATCTTTTATAAAAAATTTATGGGGGGGTTTTTTTTTGCCACAGTGATCTGTATATGTAAGCTTGAGATTTTATGGTAAAAATTGCAAGTGAAATGTTTAATATTTTTAGCCAATTATGCCAATTACATTAACACATAAACATGATTTTTAAACTCAGTTTTGAAGAAAATAAAGAAGACATCAGTACCATATCAACATACACACGACAACAAATGATGAAGGAGTTCATTACTCCTCCTAGGCTACTTCTCCTATTCCAACTTCCAATGTTAGGCCTCGTTCACTATGCTCAAAATATGTGTTTAAATAAAGTTATAATGCTCAAAAAAAAAAAAAAATGTCTCTAATGGCTCCATAACAATAAAAAAAACCTAGGTGGGTTCTTTATGCACTCAAAAAGGTTGAAAATTAACCAAGTCATGCTCCAGAGAAGTTTTTCTACTAATTATCCTCCAAATCGCACCCACTTGCTAACTGTTCTACAAAATCCACCTTTTTCGGCCACGTTGGGAAACAATTTTTCCCTGTGCTAGTGGGATTCCTGCTGGTTCAGGTGCAAATTATTGAACACTTAAATGGACTATGTCGCTCATGAATTGCATAAAAATTTGTGACTTGGCGCATTTCTGTCCATTGGATGCGAGAGTGGTTGGAATGCCTGCCAATTTCAACTCTGCTCAGAACTTGAGTTTGATTGTGGTTGGGTTTAAAACCCAGCATGGTTACATTTAAAAATGGCATGCCTAAATATTAACTAGACCGAACATTCAACTCTCGTTGGAGTCCCGTGGGTTGAGTTTTATTTAACGCACCCATGTATTGGCACTGAACCCTCATTACATATAACTTGACTTCTACATAAACCATGACATGTGCTGACTCCGTCACGTGACATAAAAATATGGTGTGCCATGAACCAAACCCTCCAACATAAAACACATTTTTAACTGCATCTCCACCTATTTACATGACTATGTAATATGCATACACCACTAGGATAATATAAAGGTTTGCCATATTACATGGTTTACGACTATACAATATAGCATATGGTCCATTACTATATGCAGTGATATATTGATTGGTGGTGTTGGGGTCGAGTTTAACCCCAGGCCCTATCTTCCTGCCACATTGCGTGGTTGGGTGGACAGGGGGCTAGGGGTTAGCCATGGTCTTAACCCCCATTACGAAACCTACTCAACTTTACAAATAACCTGATGACCATAGTTTAACAAGGAGCAAGTTTGGTGGAACGATGGAAGGATTTTTTGCCACACTGTTGGTCATGTGTTCAAATTATGTGAAGGTAATTCAGCCTCCCATCAAAAATTTTCACGACCATTAGGAGGCCACATGGAAGCCACTAATTGAACCATGTGACTCTCTCTGATTGGTCAACATAACAAGCCATGATCCAATAAAAATGCACCATTCAAAACCAATATGATGTTGACACTTTTCATCCAACCATAGGACCTCAAAAACATAGTCATGCCCAGTTAGGTGCCTAGTCAGCGTATGAACTACGGACTGGGTGTACCTACAACCCACTTTACAAAAATTTTAGTTGTTTTCCAATTTGATCAGAACGCGTTATAAGGAGCATACAATAACAGTTTTGAGTGGAATGAATTTTATTGGATTTAGAGGAACAAGATATTCTCTTTAGCGCTTGCTTTGAGCCATTTTGATCACTTCGAATTTTGAGCATTAAACTGATCCACCAGATCATTCCTCCCAATTGGAAGCTTTTGGACCTCCAAAATCTCATTATCAGTCAAAAAATGGATGAGGGTACAACTCTCTCAAACTTCCAGCATCAATCCCCTTATATTTTCTTGGATTTGTCACTTTGAGACTTTCATGGAAGTACCTCACTTTCCCTAATTTTGGAGTCCTTGTCTTTTTGTCAAAATTGTCATCTTGCTGCAATTTTTCAATATTTACAAAAAAAATACTTCCCTTGAAGGAATCTAAATATTCCCTCCCTGATCTTCAATTAATGGAAACTTATTCAATTTCAAATTCCTCTCACCTTGAACAGTGTCATCACGACGATGCTTAACATGTTTAGCGTCGCACTTGGCTTGACTCTTTACCAAATGTGATCACCATCACCATGCACCATCCTTATTCAAATAAAACACATTATGAAACCCACAAGAAGATTTTTTGGACAAATTTTACTCTTTGTCAAATAGCCTTTTCCATGCTTTTTGACCCTTGCATTCTCTAACACTGACATCTTGTTCCCACCAATGTTCAACAATCACATGTTAGAATCCTGAAACATATTATCACATGAATTACAAACCAATGAAATCATATTTCAAACTTGATTAATATCCTTGAAAGGCTTCAAGTTCCTCAACTATTTATGCTTGAACATTAACAATGCAAAATTCTGACTAGCATTAACAATCCTCTTCATTTGTCCAACATTAACAAGAGACAAACTCAATTTCTTGCTATGTGCTCTAACAATGTAATCAATCCCATTATTTAACAGATGGAATTTATTCTCATGACGATGAAAAATAGCTCTCCTATCATATAGATATGGGCTTCCCAAAACAATACCACATATATCAAGCAGAACTACATCAAGTTCAACCACATCAAGAAAGTTTGCATTGATTGCAAATCTAAGTATGCACTTCCTTGTCACCTGCAATTTTACATTATCACATACCCAACCTAAAGGATAAGGCTTAGGATGAGGAATGGTTTCTAAATTAAACTTCTTGACAATGTCCTCTAAGATAATATTTTCTTGTCAACCACTATCAAACAATGTGTCTATTTTGGTATGTTTTGAAATGACTTTAATGTGGAAAAGCTATTTTTTTTTTTTTTGTATTGAGTATCATTGAGAAAATTTGAAGAAATAGTACTTGTAATTTCCTTACCTTTCAAACCCATGGCTATGATATTAGTTTCATCCTTGGAATCATAACCTAATTCATGTTTTGTAGTTACAACTATCCTTTCTTTCTCCTTGTTTTTAAACTTTTTGGGTCTCATATCAAGATCAAGTTTCCAAAAATGATATTCATCATGGCCCTATTTGGAACAATGTTTACATGTGATTTTTTTATTTCTCCATATTTATGGAAACATTATTATTTCCTTTTCCTTTGAGCTTATCCTTTCCTTTTTCTCCAGACTCAAAGGTGTTCTCACTTTTCCCATTAGAAACATTCTTCCCTCTTGCTTCCAGATGTGTGGCATGTACACAAAATTCATCTAAAATTGTAGGGTTAAACATGAGAATATTCTGTATCAAATAGCTATGAAAACCTCCAATGTATTTGAGTAAAGTGTATTGAGATGATAAATCTACACTAAAAATCAATGCTCTCCTTCTAAACTCTTCGGTATAACTTTGCACACTTTGACCCTTAAATTGACTAAAGATTTTCCAATCCAGGTTATCTTTTTGAATGTATCTTAATGGCTACAATTGTATTCTTGTTTCAGCAAAAAAATCATTAGGAGAAGATAAGACCTTACCATGTTTCTTCATGTCCTCTCTAGTTTTGGATTCCTACCAAATAAGTGTTTCACTTTCCAACCTTAATTAAGAAAGCTGAATCTTGGCCTCACCATCCTAGATCCTTTGTATCTTAAAATACACTTCAAACTGACAAACCCAATTATCTAATTTCTCAGCATTTACCTCTCCATTATACATAGGAAATTCAAACTTTATGTCAAGTTTCAAAAGTGGAGTTTTACGATGTCCCTTTGGAGAATGTGGAGGTGTTTGTGAAGGGGTTGATGTAGAAGATGATGATTGTGAAGATGGTGGTGATGATGGACAAGGAAAATTTTAAGAACCTCCCTAAATTTATATGTATAATAAATGGAAGGCGATTTTATTAATAATATAATATGTATATATAATTTTTTTGGCAAATATCTCACGAGATTATATTATCCTGTAAAATCATGGCGAATCACCAGTACAAATGGGGAATCACTAGTACAAAATGGTGAATCTTTGGCTAGTGGAGTTCAGGGTTTTGGTTCCAATGAATATATGGTAGTTGAACTAGGAGTTGAAGGAATCGAACCACCAAGACCAAGCATGGAACATGGTGACTCGTGAGGGAAGTAGTTCTTGTGTAGTTTGGAAAACATGTTCTTCTAGTTATGCCAAATGATGTTTATGTATCTCCTGGTGATGATCCCATGTGTAGTAGTAATGATGACTTTGATTAGTGATCATGAAGGTAGTAGAATATTGAAATTTAAACAGACCCATTACACAAAATCCATGAATAGAAAAATCTAGCAAAAATACTGTCATGCAAATCTAGATTCTACAACATTATTAAAACTCACTGCTGCTCTGCAAATAGATCCATGAGATGAAGAATATGGTAAAGAAAATGGGGACTGATATGTTTTATGGGAAGGAAAACTATTCATGTTCAAATTATTTCAAATGCAGAGACTTGATAGTTTTTAGTGAAGGAAATATTTCTGAGCTTAGGTTATCATAACCTTTTTTATAGAGAGAACCACAATGTATGAAGCTATATTAGAATTTTATAGGTTATATGCATTGTAGATGTCGATGTTAGAAGTGGAAGAAAACACTTCAAGTATTAGCAAAAGATATCACTACAAATTTTTGCAGTGTACAAAGGTTTTATCTAATATGCAGGTAATAAAGGCTTCCTTATATGACTTCAACAATAATATCACTTGAAACAATAGATTTTCTATTATGTTGTATAAAGAATATTTGATGATGTAAAGTCATCCAGTCAGGGAAAAATTCGACTTGTCGTATTTTCCACCCACAACAGACTCAAATGTAGGAGCCTTAGAATAACCCCATAAAAAAATACAACAAGATGATAATCTCCCTCCTTTGTAGAGCTCAAATACAAAAGAAATAAGTTAGAGGTAGAGAGCAACGACACCTCAGTATGCAGATTCATGAGATCTTGAGGAGACCCCTTACCTCCACCCATGAGACCCTGGCAATAGTGTCTCTATCCAGGCCCTTTTTACAATCACATAAGACACCCTCCTTCCCACTTATCCAGGTCTCTACAAAGAGCAGCCTATATGCACAAGATCGGATCTTCCAATTTATCCAAAGTTCTCCATCAAGGGATTATTCACTTTATCTTCAGATGGTAGGAGATATTCATCCACTGGTAATATAGTTTTAGAGGCCGACATTTTCTCCTAGTCCTCCTTAATTAGTAGGTGATAGCTCCTCCAAACATTGATCGTTTTCTTTAGGAAACCTTCAATCAAGATATTTTTCCTGATTCTCAAGTTCTTGAGAGGGACCTTTTCTTCTTTGGGACTCTTTTCTTTGTAACATTTTATATATTAGATGAAGAATTTTACCCTTTAGGTATTTGACCTCAGAAGTTAGAAATGCCTTTTATAGGAGCTACACTCATGCTCCTACTAAATACTGTTTATGATGTACCTTGCAGTCCATTAGACCGATTTTTGGTGATTTTCTTTTTTAAGCTCTATGCTGCATCCTTCCACTTGAAAATATCTAGGGAGATTGGGCAGAGGCAAGATAGAGCTCGAGGAAAGGCTGGATTCCAACCTGAGCACTAGAATATTAATCACATCTTTACACTCCAGATTACAATTGAGGAAGCCCAACATTGCTCCTAGAAAGTTGATTGTTGTTTCATAGACTTTCAAAAAGGATTTTGACTCTGTCCCCATAGATCCTTTATTCCATATAATCAGAGATATTGGCATACTCATATATATTGGCTTGAGTCTTACTGTTCTTCTTGTTTATAGTTTCAGTGAATTATTTTTTGTTTGTGTTCCAAGAAATTTCTTCTGGGGGTATGGTCTTTAGGTTTTATCTGGATTCGGTCCTTCAAGTTTATTTGGATCCAAAAATCTGTGGATATTAGGCTCTCTTGTAGTGTTTTGTGGTATGCAATGTAGTGTGGTTTTTCCCATATCTTGAATTCACGATGCTGAATGGAAGTTCGAACCCCTTAAGAAGTATTGGATGACAACTTTGTTTCTTTCTACCTATAATATCCATGGATTAGAGAAGCCTAGGATGTCCAAGAAGTTATTTGAAGACATAATCCATTCAATGCAAGAGAACTTCCCTCTTCTCTGTAACTACAAAATTATATGAAAACTACCACTAGTGCACTTCTCAAAATGCCATAATTAAGAACAAAAATCCAATAAAAAAATAAAATATATTACATTGAGTAAGAATGCAGTATGTTGAGAAATATGGTCCTTAATCTCAGAAAAGTATCTCATTCTGCTGCTTCAAATGATAGGATATCAACAAATTCAGTTCAAGAAAATTCTAGAATTCAAGGAATACATATTTCACCAAATGATAGAAGACATGGATCTTGGAAATCAGGACTCTTCCTTAAAACATTGGGTTGAGAGAAGCCAACAGTTGTCATGTCTTTCATAAAATTTTATGTTTAGTAACCAAACTAGAATACTAGTTGTTTTCTTAAGGTATATACCTGTAAATTTTTTTGGCATGTATACACTATTGATATTTGCAACTATTGATATTCGCAAACTGTTGATATTTAAAAAAAATGATATTTATAAAATGTTGATATTTGCAAACTGTTGATAAATAGTTTTCATTCAAATATTTTCTAAATGATTTTTGCATATAGATTTTTCGATGATTCCTCTTCAAATTCAAGGGATTTTCACATGATTTTTTTCCTTTTTTCAGCGACAGTGTAAAGAGGCTTCCTTATATGACTTCAACAACAATATCACTTGAAAAAATAGATTTTTTGTTATGCTGAATAAACAAGCTTTGATGTTACAAATTCATCCAGTCAGGGCACAATTCGACTTGTCAACTTTGCCACCCACAACAGACTTAGATGGAGGAGACTTAAAATAAATCCCATTAACCTACAATAAGATAATCACTTCCCTCCTTTGTAGTCCTCACACATAGAAGCAATAATTTACAGGTAGAGAGCAGTGCAACCTCAGTATGCAGATTCATGAGATCTCGAGGAGACCCCTGACCTCCACCCATGAGACCCTTGCAATAGTGTCTTTGTCCGGGACCATTTTACAATCACATAAGGCAACCTCCTTCCCATTGATCGAGGTCTCTACAAAAAGAAACATATATGCACAGGATTATATCAACCAAAACATCAGATATTCCAATTTATCCAGTCCTCCATCAGGGGATTCTTCACTTGAGCTTGAGATGGTAGGAGAGATTCACCTACTGTCAATACAATTTTAGAGGCCAACAATTTCTCCTTATTCTCACTAATTAGTAGGTGATAGCTCCACCAAACATTGATCACTTTCTGTAGGAAACCTTCAATCAAGATATTTCTCCTGATTCTCAAGTTCTTGAGAGGGACCCTTTCTTCTCTTGGACTCTCAACTTTGTGACATTCTATATCTTAAATGAAGAATTTGACCCTCTAGGTATTGGACCTCAAAAGTTAGATATTCCATTATAGGAGTTGCTCTTATGCTCCCACTACATATTGTTTCCGATGTACCTTGCAGTCCATTCAACCTATTTGTTGTGAATTGCTTCTTGAATTTATATGCTACATCCCTCCACCTGCAACTATTTAGGAAGACTTAGAAGATGCAACATAGAGCTAGAAGAAATGATGGATTCCAACCTAAGCACCAGACTATTAATCACATCTTTACACTCCAGGCCATAATTGAGGAAGCCCAACACTGTTCCTGGAAAGTTTACTGTTGTTTCGTAGACTTTCAAAAAGGATTTTGACTTTGTCCCAGTAGAGGCTTTATTCCACATACTCAGAGATATTGGCATCTCAGAAACCCTTTTGTCAACCATTATGAACTTTATATGAGTAAATACTTGGTCATCTATGCACCAACACACGGGCTATAAGATTTTATCCTAAGTATCAAGTGGGTAAAAAAAGGTTTCCCCTTGTCCCCTACAATATTTGGATCTATATTCACAAGTTGGAGTCCTTTCATGAGCACATCCAAGATGCCAATGGCCCTTTTCTGTGATCTTCATCAATTGACTGTCAACCTAGGTAAAAACCAAAGTCATCATCTTCAATGTGTTGAAGAAAATTCTCCCTGATCACCATTTCTTTCTCAAAGGAGAGGAGATCGAGATAACAAAATCATACACTTATCTAGGGGTACTATTCATAAGACCTCACTTTAGTTTGCAACATGAACTTCAGCCTTGAACAACCAAGGGCTATGGGTCCTTGGCACTTCTTGAGAGGTAGTGTTTCTGAAATATTTTTCTAGACATATCTACCAAGATGTCACTCATGCATACTCTTGGTACAACCCAGAGTTCTAAATGGTTCCAAGGTTTGGGTACCTAGTTTACTAAAGCCTAATTGGTCTTCTATAAAGAGAGTATATATCATCCTCCTTTGTCGCATTGTTCAATGCAAAGAGCCAATTCCTCAACCCATCATCCTTATAGAGTTTGTAGCTCACCCCTTCCTACTTGAGACAATGTTTTATCTTGTCCCTCTTTTACACTATGCTAAAAAATTCGCTAATACAACAAAGGGGCATGATTGGTATCCGTACTTGGCCTTTTTCTCATCAGAGTCCATTGCAACAGCTACTCCTTTGGCTTGATCTCTTTGATTCAATTAGTATTATGAGGGACCAAATTACTCCATTCAAATATTACTTATATGCACCTGACCATATCTTACCAACCAAATAAAAGATGAAAAAAATCACCCAAGAGGATATCTATAGGATGTAAAAATTAAAATGTACGAAGTAACAAATTAGATGATGTAAAAATTTGAATCACACATGCTTCACTTTATAGGACAGTTTGAAGGCTTTAACCTATGAATGTTTTGTTGCTTAATGTTTGATTATAAGGACTGAAAAAAAAATACAATCTCCATCATGTTCCAGCTTTGTGGCTATCTCAAAATACTTTTCAAAAATAAAATTAAAACATACTGTCACAAGGAGATTACTCACGATTTAACAGATCAGACTTGACATCTTATATTAACAGTTTCCTTTTACATGATGCCACTCTTCTGCCCAAGGAGATTACTCACAATTTAACAGATTAGACTTGAAATCTTATATTAACAGTTTCCTTTTACATGATTCCAGTCTTCTTCCCATTACTATAGCTGTCGAGATATAGTAAGAGCTTTGAACATACTTAAATATTAATAGAGACTAGAATAATTTGGTTTCCTTGTAGGGTAAGGAGGAATGGGAGTAAATACCTCATGTTCATGTCAAGTTTACCGAGATTCAAAGGGGGTGACTGTAGAGAGATAGGGTCTAAGAGGGTGGTCTGGGGTGAATGCAAGTGACGTGTTGGAATTGCAAGGGTTATTTGGGCCAAGTTAAACTCCCTTAGTGGGAAAATAATTGTATTACAAATATATTCTGTTATAATTTACTTAGTCTCCAACATGTGGATGAAAAGTAAAATATTATTTGAGAGAGAGAGCTTGAACTAGCTACTATCTAGTTGTTACAAAGTAAATTATAAAAGGCTAGCCTCTCCTCTCTTTGAAGTTGTTGTTGAACTATGAGATCACTCTATGCCATACTAGAACATTTATTTTGCAAACACCTTAAATACATTGTGTGGCTTGGCATTTTCTATTTTATCCTTTCTTGGTTTATGCTGTAAAGGGTTTTAATAAGATAATACATAGAAACCCCCTTTACCAAAGGTTCAATTCTAGAATAAGTTATTTTTTTGGTAAATATACTAAAATTTCACTCATTTGGGCTAATAATAAGTACACTCTTCAGTGAATTACAACCTCAATTATAGCTTTTAGAGTTAGATTAGGTAACCCTAACAACAAATGGGGAATAATTAATAACCCATTAATGGTGTATAATAGATGACATTAATGACCACTAAGGGATCACTAAGTCAAAATTAACCACCATAACTCTAACCTAGGGAAACATTACAAGAAATAATATGTTTCTAAAATAGAAAATAACACAAAACTATTACAAGTTAGATTAAGGTTTTGTTATCACCCAAAATTGTGAGGCCTCTAATGTAATGTTTCGAATGTATGTGGGTGCTTAATCCTTATTTCTCTTGCTTCTGCTTGATTCATGCCCACTTGAGGAAGGGGTGGAGGGGATGCTTGGGCTAAGATTCAGGATGCTTTGAAAAAGTTTTTCAAGCTCAAAAGAGGTTTTCTGTCTTGTTTGAGACTGCAATGAAAAACATGCAAGGAAGTGAGACCTTTTGCTCTATAATAGCAAATTTTGACTTTTAGGATCTGTCGAATAAATTTAAAGCTTAGAACAGAGATCGTACAATCAAATCTAGTGCCTCGTGAGGGGGCAAGGAGTTGAATAAAGAAGAAAAGAAATTAGAGGAATGTATTGAAACTAACTAGCTAAGTTGACAACCTGATTTCAACTAGAAAACAAGAAAAGCAATAGAGAAAAGTGAGTCTTTGCACACACACATGAACATGAGTCCACCACCAAAAGAGTTCAAGTCTTTCAATTGATGAAAATAATTGTAGATCAGTGTCTAATCAATATAACTTATACAGTTATACTATAACAATGCTTGAAATCAGTTTGTTATATCAAAGTGAGCTATAAGCATAGCCACAATATTCAGATGCACCTACAGTGTGGGATCTGTCTCATGCAACAATGAACATAAAAACAAAATGTCAAAGACAGAATTATGAGGAAATATAGGAAGAAGGATGAAAAATGCTAAAGCTCCTTCCAATGTTCAAAACTGTTATAATCTTTACAAGAACATTGTTCATTGAGATTTGGGATTAGCACCATTCTGAAGCTTAGAAGAGTATGAGTAACTCCCTGGAGTTAGCCCCACATGCTTCCATAACAGCATCCTACGATGAATGATTGTAACTCCTTATTGAGCACCTTTGTTACGTAATAACCTATGCATGTGCCATCCTTGGAATAACACATAACCTTACAAAAAAATGCACCTCCCTTAGAATAATTGGTGCAACTTCAATTTTAACGCTACTCAGGAATCTCATCAGACTTGTTTTCTGTAACTCCCACTTGAGAACCCTCACGTAACTATTAAGTGTTTGATGTGACTGGAACTCAACGCGATATAAATACGCCCTCTCTCCACTGGAAATAGCTGCTTTATTTCCATCAAAATAGGTCTGGAGACGGCAACGCTCTTCTCTGCTGTCATAACAATAATTGCAATCCCCAAAACAACTTTCGTAAATTATAATTTCTATGCTCGTATTCACTATGAATAGGATGTGTAATCACTGTCACATTTAATATCAATCTGGAGATTCCCTACAGGTGAAAACAAAGCGTTCAACGGTCATAAAAGTCTCCTGAAGAGAGCTCGCTATGCCTACTTCACTTCCTCAAAAATGTGCATTTTGTAGTTAAATGAATAGCACAATTGCACATCTCAGGTCTGGACATGAAATAATCACAAGGACAACTAGGTATAAATAATTGGACGAATGGTAGTGTTATCACTGTCTATACCCTCCATTATCTACCCAGTATCAAGTTCTCATTGCAAGTTTAGGAAACATCATTGTATGCTATGTACCGTAAATCCATCTTCGGGGATTGCATCTATATATGTACATATGAATATGACTTGAATAAAATATTTAATGACATTTCCTATCATGCCATCACTGTTGGGATTTTTCAATCTTTTCCTCTTATTTATTTATCGTGTGGCACATATTATTTATTTGTTGACTCTGACTCGGTTTCATTTCCAAGCTCGTAACTTTCAATGTATTCATACTAAACATTTGGTATAATCACGAGTCTAAAATTATATAAGGAAGAATCTTGCTGTGGTTGATGATGGAAAAACGCAATCTGGTTGGCGATGGAAATTAAGGAGAGACAAACTAAATGAGGAAGTGAAGGCATGATGAAGAATATTCAACACTTTTACATAAGTAGAATATTCAACATGCAGACCTGACACTCTTATGAAGAAGGGTTAACATAATAGTGGCATATCCATGGAATTTCAAGTTCTATGATGATAGAATTAGTATATTGAAGTGGTGATTCCATCACAACATTCAAGGCATAAAAATCCAAACCATCATAATAAGCACACGATCCAACTGCCACTTAAAATACATCAATGTTTAAGGTCTTAGAGGAGACTAAAAACCGCCAAAAAATATTCTTTAACAATATGGTTTTTGGAAGAATAAGAATACCTTTCTTAGAGTGGGAAATCCTCTCCTATGTTATTGGCTTGAGAAATAATTCTCCTTTGTATCACTGTATTAAGAAACAATGCTCCTCTATGTCACTGCCTTGAGGAACAATACTCATGTGTGTTGCTAGATTGAGAAACACTACTCCTTGTATCGCTAGGTTGAGGAAAAATGCTCCATCATGAATAGAATATACCTTAAGGGGTCTCAAGGGACATACACACTTGGTATCATTTTGAGAAAGGTCAATCAAGTTTTTCAGGGTGAATTCAGATACTTTTTGTTAGGTGGCACCCTATGGAAACAAGATACTAGGTGGAATGAAAGTGGATTGTAGTGGCTAATACAACAATTAGAGATGAAATGGTAGGACCTATAAATATCTTAGTGTTTCCCATGAATATATACCAAATCATTTGTAATTAGTGTTCTTTCATTGTATATTCTTTCTACCACAAGGGTACCACTACTTAGAATTGTGGAATGTTGAACTACATGAACTCCCATTTACTGATCTTGGTTGAAACTTAAGGAAGAACTAAAGGGCATAGATTGTAAAAAGGGATTACCTCTCCACTTTAGAATATGATGCTGATACGATATAGATCTTTCATGAGAGTATCCATGAAAAAAGGCTCTGCATGGAAGTTTTCTGCAAAGGGTGATCAAAGTCTAAATAATAGGGATCCTCAATCAACTTTTGAATTAGTTCTGGACTCGGTATACTAGTCATCATCCAATTGTTACCAACAAAGACTGTCTATGTGATTCAAAATCTGGCGAAAATCAACTTTGGAAGATGATGAATCCTATAGGGGTCACCCTTGGGGTGGCTAACGTGTCCTTTGCTCTGATATATTATTATGAGACAGGATTTTTCTCTTGATCACTTATTTGATTAAAAATTGCAACAAAATTGAAGGTTTGCAACAAAACAAAAATATACCATTTCTTGATAAAAGACACCACTGCAACCATTTCTAACCTGAAAGTGTTTTTGTTTATTTTGTAGCCCCAGTTGGAAAATGGAGACAAAGAACAGTGTGGCATTTGTTTTAATCCACACTAGAGTTTTGGAGACAACTTAATCTCAGGAAGTTCTAATATATTTTTTCGAACTTGTTGGATGGTTTTTCTCTGGGAAAACTTGCAGTCTTACTGCCTCCTTCAACTCTTGATCATCTAGGTGAGTAAGCTATAGTCCATTTGTTTTTCAATATAAATATTAAGTTCTTAAAATTTCAAGTGAATGCTACTGTTAGTGGTAAGATCTTTTTACTCATTGGCATCTGAAATATCCTCTTTTATGCATCTTAAGTTTTGTCTTTCTTGAAGCTGGGCTCTAGCCTTGATTTAATTCTACTTATTTTTTTTTTCATATACAGGTTCATTACAAATAGATTATCCTATGCTCTTTTAGCTTTATAATGTTGCAACATAACGTAGATTGCATTGTGGAGTACTTGAGTTTACTGCTGATGAGGGCATGCTTTACATGCCATACTGAGTATCTGATCCTTTGTTTTTCCTGGCATGTTTAACAGATAATCCAACTTGTGTCAAAACTTTGAAGAATTTTTTAGGAGATTTTTCTAATATGTATCATGTTATATTTAGATGATGCAAAATATGTTGTTACAAGAGGGAGATATTGTTAAGCTGAAAAATACCACACTTCAAAAAGGAACTTACATGAAATTGCAACCTCACACAAAATATTTTCTGCACATCTCCAATCCTAAGGCTATGTAAGTATTTCATCTATCATAGTTCAAATAATTGCAATGGAATTGCAATGGAAGTTATGTGATAGCTAATGATTTTGGTTGCTCCTTGAATTTCCTTTAACAAGTTTACAACTGCATGTCTCAAGAAAGTTATGTATACACAGGTTTAACTTTATTTTTTATTATGTAGATTGGAAACAGCTTTAAGGAAATTTTCTTGCTTAACTACAAATGACAGCATCATGGTATTATTGACACCAAGCCATCCTCTGCCATATCAATAATTGAGACAAATTGTGAACTTGATATTGCACTTCCTCTTGAGAGAGAGTGTATCCACAACCTGTTGTACTCCATTGCGCAGAAGTACTGCATCTGAAGGTATGCTTATTAAATGATATTTTATTTTTCTATCAACTTTCATTCGTAAAAGAAAACCAGGGTATCCACCCTCCTCTGTCTCCCCCCACCCCCACCCCTCTCTTCCACCCTCCTCTGTCTCCCCCCACCCCCACCCCTCTCTTTCCCCCTCTCTCTCTAACCTTCGTCCATCCTCCATCCATAGAATTGTCACTCTATGTAATCAATAACATATGTAAGGTTTATATTGTTATAATCCATATTACTATAGTATGTGTTATTATATTTAATAGCCCATATATTCGATATCATTATAATATGCATTTAGGATGGCTTATGCTCTATTGGGTTAATATAATATATTGGAATAACAATAATAAAAAAATATTTATTATTATATAAAAAATAATATATAAAGAAAGACTTTCATTAATTAAAACGCATCTTCATAGATTATAGTTAGGAGATGACTTGACTAGACTAGGTCTAGTGATGAAAAAAATTCAAAAGAACTAATAGTTTAACGAAATCTATCCCAACTATTAACTAACTAACTAGTGACTTGAGACAAAATGACTATGTCACAGAATTCATGAGTACAAATCTTAAAGGTGCCAAAATTATGATTACATATTAGTATCTTGATTTCCAATTTGTGATTATAGACCCTATTAATTTTACATTGAAAGAATTCGTGGAGGAGACCTAGGGAAATTGAGAGAGAAACAAATACTTATTGCAAGCATTGGCCTATAGCCAACACATTGGGAGGTTCTTCATTAACTATGGGAACAAGTTTCAAGTAGATTGGGTTAGAAGACGAAGGTGCAAAATTCACGGATTTTAATTACTTTATCATGTCAATAATGGTCACCTTGGGATTAGAAGGCAACTGCTTCTGGGAGTGATGTCATTTATCAAGACATATGTGCTTTACACATTACATCCGCCAAAATTGTTGGCCCCTTTAACACTGGCTCTCTAACAGAAATACATAAACACCCTAGCATCAAGCACAAGGGCTATGTTCAACAACACTATGGGTATTAAGAAAAAAACTAACAGTAATATGCACATTTTAGGAATATGCAAATTCTTTAGAGTACACACACATTGTTAAAATGTGTGTGCATTCATTATATTTAAATTTTCTTTGGCAAGATTGATTTCAAATTGTGTTTCCTAACTTATTGTTTTGGATTTAGTTTTAAAATAAAAAGTGTACTCCCTTAAGCTACATAAACATTAAAACCTTAACTAAATTCTTCTCAATATCTCAATATCTCTATTTTTCAAGTTATCTTTAAATAAACTACAAAAACTTAATGTTAATAGAACCTGAGATACATATACCATCTTTTCTTTATACCATAATTACACTCGTACAAACTAATATCTGCAATCACTTTCCACAAAAAAACATTTGATTGTATAAACACACCCAGCCTTACATCAAACCATATAATCATAAGTTCAACATCATAATAACTTACATTAACACTACAAATTTAAAACACAATTTTACATTAAAAGAAATTATACATTCTATGTAATATTTCTCACTTCGAATAGCAAAAACTTATTAAAAATTCTAAAATGCTATTATATAAAGTCTAAAAATACTGTTACATTCGAAAATCCCTTTACCCCAACCAAACAAACAATAAGTTAAATCCCTTTACTATCGAGACAACTATGACTAACCGATACTCGTGCTTTCAATCCCATGGTTCTTTCCAGTCGCGGCTACTGCTGCCATTGTCTGGTTGGACCTCATCAGCGGTCTTTGATATGTCTCCACTGCAATCCCATGTTTCTTCCCACTCGCAACTACTGGTGCCATTATCTTGTTGGTCCTTATCAGGGGTATTTGCTGTTTCTCCACTGTATTTGTTAATGTGATTCTCCATTTCAGCTAATAATGACTTCGAAGGTTTCATTGGTAATGACGGGAAATGAGTACGGGAACTTGATAAAATGGCCCTGCATGCATTATGGAAATACGTAAGCCCCTCGAACTGTTGTATCCTTTTTTTGTAAATATACAGTACATGTACAGCATCTTCTCTGGGCATGCCGAAGAACGAATCCACGAGCTTTCCCATGCAAGTGTTAATGGCTGCACAGATATTGGGACAATCATTTACAAGTAAATTGAGGGCATATTGAATGAGAGAGTTCAACGCGACGTGGCTTCCCTGAGGAGTGCAGTCGATGAGGCAGCCAAGAAGTTGTTGCAGAGGTGGCAAATATTTCAAAACATTTTCCATTCCCAAATCCTCTATTTTCTGCGCATTTTGATTTTCGGTGACTATGTCATACCTGAAATACACGTTGCATAGCAGTCTCTGTTTCAAATAACACGAGTATGTGCGAACCCACATAACGCATTCCCTGAATCGGGGGCTGAATGGATCCTGGAATTGCGACATTTTAACGAGAGGGTTTATATGAAACTGGTACTGCAGATCAATAGGAGGGTAGTGATCACCTTCTGCACTCACCATTCGATGAATGATTGCCATAATTTTCAAAGCGACTCTCCAGCTCTCGGCGAACATTAACCGTATATTCAAACCATTCATTACTGGGATGTACATCTCGTCCTGTTTCTCCATTATAGAAAACAGCGCTACAACGTGGTCTTCATCCGGAGGATTGTCGTTATTAACAGTCGCTCTAAGCGTTCTATAGATGACGTAAAAAGGGACTCTAATCCCCCCGGTAGCCATTCTCTTCAGTGTACCAGGTACTTGGTTTACCTCCCTCTTCACTGCATCAGCTACTTCACTTACCCACGATTGCGCCTCCATATCTTTCTGAATTCGATACACAAGAACGTAAAGCACGCAACAAAGATGGGCAGTATACAAATGTGTTGGAATATAATTTCAACGGCAACTCAACAGGACAGGCGGCAAGGCAAGAGTCGGAGGGGGTCGATAACGCACAGCCGGCAGAGCATTGAACCCCATCGGAACGGCTGTTGTATGATACAGCCGGCCCACACCATTCTTCCGCAAAGACTGTCCGCGGGGGTCGACTGTCCGCGGGGTCGATGAGAGTTTGTGAGCGGAGGTTCTTACCCCCTCGGAACAGCCAGGGCCCACATATATATTATACGGCCCACACATATGTTATATATGTTATATAAGGAGTGCGGGTTAAATCTTTTAATCACGGCATTTTTTTCAACAGTTGGTTTTTAATGTTTTATTTGTTTGTTTTTAATATATGTGAATTATATATTAAAAAGGCCCGTAAGGTGAATAGATATGTGCCCAAAGACATTGTAAAAGCCGTGAAGCATATGTTGTAATTACACAACAAAGTGTAAATAAAAAAAGGAATACACAAAGAAATGTTATTACACATGATTTTTTTTAATGCACAACAGCTACGAGAAGATAAAATACACAAAGAAGACTGAATGAAAAGATCTAGGCGCCATCAATGCATTCTAAGCGGTGCTGACAGAAGTTATTGAGACCATTAAAGATTTCTGAAGCGGTGAAATTTAGTGGTTGGGTCATCTTAATGACAGAGATATTTTGTTTTGTTATACACAGAACATAGTCATTTTTTTTTGTAATGTAATGTTTTTAATACACAAAGAGACGATATTTTAAAACAGAGATGAGAAGTGTGTGCATCAAACATGCGTGCTGATTTACACAGAAAGGTAGTTTTTTTTTATACATAGAGAGAGTATTGTTTGTAAAGATGATAGAGTGTTTTTGCAAATGCAGTATTCACAAGCAGTTGAATGGTTTTAGTGAAACAGTAGTTTGATTTGTGCACTCGTGACGAGCAAAGGAAATCACAATTGTAATCCCTCCTTTTGAGGAAGAGTCTCGTAATACCAGCTTTTTTATATATGGAATATAAATTTTTTCCGAGTTGAAAACTCATCACTCGTATGCAAATTTTATTTGTATTTCTCTCGTGTTAAGGAAGGCAGATCTTATTGTTTTGGAATTCTGAAAATTTCAACATGGTATCAAAGCCAATCCGGGCTATTTGAAGGTCAAATAAGTCAAGGAAAGGAGTTCGTTATTGCGTAAGCCTCTCCAGAGAGTGAAAGTTCGTACAAGAAGAATTTGAAGGTATTTCTCTATATAGTTTTGTGTTACTCGTTGAGTAACGTTGAGCTATTTTAATACACAACAAGTGTTTTTTAAATCATAGTTAGAAGTGCAAAATGGTCGGGTTCTAGCACAGTATGAGTTTGGGAAATATCCATCTCCCACAATTCAATGGGAAAAATTATGATTACCGGTCAATAACTATGAAAGCTTTATTTACCTCACAAGAATTATGGGAATTAGTTGAGGATGGCTTTGAAGAGCCAAAGAAATGAAGCAGTAGTTTTTATATTAACTCAGCAGAAAGGGAGTCACCGAAGAACAATAAGAAGAGAGATGCCAAGGCTCTTTTCTTCTTGTATCAAGCAAAGCATGAGAGTGTGTTTCCAAGGATAGCAAAGCAGCTAAGAAATCCAAGAAAGCATGGGAAACTCTCAAGACAAACTTTATCAAGGCATGGAAAGAGTGAAGACAAGAAACTTCAGCTGCCGAGGAGAGACTTTGAGACTCTCTCTATGAAGGAGTCGTACAATATTGACTCATTCTTCACTCATGTGATTGGAATGGTCACACAAATCAGATCTCATGGAGAGACTCTTGAGGACAAGAGGATTGTGGAAAAACTCTTGAGAAGTTTACCCTCAAGATTCGATGTGATTATCACCACCATAGAAGAGACAAGGGATCTCACAAAGTTTTCAAAGGATGAATTACATGCATCACCGATTACCCATGAACAAAGATTGGGTAGGGAGTGAAAACTCATCTCTTGAACATGCTTTTAAGTCCCGTATGTCTTTCGGAAGAGGAAGAGGGCAAGGCAAAGGAAGAGGAAGAGGCAGAAGCCAAAACAGAGGTGGAAGTGAACACCGACAAATGCTCAAGGAAGGGGCAGAGAATCCAAATCAGCATCAAGGCCAAGGCAAGCAGCTCAACGTAATGGTCACGAGAATGCACAAGGACAAAGGTATGACAAATCCAATGTCCAATGTTATAATTGTAAAAAATATGGTCATTATGCTAATGAATGTAGAAAGAAGAAGCAGTAATGATATGAGAAGTGAAACTAGTGCAAATTTCACAAAAGAAAATAGCAACCCAAAGTAATTTGTTTTTAGCTTGTAATATGGTCAAGAAAAAATCAAGACTTATGGTTTCTAGACTCCGGTTGTAGTAACCATATGACAGAAACTTAGCAATGTTTTCTATGTTAGATGAAAGTGTGCAATCACAAGTCACACTAGGAACTGATAGCAAAGTTTTCGTTATGGGAAAAGGAGATGTAAATGTTTTAACAAGATTAGGTGCAAAGAAAACCATAGCAGTATGTTTATTATGTTCCAGAATGAAGTGTAACCTCTAAGTGTTGGACAAACTTGTCCATAAGGGGTATAATGTTTTCTTTGATAATGATGTTTGTACCATCATGGATAAACCACCCAAAGAAATGTTGTATTGTTGAAGTGAAGATGACAAGGAACAGGATGTTCCCTCTCGTAATGAGAGCAGTACTTGAAGAATGAAGAAAACAAAGCAAAGCAGCTACACAGAGACTTTTCAAAGCGAACCAAAGGATGATAATTGGTTATGGCACTTGAGATTTGGTCATCTCAACTTTGGAGGTCTTAATCTGCTGAATGTAAAAGGGATGGTAAGTGGTTTACCATTGATAGAGAAACCGGATAGACCTTTGTGAAGGTTGTATTCTTGGGAAACAACACAGAGAAAGTTTTCCTTCCAGGAAAAGCATAAGAGCGAAAGAACCCTTAGAGATTGTCCACTCGGATGTATGTGGACCGATGCAAACTCCATCACTTGCTAGCAGCCACTATGTCTTAACATTTATAGATGATTTTACAAGAAAAACTTGGGTTTACTTTTTTAAAAAAAGAAAAAGTGAAGTGTTTGAAAAAATTCCGCAATTTCAAAGCACTTGTTGAGAATCGTAGTGGGCCGTATATCAAGGTCTTAGGACCGATAGAGGAGGTGAGTATATATCTAAAGATTTTTCTACGTTTTTGTAGAGAAAATGGTATTCATAAGCAGCTTATAGCTAGATATACTCCGTAGCAAAATGGAGTGGCCGAAAGGAAGAACCGAACCATAATGGACATGGCGAGGAGTATGTTAAAGGCAAAGCATTTGCCGAATGATTATTGGGCTAAAGCCGTACATTGTGCAGCGTATATTTTGAACAGTGCCCTACAAAAGCAGCTTATGAACAAAGTGTCGAAGAGGCATGGAGTGGCGCAAAGCAAAGTGTCACACACATGAAGGTTTTCGGATGTGTGGCTTATGCACACATTCGGATCAGCCTAAGGAAGAAGTTGGACAAAGAAGGGGGAGAAATGTATTTTCATTGGATACGATGAGGAATCCAAGGCATACAGGTGTTATATAACCCATCCAAAGCAAGAAGTTTCTTGTGAGCAGTGGACGCATGCCTCATTGAAGAGGAAGCTTGGGATGGAAGCATAGAGAAAACAATGAATGTAAAACATTGTTTATCTCATGATGAAAATGATGATGAGTTGGCTGAAATACATCCCCAAACAGCAGCACCAACACCGCAAAGTACACCCTTGAGGAGAAATGAATGTGCTTCTCCAAGCACACCACAAGGAGGAAATTCAAGTGCTTCTTCAAGCACTTGTACACCTATTGAAAGAGGTAAGAAATTCAGAAGTTTGAAAGAAATTTATGAACAAGATATAGCTAATGAAGGTATCAATTCTTTGTTTGCTTTATATTGTCATGTTGATGATCCTGTTCATTTCGAAGAAGCTATCAATGATAGGAAATGGATAGAAGCTATGGATGCTCGAAATAAATGCCATAGAGAGGAACAAAACTTGGGATTTGGTTGAACTCCCAAAAGGTAAAGATGTCATTGGTGTTAAATGGGTCTACAAGACCAAGAGTAATGTCTGAAGGCAAAATAGAGAGACACAAGGCAAGGCTTGTTGTCAAAGGCTATAAGCGTAAGCATGGCATAGATTATGAGGAAACCTTTGCGCCAGTTGCAAGAATGGAAACCGTGAGAGCAAGTGTTGTCTATAGCAAAGACAAAACAAGTGGAAATTTTACCAAATGGACGTGAAGTCGACATTTCTAAATGGAGTGTTAATGGAAGAGGTTTACATTGAACAACCTCTCGGCTATGAAAAGAAAGACCAAGAGCACAAAGTGTGTAAGTTGAAGAAAGCTCTTTATGGGTCAAGCAAGCACCAAGAGCGTGGTACAAGAGGATAGATTCATATCTATCGGAAAATGGTTTTGAAAAGTGTGAGGGAGAACTCCGCCCTCTACATCAAAGAACAAGATGGTAAAATTTTGATTGTAGTCTTGTATGTTGATGATGTTATTTTTACAGGTAATGATGATTGCCTTATTGAACATTTTAAAACAAATATGAAGGAAGAATTTGAAATGACCGACATGGGTTTGCTGAGATACTTCTTGGGAATAGAAGTAGAACAAGATGAAAATGGGATTTTTATCTCACAGCAAAGTATGTTAATGAAGTTCTTGAAAGATTTAACATGCAGAAAACCCAACAGCTTGAAATTAAGGGGAGTGTTGGAATATAATTTCAACGGCAACTCAACAGACAAAGCGGTAAGGCAAGAGTCCGAGGGGGTCGATAACGCACAAATCAAGCAGAGCATTGAACCCCATCGGAACAACTCGTTGTATGATACAAACTGGGCCCACACCATTCTTCCGCAAATACCGTCCGCGGGGGTCGATGAGAGTTTGTGAGCGGAGGTTCTTACCCCCCTGAACGAACCAGGGGCCCACATATATATTATACGGCCCACACATATGTTATATATGTTATATAAGGAGTGCGGGTTAAATCTTTTAATCACTGTATTTTTTTCAACAGCTTGGTTTTTAATGTTTTATTTGTTTGTTTTTTAATATATGTGAATTATATATTAAAAAGGCCCGTAAGGTGAATAGATATGTGCCCAAAGACATTGTAAAAGCCGTGAAGCATATGTTGTAATTACACAGCAGATGTAAATAAAAAAAGGAATACACAACAAATGTTATTACACAGATTTTTTTAATGCACACAGATGCAGGGAAGATAAAATACACAAGAACAGACTGAATGAAAAAGATCTAGGCGCCATCAATGCGTTCTAAGCGGTGCCAATGAGGTTATTGAGACCATTAAAGATTTCCCAAGCGTGAAATTTAGTGGTTGGGTCATCTTAATGACATAGAGATATTTTGTTTTGTTATACATAGTAATGTAGTCATTTTTTTTGTAATGTAATGTTTTTTAATACGCAGCAACGTATTTTAAAACAAGAGACAGAGAAGTGTGCACAACCGTGCGTTGATTTACACAGAGAGTGTAGTTTTTTTTTGATACACAGATAGTGTATTTTTTGTAAAAGACAGAGAGTGTTTTTGCAAAAACAGAGTATTGACAGAGTGAATGGTTTTAGTGAAACAGAGTTTGATTTGTGCAATCGTGACAGCAGCAATACAATTGTAATCCCTCCTTTTGAGGAAGAGTCTCGTAATACCATTTTTTTATATATGGAATATAAATTTTTTCGAGTTGAAAACTCGCTCACCGTATGCAAATTTTATTTGTATTTCTCTCGTGTTAAAGAAGGCGTCTTATTGTTTTGGAATTCTGAAAATTTCAACAAAATGGAGAATCGTTGTTGAAACGATACTAATTATAATCTTCTTATATTCTCGCCATACGGTTTAGCTAGTCGACCCAAAGAGCAAACCCCTAGCAATGGTGGGGTGTGGGGTTGTCCTTTTAGGTAAGTTCCGGCAAATAAGTAATTTTCGCTAGGCTTTGTCACCACATGTAATGAATGCCATTAATTTTATTAGTTTTTTATCACTTTGAATCAAAACTTTTTCAAAGCACCCGATGGGCGTATACAAATGGAAAATCATTGTTGAAACGATACTAATAATATTCTTATATTCTTAGGGGGAAGTTCCTTTACTTGTTAGTGTTATGTCACCAACTATGCGAGTGGATAACAATTACTAGATAGTGTTGATCCTAATAGATTAAAGGTTGTTACATATTTCAAGCATTACACTGCCTATGATTTGGATAACCAGAATGGTGTTGATGGCTTCGATTTTAATGTCCAGGTATATTATTTTATTACATAGACCATGTTAGGATACCAATTCAAAATGCATATATCCATATGCTATATAATTTCTGCTCATGGAATTGATTTTGATCTCAAATATGGAATGAAAAAATCAGGTTACACAATAGGATGTAGATAACACTTAACTTTGGTTGTAAGTGGAAATAAAATAGTTTGGTGGTTCTTTTAAACAAAAATAAAATACCATTAGTATTGGTTTATCATTGAAAAAACAATGTTCCTGGTATTTGTGATATAATGCATCTTTATGAAGTCATTTGACAACAAATCTGTGATGAAATATGTTTAGTTCTATAATATTGGATCCATCCTTTTTCTATGATGTTTTAAAATCATGTTTTTTAACATAAAAGTGAATGAAATCGTTGATTAGTGTACCCTTTAACAATACCTTTAAAGTTGGAGGTTTTAAGTATTGATTTGATATATATTTAATAAATGGGATTTTTCTTCTGAGTTTTAGAGAGAGAGGACTATTACCCTTCAAAATATACAAGATTAGGAGAAAGGGCCATGGGATAGTTGAAGGGAATTGACAACATCCGGTGGGCACTATGTTGCACATACTTGCTGAAAATAATAAAAGATGAAGAGAAAAAAAATGCACCCACTCTCTGCATCCCCCACATCCACATCATAGTTTTCATTGTGACAATAAGATGTACATGATTCACAGTGCCAAAATAAGGGTGTGTTTATGATGTTACCGCGTGAAGAAAAACTGGTTCAATTTCTTCTCTTTCATTTCCTTCATGTTAGCAATTGTTTTTAAGTACACATAAGAAAGGGCTGCAACATGTAATGTATTCTATCACTTGCAAGCAACAAAGAATGCACTAGTTCCTATCATTTCGAGTCAATTCATGTTGGTTGACTACAAATTCAAGGATAAAAGGTGCAATGGACTTCAAGTTTCACACAAAGGATAGAAAAGGGACACATAATTATATTATGGAAATCAGGACATGAATAGAATAAACGAATGCAGTAATAATAAACAAAAGTAATGAACAGAATAAAAATAGCCAGGAAAATTGTTATAGATTGATTACCTTCTTTCTGAAGTCTATATGTAAGAGTTTCAAACATGTACCCAACCGTGATGGGTATTTTGGTGAACTCTAGACATAATGAGCTCTAGATGCAAATCATACTGTAACAAATTATATTTGCAATGAAAATTTTCAATGTATGGAAGAAATTGTATTTGGAAAGGAAAACCTAGAAAACATTTGTGGTGTGTATTCTAAGATCCAACACATATGGGCGTAATTTTTAAAAACTAAAAAATGAAGTTCATTTTCATAGACATGAATATGCCTTGTCACAACAAGTAAATATGTAACCCTGAATAACAGGTATATTCCTATTGGTATTGAACCTTGCTTTAATAAACCTCTTTGCAAATATCTGAGAAAATTTTTGTTGTGTCCTTGTGGAAATAGAGTATTTTCTCACTTGCAGAATTTAGAACACATGAGCATGTGTGAATACAATAATTATCAGACACACACAAGTTATAACTTAAAAAAACTGATATATTGGCACATACACACTAAAACATGATAATTTTACTCTTTGGACGACATGAGGCCAATTTTACAAAATATCCTATGGAGAACTATCTGGCTCATGTATAATATGAATGAGATTTTAATGACAAGAACAAATAAGTAGAATATTGTAATGGTTTGCAACTTTTGAGAGCATCAATCTCATGGCTGCTTCTCTAGGAATAACCATACACTAAACTGAGTTGATTCTAACATAATAGAAGTGATGAAAGCCGTAGTGAAAGTTGATGTATGAATGTTCTTAAATCGGTTGAAATTTTAAAATAACATAAGGACTAATGAGTGACTTCTATTTCGCATTTAGGAAATAAATATCACGTGAAATTTTAGGTGTTGCAAGTAGGCATGGTAAACCTTTATTATTATACCCCCAACACACGAAAAATTGTGTTCATTTTTCTACTATGTGTTCATTTTCTACACTTCTGGATGCCGAGATAAATATAAACGATTATACAAACACTAAACCTAAATTACATTTTTGTTCGGTAACGATGTTTCAAATTTCATATGTCACAACATGCAAAGTTTTTAGTGTCTTGAATATGCAAAGAGAAGTAAATCTCCACATATTCAATCTCAAGGACGGTTTCAATCTCTACTGGTCTTCTCATCCCTTACAGGTAATTTTTGGTCTCTCATCTATATTAATTCACGATAAGCTTCATAATAAGAAAAACACAATAATAAGCTTCATAACTGAGCCTTTCAATTTCATAAAAAAAATTCTTGGAAACTTTATAAGTTTGATTCAATATGATTTTAAACATGAGAGAATAGATCATGATACCTATTCTCCATGTTATGTGTCAATTGATGATAAAAAAGGTATGAAAATGACAAATTATGAATTCTAAAGAAAAATGGTGTTGAGGAACCTGCTCCCACCCAAACATATTTCCTATGGATTTATTTTGCAGATGAACACCGAGGTTTGGAATCCAGAGGCATCATCCACATTTGCATTCATTGCTTGCAAGATCAACAAATAGACATGTCTTGATAAATGTGTGCTCGCATCATATTTTCTAGTAGATGATCCCTTAAAGATTTTTGGGTACACAAAGTGTTCAAAAATGGCAATTTAAATATATGAATTAAAGATGATATGAGATATAAACTCTGATATCATTGTTGGGTCATTCCAAAAATTTATTTTCAGATCTCCATTGTTAATATGATCCAACCATGAAAATTATTTTAATCATCTAACACACAAATGGCAATGTACAATCAGGCACAGTGGCATGGAGGGATTTCCTTTGTTATGTATTAATTAATATTTAAGTGGTATAGAAAAATAATTATTTAAAAATTTCATAATTCTTAAACTACTTTAATTTTTTGATACTTTATGAATTGTATTTCAAACAAAATTATATAGATATATGTTCTAGACCAACTCTTCTTTTTCCACTAGTACAAACATTGTAATAAAAAAAATATTATATACCCCATAAAAAATCATTAATGTTGTATACTCTCTAATATTTATAGTGGAATCTAAAGGTATAGTGTATGTGCAGAATAGATTCTGATACCTATTCTCGAAGTTATGTGTCAATTGATGATAATAAAGGTAAGAAAATGACAAGTAATGAATTCTTTTTTTCTATGGATTTTTTTTTTGCAGATGAACACTAAGTCTTGGAATCCATAGGTGTCATCCACATTTGCATTTGTTGCTTGCAAGATCAACAAAAATAAATGTCTAGATAAATGTGCGCTAACTCCATATTTTATGGCTGATGATCCCTAGAAGCTTTTTGGGTACACAATGTGTTCTAAAATGGAGATTTTGATATATGAATTAAAGATGATATGAGATCCAAAATCGGATATCATTGTTGGGTCATTCCAAATAGTTGCTTTCAGATCTCCATTGTCAATATGATCCAACCATGCAAATTATTTTATTCATCTAACACACCAAGCAACAATGTACAATCAAACATGGTGGCATGGAGGGATTTCTTTTTTTATGTCATAATTAATATTTAATTGGTATAGAAAAATAATTATGTAAAAATTCCTTATGAATTAAAGTATTTTAATTTTTTTGATACTTTATGAATTTTTTGTCAAACAAATTGATATAGATATATGTATTATTCTAGACCAAATCTTCTTTTTCCACTATTATATACATTGTAATGAATCAAATATTATATACCCAACAAAAAAATCATTAATGTTGTATACTCTCTAATATTTATAGTGGAATCTAAAGGTATATCTCAACAATTGGTTAAGAGAAGGTCCACAACATTTAAATCCATCTAGATTTCAGAGAAGGTCCAGAAAATTTAAATCCAAAATACCTTTTTGTTACAAGACCTGTGAGATTATTGTATACAATTTATATGCACGACACGTTAATGAATATCATGAATATCAAAACAATTACAACGAATTAAATAACTAATATGTGAAATAATATTGTTACGTATATAAAAAAATCAATAGACATGTAATTTACTAGAGAAAACTTGTAAGCTTAGATAATCATGTGTTGTGTAAGCACATATTCCATACAACGTAAAATTCCTCTCTACTACGATGGGTATTGATACATCGTATACATTTATCCCATCCATAATTCCTTCAATTCATGTACCAGTGGTTGAAAGTAGACATCGATATTCTTCACTTGTCTTCTTCCAGGGACTATGAGAGCCAACATAAGATGTTCATTCTTCATAGACAACCATGGGGAAATATTGTTATTGATCACTACTACAGACCAAATAGAATAGTTGGAGTTCTATGTTAGAAATATTGTCATTGATGGCAAAGGAGAAGAAAGGAGCTGCACCTGAATTATCACAAAGAAGAACCAGCAATAAGGCAAAGCCAAAGGAGACAGATAAGGAGTAGAGGAAGCAAAGGAAGCAAATTGAAGTAGAGAAGAGGGGCACAGGTTTTTGGTGAGTGTGTAGTAGCATTTACAGGAGAATAGAGGGATCTCAATTGAAGGTGAGACACCCGAACTTGGGCTGGAAATCGAAGCACTTTTTTAAGTTGAAAAACGGTTATATAGGGAATTGATTGAAGAATACATCACTGCGAAGGTTTTTCCAGCATTAAACAGAGAGAATGCCTTTTGTTAGTAGGCCTATCATACAATGAACATTATTGTGAAGATTGTGGTGATTAATCTCATTAATCAAGTGATGGAGGAAGCCATCGAATTGAAGATCTGGCCAAGCAATGAGGTTTTGTAAGTAAATTCAGTAGTGTATATAAAAGGATTGGTTTCAGCACCATATAGACATTGTTGATTTAACTCTATGTAAATGAACTTTGATTTCAATAAGAAATTTCATGAGACTGCATGAACGGTATAATTCAATCTTAGGAATAAATGGGTTGATGCTATTGTATGAAACACTGCCTTCATGTATAGTATACAAGAAGAGGGTCTAGTTATACACTCTGTCGTGTGTAAACCGTGAAAGGAGGATCGATCTAGAAATAAATGTGTTAAATAGAGACCGAACCGAATGCTGTAATGTATTAAACTTGAATTAAGGTTTTATGGTGTAATTGAAGTGAAGCGAGCCTAGGGTTTAAAGTCTATGTGGATTTCACCATAGTCGAAATTGGAAGTTCGAACCTGTGAATTAAGGTCACCGTCTGCGTGGAGACAAAATCAAATAAATAGGAAGCACAGGAGTATACTGAAACTTGAGTAAACCATGAATTGGAATCTCTATACAACAATGGATCCCTATATAAGAAATCGAAGGCACAACATTGAAGGCATAGAGATAGAATCACTATGTGTTGCACTTAAAAACTATCACTTTGACATTCTGCTGACTGTATGAGCTCATTAACACTCATACTGACCTCCTCTGCAAGTCTTACAACCTTTGTTCCTCATTCCAAGCCCTAAAATCAAGAGAAAACCCACTTAAATCTCTGAAACTCAGGGTACGCAGGTAACATGAAGCCTTCCTACGTTCCTGGCTTGGGTATGCAGGTAATACACTACTTACCTGCGTTCCAAAACACAGTTTTCCCTTGTAATGCTTGTGTACCCCCTCCAAAGTCAAAAAAGCGAGAAACTAAAGTGAAAAAGTTGAATTTTGGTCAATTCTAGAAGGTTCTAGATGAGATTTTTTGGGGATGAGTACGCTTTAGTAAGGTTCATGCATCCCTCACCTTAAGGAACTAATCCCTTGATGTGAGGAGCCTATCTATTTGAAGGAGGATTCTATCCCTTCAAAGGTGGAACCCTAACCTCCTCATATACTCTATAAAAAGAGGCATTGGGTAGCCTCAAAGGGAGTTCAAGCTTTATGGGTGATTGAGTTGAAGTGTTGTTGAGATTTAGAATTCTTTTTGTTGAGCTTTTGAGAGGAAAGGTCACATACCTCTATGTGCTCCTGAAGGAAGAGTGCAAGACTTATCAAAGTAGAGGAGACTCCTGCTTCGGACCCCGGGAAGGCCTGTTCAACATCAAGGCTAAGGTTGTAAGGTTCTTCTATTATTTTAAGATTAATACAATCAAGTTTTATTTTTCTCAATAAATTGTCGTTCGATTGTTTATTTCAATAAGCTGTCGTTTGATCGTTTATTTCATAGATTCCTTGATCATTATGATAGGTATGTTTTATAATTATTTTTTATATAGGTTCTATTTAATATTTTCTTGTTTGTGATTGCAGGTCGACAAAAGGCGACACTTTGTTGCGACAAAACATGACACTTTGTTGTGACGAAAGATGACACTTTCTTGTGAAGAAAGAAATCTTGTTGCGACGAAAGGATTATTGTTGTGACGAAAGAAATCTTGTTGCGACGGAAGGATTTTGATGCGACAGAAGCACTATGACCGCAAATAAGCATTTCGATCTAAGTTAGGATGGACACCTTCATAGCATTTATTTGTAAAACGAATATATTTAGAGAAAGACAAACTTAGTTGTTTGTTTGTCGCTATATTGTCTTCTGACACTAGGGAGATAGATCTTGTCCACAAGATCGATTTATCCGGCCAACAAATTGGCTACTCCACTAGGGAGAGAATTTGATTTTTTATTTTCCTTTGTTTTGATTTGAGAAAATGCTTTTTTCTGATTTTTGATTGATTTGTACGGGCTTGGGTAACTTAGATTTACTTTTCTTTGAAAAGTTTTGAAGTCTTTTTTGTTTTTCTTGAACTTTTTTAGGGACCTTACATTGTTGCAGACCCTGTTTAAAGTCTTGAGAAACTTAGATTTCTTCTTTCAGTTTAGTTTAGATTTGATCTAGGATTCTTAGTGTCTTCCCAAATTTGTATGTGTTTTCTATCGAAAATCTCTTGTGAATGAATTTCTTTCAACAATTTTTTCATCTCATCAATATGCATTAAGCTATTGGGTGTTTTGAGTCTCTTTTTTGAGAAATTATTAATTTGATTTCCTTTGGTCATTACTTGGAGGTTTGTCTCAGTCTTTTCACAAATTTTCATCTTTTTGCTTTTGTTTTTGCAAAATTTTTTTCCCTTGGAACTAAATTGTTTATGAGTGTTAATCGCCTTTGAGTGTTTTTTTATCTTTGGAACTCTCACCCGATTTTGTTGACTTTCACTTGATTTGTTCTTATATTATATTAGAAACATCTTATGTTTGAGAATTATCTTGCATAGATCACATTTGCATAATTAGAATTCTCATTTTCAGAATATGAATGAAAAATGTGCATAGATTACATTTGCATACTTTTCAAGTGAATTGTGCATAGATTACAACTGCATAGTTTACATTCTGAAAAGTTAATTGTAGATTTAGATTAGTTTTCTTTGATTTGAATTTAGATGTTTTTATGCTTGTTTTAAAAACACAAAAATATAAAAATTGTTTTGGGATTGATTTGCATTAGTTTTTCTTGATGAAATTAGTGCATTAGAGAATTTGTTATATTTTCTTTTAGTGATCAATTTTTGCATTGTTGGAAGTGAATGGAAACTCTCTCCTTACTTTAGTTAGGATTCATCGAATTGAAAAGATTACATTATCATATTCGATTGCATTTAGTTTTGGGTCGGGTCATAACACCATTGGTTTCATATCCATTTACCCTTTTGAGTAATAATAGCCTAAATAACACAACGCTTAATTAAAATTCATCTAGTAATTTTTACATTTTTAGGGCTCTTTCCACCAATCTAGCTTAGGATTAGTGCTTTGGAATAGGTTGTAGTTAAATTTCCAAAGAAACTAAAACAAACAAGTAGATAAATCTTGCGGTAGGAAATAAATCCAATTGTAACTGGTACATTCTGGAAAGCTTCTCTTAAAGGAGTTAATCATGAGATCATGTCCAAACCTTTGAGACAATCAATTCTGTTTTATCGGGGAAGATAGAAGATCTGCGCGCATTACAAATGGTAAACCTCGGATTAACCATTGTCGAGGAGCTTGGGGTCACTTGTTGGTAAACCTCATATTGACCATGTCGAGGAGCCTTCAAGGGGATTGAGCTTTGTTACTATGCCCTTGCGCGTAGAATCAGATCGTAGACTGTTCCCCCAGTTGTATTTTTTACTGTTGGTATCCTTAGTGTCCATAAACTTAAGATTATTTCCTAAGGTGATGGTAAAGGAAAGATCTCACTGTACCTGGAGCAGACGTTGACTAGACTCACTTGGACTATCTGGGGGGTTTTCTTCACGTGAGATGGTTTTGTGAAGAAACTTCTACCAGTCTAAGCAGGTTGTCGAGGTAACTGTTCCAATCGCCATTTCTGCATTAAAATTCTACGATGTTGGATTTCATCACCAACTAGTGTTTTTAGTGCAGGAATCTACTGTTTCTGTGTGGTTTGACTCCTATATTTGATAGCACATGTTAATTTGTTTGTTTTTACTTTTAGAGACCATAGGTGTGAATTGTGAATTTTAATTGTTAGGTGTGAATTGTGAATTGTTAATTTTAGTTTTAAATTGTTAATAAAATTCACTGAAGTTGAATATAATGGCAACTATTCCGGAATTTACCAACCAAGGAACCCCTCTTAATGAGAATCCTAGTACTTTTCCTTGCTTTGGAAATGTTGGTCCTCCTTATATGGCTACATTGTCATTACCTGGATTTACAATAGGTTTACTGATATGGTTATTTTAAATTTCGTTGGCCCCAAATACTCCAATTGTTCCACCTCAACCGGATGCTTCACCTCAACAGAGTTCACCATCTAAACATCACCAACCTTATGTTGACCCTTTACCGTCTTCGCCTAATATTTCTTCCTCCATTTCTTCCTCTTCGCTTGGTAAAAGCCTTGATGCTAGTAACCAGGTGGCTAAGAAGAAGAGGAAAGGGAAGAAGAAGAAGAAGAAGAAGCAAGATAAGGAAGAAGTCAACCAACCAACCATGGCTGTAAGTGTTACTTGTGTTGAGGAAACCTCCAACATGCATCGTAAACCCAAATACCCTTGCAGGCTTTGTAAGGGTGACCACTTCCTTATCAATTGTCCTGGTATTCCTAAGGTCTTGGAAGTATGGTCAGAAAAATCTCATCAACTTTCTGTTGATCCATCAACCAGTGATATTCAGGTTCCTAAGAAAAAGGGTAAAGTTAGGTTTCCTTTTAAGTTATGCAAAGGGAGTCATCAAACTCACATTTTCCCTCACATGGATGAAGCCTCAAAATTGTTGGAAAAACTTACTGTTCCACAGCAAGAATTTCCAGCTTGTTACCGTAAAATTTCTCCCAACCTACCATCAACTGACGGAGTGATTGATCTAATTTCAAGTACATTCGATCCCACTCTTCCATTGGAGAGTGAAACTCATATCACTCAAGTTTATTATCGATTAGTTGATCAAGTGGTGGATTCGATTTCACATTTGGTCGATCCCACTCTCCCTGTCGAGAGTGAACTTCATATCGCTCAGGTTCTTCTTGTTACATCAGATTCTTCTATGCCAGGGGGAATTTCACCTATTTCTATAGAACCCCCTCCAAGTACTGAGGTCTTTTCCTTCGATTGGAATAGACTGACAAAACCTCGTCTTCCTTCCTCCATCCCTTTCCAAATCATTGTGAAGTTTGGTGGTAGGGACGTATACCGCACACAGGTAGATGAAGGTGCTTTTGTTAGTATTTTATCCTCAACTACTTGGAAAGCTTTGGGTTCCCCTCAGCTTGTTCCTATTACACATAATCTGAAAGATTTTAACAGAACCATTAGTGAACCTTTAGGGATCCTTCCTAAGTTTTCTATTACTTTGGAAGGTAAAACTGTCTGTATTGATCTTATGGTAGTTCGAGGCCCCTTGGATTTCAATTTACTCCTTGGGCAAGACTATGTCTATGCAATGAAAGCTTTAGTATCAACACTCTTTCGCGTAATGTCTTTGCCTCACGATGGAAATATTGTGACTATAGACCACCTTTCGTTCCCTAGTCATGATTCGACTACCAATAATCCGACACCCCTAAATTTCCCTAATTCTAAAGTGGTATCTACCCCGCCATGGGTTAATTATGTGGCATCTAGTCCCATGTTTTCAATTACCGATGTAAGTGAGCCTCTCACTATTTTCTCGTCTTCCTTTGACTTAGATCTGGTAATTGACATGGAAAACTCTATGGGATTATTTGAACGCGATGTTCTTATCCATTTTTAGTCCCTTCACATGTGTTCCTTCCAGAGAACTATTATTTCTTCTGATGAAGACCTCTTGGAAGCCATTATCAAGGTGTGTCCATCGACATGTGTTTCTTCTAGTTGGAAGCAATGAATCAGTGAGTCCGAGGATAGTTCCTTTTACTGTGTCAACCTCGTCAAAAAATAAATCAGTGAGTCTGAGGATAGTTCCTTTTACTGTGTCAACCTCGTTAAAAAATGAATCAGTGAGTATGAGGACAGTTCTTTTCCTGTGTCAACCTCACTAAAAATGAATCAGTAGGTAGATTGTAGATAGTAGATTGATAGATTAGAAATAAGTAGTTTCTGAGGATGGTTCTTGTTACTGAGTCAACCTCGTAAAAAAATGAATCAGGTATGAGGAAGGTTCCTGTTACTGAGTCAACCTCATAAAAAAATGAATCAGGTGTGAGGATAGTTCCTTTTACTGTGTCAACCTTGTTAAAAAATGAAGCATGTTGTGCCGAGGATAATTCCTTTTACTGTGTCAACCTCATTAAAAAATGAATCAGTGAGTCCGAGGATAGTTCCTTTTACTGTGTTAACCTCATTAAAAAATGAATGAATGAGTGTGAGGATAGTTCCTTTTACTGTGTCAACCTCATTAAAAAATGAATCAGTTAGTTGAGAGCATAGTTCCTTTTCTTGTGTCAAGCTCGTTTAAAAAATGAAACAAGCTTCCATGAGGACAGTTCTTTTCCCGTGTCAACCTCATTAAAAAATGAATTAGTAGATAGAATGTAGAGAGTAGATTAATAGATTAGAAATAAGTAGTTTCTGAGGATGGTTCCTGTTACTGAGTCAACCTCGTAAAAAAATGAATCAGGTATGAGGAAAGTTCCTGTTACTGAGTCAACCTCGTTAAAAAAATGAATCAGGTATGAGGACAGTTATTTTCCTGTGTCAACCTCATTAAAAAATGATTCAGTTGGTCAGAGGATAGTTCCTGTTACTGAGTCAACCTCGTTAAAAAATGAATCAGGTATGAGGACAGTTCTTTTCCTGTGTCAACCTTGTTGAAAAATGAATCAGTTGGTCTGAGGATGGTTCCTGTTACTGAGTCAACCTCATTAAAAAATGAATCAGTGAGTGCGAGGATAGTTCCTTTTACTGTGTCAACCTCATTAAAAAATGAATCAGTGAGTGTGAGGATAGTTCTCTTTAATGTGTCAACCTCGTTAAAAAATGAATCAGTGAGTGTGAGGATAGTTCCTTTTACTGTGTCAACCTTGTTAAAAAATGAATCAGTTGGTCAGAGGATAGTTCCTGTTACTGAGTCAACCTCGTTAAAAAATGAATTAGGTATGAGGACAGTTCTTTTCCTTTGTCAACCTCATTAAAAAATGAATCAGTAGGTAGATTGTAGAGAATAGATTAATAGATTAGAAATAAGTGGTTTTTGAGGATGTTTCATATTACTGAGTCAACCTTGTAAAAAAATGAATCAGGTATGAGGAAAGTTCCTTTTACTATGTCAACCTCGTTAAAAATGAATCAGTGTATCAAGAGGAAAGTTCCTTTTACTGTGTCAACCTCGTTAAAAAAAGAAACACGTTGCTGTCAGCATAGTTCTTTTGTTGTGTCAAGGTCGTTAAAAAATGAAACAAATCCTCCCCTAATTGAGTCGAGTCTTTGACAAGATCTCGTAAATGTTAAGTCATATATTTAGGTTAGTTATTTCAGTTTTTACATAATTTTCTTACAGTTTTAGGTCGAGTCTTTCATATGATCTCGTAAATGAACCTTCATTCCATCCAGCGATTAATTGTGAGCAGTATACTTAGTTGAATGAAATGAAGCTGGGGGGGCATGCGCTCTAGCAGTTACGCCTAGGGGGCATCAAGCACAATTTTCTTTATGTTTCAAGCTTGTGTAAAAATTAAACCACTCTGAAGCATAGTTTTTCTCTGTTTCAAGCTTTTGTAAAAATGAAACCTATCTTGAGTCAATTTCGTTTATTTTCAAGACTCGTTATACTCATGAAAATCCCGAAATTATTTTTCTATCTTTCATTCTCGTAAAACACATGAAAATGCCGAGTTCTTTCTATCTTTTCCTTCTCGTAAATTAAATTGAAAGTCGGCCACAGGAGTATATTTTTATCCCTTTTTCGAACTCGTTAAAAATTACGAAAAAGTGAAAACCATGAGTACATTTTTATCCCTTTTTCGAACTCGTTAAAACCTACGAAAAAGCGAAACCCTGGAGTTCTCTTTTAAGCCCTTTTCAGACTCTCTAAAAATGAAAAGATTGCCGAGCACTTGATTATTCGAACTCGTTAAAATAAATGATTGATCATCCCTTCAGTATAAGTTTACCCCTTTTACAAAATGAAATGGACTATTTATGAAAAAGGTATACATTGAATAATTACGGTCAATAGAGTTCTCTCCCGCATTATTTTATCCTTTTTTGGGCTCAAGAAACTAAATTTATGAAAAAGTACACCCACAGAGTTTTCTTAAGTTTTTCTTCTGACTCCCTAAAATTGAAAAACACTGAGTTTCTCCTATACTGGACTCGTTAAAATTTTACAGTAAAGGACCTGTTCAATTTTTAAGTAGGAATGAACCACTCCTTCCTAGGGTTCGAATCTTAAACTAAGTTGGACTCATCTGAAGGATGACCTTATAAACAAGAAAATGTTATCCTCCTCAAGCTTGTAAAAAATAAAGAGGTACTTGCCAGAAATGGTGGGGGGAAAGAGAGAAAAACGAACCTGTTTGTTACATTTTGATTATTCGAAAAACCGTTAAACACTCTTGAACACGACACTTTTGTTCACCTGGGTTGGGAAAATCCTTTGCCTAACAGTTAATCAAACCATATTTAAAATTTCTCAGCTGGTTTTTGGGTATTAGTATTGGGTCAATTATCACCAAGCCATCTGCAGTGTCGTTATGTGTTCAAGAGGATAGTTCAAACAAACCATTCATCTGCAGAATATCTGTCTTCCAATTTGAGCACCCATGAGTCAGTCCTTGCCAATATATTTCTTCAAAACTTGATATATGATTTCATGTTGTGGGCTTTCCTATGACGAATCACTTTCTATCGACGACAACTCATTATCTAGGAAGTTGATCCAGAAATCATCAGTACCTTGAAATATTCATGCCTCAATGGTAGGTTTCTCGCCCTCAATGATAGGTTGTATCATTGACCTTCGATTGAATGATTCCATGACATGTTTGACTTCAGCTCATTCATTCACATTTCATGGATCCCTGTATAAGAAATCGAAGGCACAACATTGAAGGCATAGAGATAGAATCACTATGTGTTGCACTTAAAAACTGTCACTCTGACATTCTGCTGACTGCATGAGCTCATTAACACTCATATTGACCTCCTCTACAAGTCTTACAACCTTTGTTCCTCATTCCAAGCCCTAAAATCAAGAGAAAACCCACTTAAATCTCTGAAACTCAGGGTACGCAGGTAACATGAAGCCTTCCTACGTTCATGGCTTGGGTACGTAGGTAATACACTACTTACCTACGTTCCAGAACATAGTTTTCCCTTGTAATGCTTGCATACCCCCTCCAAAGTAAAAAAAGCGAGAAACTAAAGTGAAAAAGTTGAATTTTGGTCAATTCTAGAAGGTTCTAGATGATATTTTTTGGGGATGAGTACGCTTTAGTAAGGTTCATGCATCCCTCACCTTAAGGAACTAATCCCTTGATGCGAGGAGCCTATCTCTTTGAAGGAGGATTCTATCCATTCAAAGGTGGAACCCTAACCTCCTTATGTGCTCTATAAAAAGAGGCATTGGGTAGCCTCAAAGGGAGTTCAAGCTTTATGGGTGATTGAGTTGAAGTGCTGTTGAGATTTAGACTTCTTTCTGTTGAGCTTTTGAGAGGAAAGATCACATACCTCTATGTGCTCCTGAAGGAAGAGTGTAAGACTTATCAAAGTAGAGGAGACTCCTGCTTCGGACCTCAGGAAGGCCTGTTCAACATCAAGGCTAAGGTTGTAAGGTTCTTCTATTATTTTAAGATTAATACAATCAAGTTTTATTTTTCTCAATCATTAGGGGAATTTTGAGGTCTAAAATGGGCCTCATAAGAAAAATGTACAACAAAAATAAACTTTATAACAACCAATAGGATTCAAGATGATGATGTCATCCACAATGGATGATTCACCATTTTTGGAGTAAAAAAGTAAAAATATTAAAAAATAATAAAATAATAAAACTACTTTTTCAACTCGTATTTTAAACTTATCTCTCAAAATTTTTACTCAAATTTCGAGCGGGAGTACTCGTTGGATGCGGAATTTAATTCCTCATCCAAGGAGTACCCATGTTGCATACTTTCGATGAACTCTTCTACACGAAAATGAGAAATACATAAAAAACGTGATTGTAATCACGTTTTTTTATGTATTTCTCATTTTTCATGTAGTAGGACCCATCGAAAGTATGCAACATGGGTACTCCTTGGATGGGGAATTAAATTCTGCATCCAACGAGTACTCCCGCTCGAAATTTGAGTAAAAAATTTGGGAGATAAGTTGAAAATATGAATTGAAAAAGTAGTTTTTTCATTTTTCCCTCTAAAATTTGATGATGTCATCAAATCTTATTAGATTTTTTCCACTATTATTTTATAGCTTCCTTAGGAGGCCCATTTTAGACCTCAAAATTCCCCTAATGAAATTGTCGTTCAATTGTTTATTTCAATAAGCTGTCGTTTGATCGTTTATTTCATAGATTCCTTCATCACTATGATAGGTATGTTTTATAATTATTTTTTATACAGGTGCTATTTAATATTTGCTTGTTTGTGATTGCAGGTCGACAAAAGGTGACACTTTGTTGCGAAAAAATATGACACTTTGTTGTGATGAAAGATGACACTTTCTTGTGAAGAAAGAAATCTTGTTGCGACGAAAGGATTATTGTTGCGACAAAAGAAATCTTGTTGCGAGGGAAGGATTTTGATGCGACAGAAGCACTACGACCACAAATAAGCATTTGGATCTAAGTTAGGATGGACACCGTCATAGAATTTATTTGTAAAACGAATATATTTAGAGAAAGACAAACTTAGTTGTTCGTTTGTCGCTATATTGTCTTCTGACACTAGCGAGATCGATCTTGTCCACAAGATCGATTTATCCGGCCAACAAATTGGCAACTCCGCTAGGGAAATAATTTTATTTTTGATTTTCCTTTGTTTTGATTTGAGAAAATGATTTTTTCTAATTTTTGATTGATTTGTACGGGCTTGGGTAACTTAGATTTACTTTTCTTTGAAAAGATTTGAAGTCTTTTTTGTTTTTCTTGAACTTTTCTAGGGACCGCACATTGTTGTAGACCCTATTTAAAGTCTTGAGAAACTTAGATTTCTTCTTTAAGTTTAGTTTTGATTTGATTTAGGATTCTTAGTGTCTGCCCAAATCTGTATGTGTTTTCTATCGAAAATCTCTTGTGAATGAATTTCTTTCAGCAAATTTTTCATTTCATCAATCTCCATTAAGCTATTGGGTGTTTTGAGTCTCTTTTTTGAGAAATTTTTAATTTGATTTCCTTTGGTCATTACTTAGAGGTTTGTCTCAGTATTTTCACAATTTTTCATCTTTTTGCTTTTGTTTTTGCAAAAAAAATTCCCTTGGAACTAAATTGTTTATGAGTGTTAATCACCTTTGAGTGTTTTTTGATTTTGGAACTCTCACCCGATTTTGTTGACTTGAACTTGATTGGTTCTTAGATTATATTAGAATCATATTATGTTTGAGAATTATCTTGCATAGATCACATTTGCATAATTAGAATTCTCATTTTCAGATTATGAATGAAAAATGTGCATAGATTACATTTGCATACTTTTCAAGTGAATTGTGCATAGATTACAACTGCATAGTTTACATTCTGAAAAATCAATTGTAGATTTAGATTAGTTTTCTTTGATTTGAATTTGGATGTTTTTATGCTTGTTTTAAAAACACAAAAATATAAAAATTGTTTTGGGATTGATTTGCATTAGTTTTTCTTGATGAAATTAGTGCATTAGACAATTTGTTATATTTTCTCTTAGTGATCAATTTTTTGCATTGTTGGAAGTGAATGGAAACTCTCTCCTTACTTTATTTAGGATTCATCGAATTGAAAATATTACATTATCATATTCGATTGTATTCAATTTTGGGTTGGGTCATAACACCATTGGTTTCATATCCATTTACCCTTTTGAGTAATAACAGCCTAAATAACAAAACACTTTATTAAAATTCATGTAGTAATTTTTACATTTTTAGGGCTCTTTCCACCAATCTAACTTAGGATTAGTGCTTTGGAATAGGTTGTAGTTAACTTTCCAAAGAAACAAAAACAAACAAGTAGATAAATCTTGTGGTAGGAAATAAATCCAATTGTAATTGGTACAATATGGGAAGCTTCTCTTAAAGGAGTTAATCACGAGATCATGTCCGAACCTTTCAGACATTCAATTCTATTTCATTGGGAAAGATAGAAGATTCTGCTCACATTACAAATGGTAAACCTCTGATTAAACATTATTGAGGAGCCCGGGGTCACTTGTTGGTAAACCTCGGATTGACCATGTCAAGGAGCCTTCAAGGGGATTGAGCTTTGCTACTCTGCCCTTGTGCATGGAATTAGATTGTAGACTGTTCCCCTAGTTGTATTTGTTATTTTTGGTGACCTTAGTGTCCATAAGCTTAAGATTATTTCCTAAGGTGACGGTGAAGGAAAGATTTCACTGTACCTGGAGCAGACGTCGACTAGACTCACTTGCAATCTCTGGGGGGTTCTCTTCGCTCGAGATGGTTTTGTGAAGAAACTTGTGCCAGTCTGTTTCATTAAGTAGGTTGTCGGGGTAACTGTTCCAACCGCCATTTCTGCATTAAAATTCTACGATGTTGGATTTCATCACCAACTAGTATTTTTAGTGCGGGAATCTACCGTTTGTGTGTGGTTTGACTCCTAGATTTGATAGCGCATGTTCATTTGTTTGTTTTTACTTTTAGAGACCATAGGTGTGAATTGTGAATTTTAATTGTTATGTGTGAATTATGAATTGTTAATTTTAGTTTTAAATTGTTAATAAAATTCACTGAAGTTGAATATAATGGCAACTTTTCCGGAATTTACCAACCAAGGAACCCCTCTTAACGAGAATCCTAGTACTTTTCCTTACTTTGGAAATGTTGGTCCTCCTTATATGGCTACATTGTCATTACCTGGATTTACAATAGGTTTATCGATATGGTTATTTTTAATTTCATTGGCCCCAAATACTCCAATTGTTCCACCTCAACCGGATGCTTCACCTCAATAGAGTTCACCATCTAAACATCACCAACCTTCTGTTGACCCTTTACCTTCTTCGCCTAATATTTCTTCCTCCATTTCTTCCTCTTTGCTTGGTAAAAGCCTTAATGCTAGTAACCAAGTGGCTAAGAAGAAGAAGAAAGGGAAGTAGAAGAAGAAGAAGTAAGATAAGGAAGAAGTCAACCAACCAACCATGGCTGTAAGTGTTACTTGTGTTGAGGAAACCTCCAACATGCATCGTAAACGCAAATACCCTTGCAGGCTTTGTAAGGGTGACCACTTCCTTATCAATTGTCCTGGTATTCCTAAGGTCTTGGAAGTATGGTTGAAAAAATCTCATCAACTTGCTGTTGATCCATCAACCAGTGATAGTCAGGTTCCTGAGAAAAAGGGCAAAGTTAGGTTTCCTTGTAAGTTATGCAAAGGGAGTCATCAAACTCACATTTTCCCTCACATGCATGAAGCCTCAAAATTTTTGGAAAACCTTACTGTTCCACAACAAGAATTTCCAGCTGGTTACCATAAAATTTCTCCCAACCTACCATAAACTGACGGAGTGATTGATCTAATTTCAAGTACCTTCGATCCCACTCTTCCATTGGAGAGTGAAAATCATATCACTCAAGTTTATTATCGATTAGTTGATCAAGTGGTGGATTCAATTTCACATTTGGTCAATCCCATTCTCCCTGTCGAGAGTGAACTTCATACCGCTCAGGTTCTTCTTGTTACATCAGATTCTTCTATGCCAGGGGGCATTTCACCTGTTTCTACATAACCCCCTCCAAGTACTGAGGTCTTTTCCTTTGATTGGGATAGGCTGACAGAACCTCATCTTCCTTCCTCCATCCCTTTCCAAATCATTGTGAAGTTTGGTGGTAGGGACATATACCGCACACAGGTAGATGAAGGTGCTTCTGTTAGTATTTTATCCTCAACTACTTGGAAAGCTTTGGGTTCCCCTCATCTTGTTCCTATTACACATAATCTGAAAGCTTTTAACAGAACCATTAGTGAACCTTTAGGGATCCTTCCTAAGTTTTCTATTACTTTGGAAGGTAAAACTGTCTATATTGATCTTATGGTAGTTCGAGGCCCCTTGGATTTAAATTTACTCCTTGGGTGAGACTATGTCTATGCAATGAAAGCTGTAGTATCAACACTCTTTCACGTAATGTCTTTCCCTCATGATGGAAATATTGTGACTGTAGACCACCTTTTGTTCCCTAGTCATGATTCGACTACCAATAATCTGACACCCCTAAATTTCCCTGATTCTAAAGTGGTATCTACCCCGCCACGGGTTAATTATGTGGCATCTAGTCCCATGTTTTCAATTACCGATGTAAGTGAGCCTCTCACTGTTTGTTCGTCTTCCTTTGACTTAGATCTGGTAATTGACATGGAAAACTCTATGGGATTATTTGAACGTGATGTTCTTATCCCTTTTGAGTCCCTTGACATGTGTTCCTTCCAGAGAACTATTCTTCCTTCTGATGAAGAACTGTTGGAAGCCATTATCAAGGTGTGTCCATCAACATGTGTTTCTTCCAGTTGGAAGCAATGAATCAGTGAGTCCGAGGATAGTTCCTTTTACTGTGTCAACCTCATTAAAAAATAAATCAGTGAGTCCGAGGATAGTTCCTTTTACTTTGTCAACCTCGTTAAAAAATAAATCAGTGAGTCCGAGGATAGTTCCTTTTACTGTGTCAACCTCGTTAAAAAATGAATTAGTGAGTATGAGGACAGTTCTTTTCCTGTGTCAACCTCACTAAAAATGAATCAGTAGGTAGATTGTAGATAGTAGATTGATATATTAGAAATAAGTAGTTTCTGAGGATGGTTCCTGTTACTGAGTCAACCTCATAAAAAAAATGAATCAGGTATGAGGAAGGTTCCTGTTACTGAGTCAACTTCATAAAAAATGAATCAGGTGTGAAGATAGTTCCTTTTACTGTGTCAACCTTGTTAAAAAATGAAACATGTTGTGCCGAGGATAATTCCTTTTACTGTGTCAACCTCATTAAAAAATGAATCAGTGAGTCGGAGGATAGTTCCTTTTACTGTGTTAACCTCGTTAAAAAATGAATCAGTGAGTGTGAGGATAGTTCCTTTTACTGTGTCAATCTCATTAAAAAATGAATCAGTTAGTCGAGAGCATAGTTCCTTTTCTTGTGTCAAGCTCGTTTAAAAAATGAAACAAGCTTCCATGAGGACAATTCTTATCCTGTGTCAACCTCATTAAAAAATGAATTAGTAGATAGAATGTAGAGAGTAGATTAATAGATTAGAAATAATTAGTTTCTGAGGATGGTTCCTGTTACTGAGTCAAACTTGTAAAAAAATGAATTAGGTATGAGGAAAGTTCCTGTTACTGAGTCAACCTCGTTAAAAAAAGGAATCAGGTATGAGGACAGTTCTTCTCCTTTTTCAACCTCATTAAAAAATGAATCAATTGGTCAAAGGATAGTTCCTGTTACTGAGTCAACCTCGTTAAAAAATGAATCAGGTATGAGGACAATTCTTTTCATGTGTCAACCTCGTTGAAAAATGAATCAGTTGGTCTGAGGATGGTTCCTGTTACTGAGTCAACCTCGTTAAAAAATGAATCAGTGAGTGCGAGGATAGTTCCTTTTACTATGTCAACCTCGTTAAAAAATGAATCAGTGAGTGTGAGGATAGTTCCTTTTACTCTGTCAACCTCATTAAAAAATGAATCAGTGAGTGTGAGGATAGTTCCTTTTACTGTGTCAACCTCGTTAAAAAATGAATCAGTTGGTCAGAGGATAGTTCCTATTACTGAGTCAACCTCGTTAAAAAATGAAATAGGTATGAGGACAGTTCTTTTCCTGTGTAAACCTCATTAAAAAATGAATCAGTAGGTAGATTGTAGAGAATAGATTAATAGATTAGAAATAAGTGGTTTCTGAGGATGGTTCATATTACTGAGTCAACCTTGTAAAAAAATGAATCAGGTATGAGGAAAGTTCGTTTTATTGTGTCAACCTCGTTAAAAATGAATCAATGTATCAAGAGGAAAGTTCCTTTTACTGTGTCAACCTCGTTAAAAAATGAAACACGTTGCCATCAGCATAGTTATTTTGTTGTGTCAAGCTCGTTAAAAAATGAAACAAATCCTCCCCTAATTGAGTCGAGTCTTTGACAAGATCTCGTAAATGTTAAGTCATATATTTAGGTTAGTTATTTCAGTTTTTACATAATTTTCTTACAGTTTTAGGTCGAGTCTTTCATATGATCTCGTAAATGAACCTTCATTCCATCCAGCTATTAATTACCAGTAGTATACTTAGTTGAATGAAATGAAGCTGGGGGCGCATTCGCTCTAGCCGTTATGCTTAGGGGGCATCAAGCACAATTTTCTTTATGTTTCAAGCTTGTGTAAAAATTAAACCACTTTGAAGCATAGTTTTTCTCTATTTCAAGCTTTCATAAAAATGAAACCTATATTGAGTCAATTTCGGTTATTTTCAAGACTCATTAAACTCATGAAAATCCCGAGATTATTTTTCTATCTTTCATTCTCGTAAAACACATGAAAATACCGAGTTCTTTCCATCTTTTCTTGCTTGTAAATTAAATTGAAAGTCAGCCACAGAAGTATATTTTTATCCCTTTTTCGAACTCGTTAAAAATTACGAAAAAGTGAAAACCATGAGTACATTTTTATCCCTTTTTCAAACTCGTTAAAACCTACGAAAAAGAGAAACCTTGGAGTTCTCTTTTAGGCCCTTTTCAGACTCTCTAAAAATGAAAAGATTTCCGAGCACTTGATTATTCGAACTCGTTAAAATAAATGATTGATCATCCCTTTAGTATAAGTTTACCCCTTTTACAGAATGAAATGGACTATTTATATACATTGACTAATTACGGTCAATAGAGTTCTCTCCCGCATTATTTTATCCTTTTTCAGGCTTGAGAAACTAAATTTATGAAAAAGTACACCCACGGAGTTTTCTTAAGTTTTTCTTCTAACTCCCTAAAATTGAAAAACACCGAGTTTCTCCTATACTGGACTTGTTAAAATTTAACAGTAAAGGACCTGTTCAATTTCTACGCAGGAACGAACCACTCCTTCTTAGGGTTTGAATCTTAAACTAAGTTGGACTCATCTAAAGGATGACCTTATAAACAAAAAAATGTTATCCTCCTCAAGCTTGTAAAAAATAAAGAGGTACTTGCCATAAATGGTGGGGGGAAAGAGAGAAAAACAAACCTGTTTGTTACATTTTGATTATTAGGAAAACTGTTAACCACTCTTGAACATGACACTTTTGTTCACCTGGGTTGGGAAAATCCTTTGCCTAACAGTTAATCAAACCATATTGAAAATTTTCAACTGGTTTCTGGGTATTAGCTTTGGGTCAATTATCACCAAGCCATCTGCAGTGTCGTTATGTGTTCAAGAGGATAGTTCAAACAAACCATTCATCTGCAGAATATCTGTCTTCCATTTTGAGCACCCATGAGTCAGTCCTTGCCAATATATTTCTTCAAAACTTGATCTATGATTTCATGTTGTGGGCTTTCCTACGACGAATCACTTTCTATCGACGACAACTCATTATCTAGGAAGTTGATCCAGAAATTGTCAGTACCTTGAAATCTACATGCCTCAATGGTAGGTTTCTCGCCTTCGATGAAAAGTTGCATCATTGACCTTCGATCGAATGATTCCATGACATGTTCGACTTCAGCTCATTCATTCAAATTTCATGGATTGTACTGAGTACTTTGAGAGCCATTGACATTACTGGTGGTTACTCTCACACTTGTTAAAAATTTACATTATTGACTGGTAATCAAGTGGTTTCTACCATGTTCGACTTCGAAACATTCATTCACATGGATAGAATCATACTGGTTCGAGAAGCGGAAATCAAGACCCTGGATCTAGTTTCCACCATCTAGGCTGCGAGGAATTTTTGTTATTCATTTATATAGTGGACTATTCATAAACAGATGGTTGCGTTGATGCTGTGTCTACACATGTCTATACTATTGATATATTGAAATCATTCCTGTATTAGAACAGTTTAAATCAGTTTTCTAGTTAGTTTTAATCTGAGTATGGGAATGCCTACCTCAGTGATGATATGATTACATATATATATTTTTCATTGAATTTTTTTACAGGTTCCGACTGGGGTGTCCACAGGATGATCCTTGAAATGATAAAGTACTTCACTCTTCATATATAACAGACTTCATCTTCATCTATTCCAGACTTTTCACTTTAGGGGCAATCTGTTGCACTTAAAAATTGTCACTCTGACATTATGCTGACTGTATGAGCTCATTGACACTCATACTGACCTCCTCTACAAGTCTTACAACCTTTGTTCCTCATTCCGAGCCCTAAAATCAAGATAAAACCCACTTAAATCTCTGAAACTCAGGGTACGTAGGTAACATGAAGCCTGCCTACATTCCTGGCCTGGGTACGTAGGTAATACACTGCTTACCTGTGTTCCAGAATGCAGTTTTCCCTTGTAATTCTTGCGTACCCCCTCCAATGTCAAAAAAGCGAGAAACTAATGTGAAAAAGTTGAATTTTGGCCAATTCTAGAAGGTTCTAGATGAGATTCTTTGGGGATGAGTACGCTTTAGTAAGGTTCATGCATCCCTCACCTTAAGGAACTAATCCGTTGATGCGAGGAGCCTATCCCTTTGAAGGAGGATTCTATCCCTTCAAAGGTGGAACCCTAACCTCTTCATCTGCTCTATAAAAAGAGGCATTGGGTAGCCTCAAAGGGAGTTGAAGTGTTGTTGAGATATATACTTCTTTCTTCTGAGATTTTGAGAGGAAATATCACATACCTCTATGTTCTCCTGAAGGAAGAGTGCAAGAATTATCAAAGTAGAGGAGACTCCTACTTCGGACCCTGGGAAGGCCTGTTCAACATCAAGGCTAAGATTGTAAGGTTCTTCTATTATTTTAAGATTAATACAATCAAGTTTTTTTTTCTCAATAAATTGTCGTTCGATTGTTTATTTCAATAAGCTATCATTTGATCATTTATTTCATAGATTCCTTGATCTTTAGGTTTTAACCTTGAACAAAAATTATCTACACACGAATGTCATAATAGAAAATAAACAATAGCGAGAGCATAAAACATAAAACAGATAAACACATAGATTTTCCCCTAGATCCCAAATTGGGACGACCAGCTTGATTTTTCATTATATTCCTTTTAGTGTTACAACACATATATATACATGCCGAAGCATACATAAACCCCAATCCATTAACCCTAGATTAGAACAAAACCGTATTTCCCTTGACCGTATCTACAAAATACCAGGGGCGAAAACCATCGTACCCCAAAACCATGTGCAAAATCATGCACAAAACATGGGTGGGTCCACCTATGAGTGGGTCTGAACACCAAACAAATGTTCGCCGGGGCGCTGCGCCGGACCCCAACAGTGGGGGCTGCCTCCCCCCTTGTGACCCCCCTGCTGCACTCGGCACAACGTACAACACGTGGGGCTAGTCGTGGAAAGAATATAACACATACCCAACATGATCACTATGATAGGTATGTTTTATAATTATTTGTTATACAGGTGATATTTAATATTTTCTTGTTTGTGATTTCAGGTCGACAAAAGGCAACAATTTGTTGCGACAAAAGACGACACTTTGTTGTGACAAAAGATGACACTTTCTTGCGATGAAAGGATTATTGTTGCGACGAAAGAAATCTTGTTGCGACGGAAGGATTTTGATGCGACAGAAGCACTACGACTGAAAATAAGCATTTGGATATAAGGTAGGATCGACACCTTCATAGCATTTATTTGTAATATGAATATATTTAGAGAAAGACAAACTTAGTTGTTTGTTTGTTGCTAGATTGTCTTTTGACACTAGGGAGATCGATCTTGTCCGCAAGATCGATTTATCCAGCCAACACTATGCGTTGGTTAACTAGGTTGGTTCATTTAAACCAGTTCGAGTGTTGAATTAGATGTGGTAGCCTTGAAGGATTATGCGTGGGAAGGTTGGGAGCAGTTATATTCAAATGATAAGGTGAAGGAAGGCGAACGACCATTGCAAAGATGAGAGAATAGAATCGTGGAATGGTGAGGAATTTAATAGAGAAGAACGATGAAGGTAAAGAGGTTTTGATGAATAAAACCAGTAGTCTCGCAAAAATTAAAACTGGTAAACGGAATGACCACAAAAAATGTGATAGTGCTCTTCGAATGACCCGTGGCAAAGGCGGTTTCCAAAAACCACGAGTTTTGCACTTTTTCTGGGCGTTAAAGTGATGTGGGGAAATTTTTCTGATTATCGTTCGCTCAATTTTGTGAGAGATCAAAGGGGTTTCACATTACAAGTTGCGAGGTCGATAATTAGAGGTAAGTTGCGTATGTAGTGGGGCCCAGATGTATTTGATGCGATAGTTTGTATATGTGTGAGGCCTAATCAATATTGGGCTATGGTCGAGTATTGTTATGTTAAGAACTAGGTTCTTAACCAAGGTTAAATAGTTAACATAACAAACGTATATATATAGTGTTCGAAGACATATGTGGTAAAAGGGAATTTTTGTCGTATATAGATATAAGTGTGTGGGTCTATGTTATAAATTGAACTTTATGATAAATTTCATTAGATCTCCATAAGGTGAAAGCCCAAAGACTTAGTTGGGTTTTAAACGCACTTGAACTTTGGGTTTGATCGCATATAAATATTGTGAGTTGGGTTAATTATAAATCCAAGGATAAAGGATTATTATAACGGTGGTCAAGTTTTGAATATGAAGTGGAATGTAATATGGTATATCAATGACTTGATATGCTGTGGGACTGGTTGTTAATACTTAGTTTTAATTAAGGGTGTGGACTTATATTAGATATAATATATGTTTCCGGAATCATAGTACAATTTGGAGTTTTAATTCAAGTCTTATTACATTCAAACTTCTATAAAGTGAGTGTGGGCCCCAATTTTTTATATATTGAAGTCTGGGTTTTAACCAAGGTCGGGTTTGATATATGTCAATAACTATTGTGGATGAACATTCATATTTGTTGGCGTTGTATTTGAATCCAAAGTCAAAGTTCATATGAAGATTTGCGTTAGTTTATCCACGTTATGATATGGCTTTCTATTATATGGTTTCCTCAACCTTTATTTGAATGGAAAAGAAACTCATGTGGTAAGTTATTGTGTTGACTTTTAAACCAAGGGTGGAATATTAACATGGGTAAGATATGTAATGGATGGTGGCCGAAAGTATAATGCGTTGCACACATTTGATGAATGATAAGAAGGAAAGTTGAAACTGTAAAGGTTTATGCCATGGATTCTATACCTATATGAGTATCCATTCCATAAAGTGGCCACTATATAATGAATTTTATTATGAAGGTCGAATGTTGATTACATTTTGGTTTAAATTATATATGCAGATCTCTCATACAGATATGGGGTTTCATAACCATGGAAGAATGAAGCTTCCACATTAATTTAATTTTCCCAGTTAAAAAAAAAAACTTCCGCATGAAAATATTTCCAGACCTTGAGATCTATTTGGCGCTAAACTTGTAAAGCAGTTATATACGTAGTAGATACACAATTGCAGTAAAAAAAGATTGCAGATTTGAAGAGGTGTGCAGTGAAGGTATTCAGATTTGCAGAATCTGAATTTGAAATGCACAGGAATGAAAATGTGGGTTTGTTACAGTAAAACAACAAAAAGGACAAGCACATAGTGAGCCAAGAACTGAAAGGGTTGAATGAGATATATCAGATGCAAATGTAAATTTAAATGTTTTAATTTATTTTATATTGTTTGTGATGCAAAGGCAAGTCTTCGGAGGCAAAGAAATATCCCACTATAATGTTGAAATGTATATCTATTGTTATATGTTTTTCTGAATATGGTAGGAAAGAAATGAGAAGGTGGAAGTCAAAGAGTCATGGCTATTCACTTCAAATTCCCTATGGAATACAAACATTCATGAGGTGAACCCTATAAATGATATCACATAGATATGCATAATGAGGTTAGAGAATGGAGAAATGAGACAAAGAGGGTAAGAATAAGGAGGAGCAGATAGAGAAGCTGTGAAGATCCAAAGATGATACAAGGCAGACATGAAAGCTGGAGGACAACAGTGAAAAAGGAGGAAAATAGAGCTGATATCCAGGTAAATCAGCATATGAATTTATTGTAATGTGAGGAAGTTGGTGCTTCCATATCAAGTTGTAGCTTGATAGATGTCAGTTGTAGCTGGCTGAGGTAGGAGCCTCCTGTAGGTTGTAGCCTACAGAAAATAGATGGGAGTTGGAGCTTCCTTGCAAGTTGTAGCTTGCAGAATTGAGGTAGGAGCCTCCTGTAGGTTGCAGCCTACAGAAAATCAGTGGTGAGAGGGAGTTGGAGCTTGCCTTTGCATCACAACAATAATAATATGTGGTTTTCTCCCTTATGGGTTTCCAGTTATATCTGTTTTCTATGTGCATGATGCCTATGTTTTGATATGGTATATCTAATATTCTTAATACTTGCTGCTCACATATTAAGACTTCTATTACATTATCTAATCTGCTTAATACTTGCTGCTCACAAATTAAGATGACTCGCATATTAAGTTGATCATGAAATGAAGGTGTAAATAAGTTTAAAGGAAAGTTTTTTAAAAGACCATGAATGAGTTAAACTGATTCACCCCCCCTCTCAGTCTAACTAAGGGTTCAAATTTCTAGAGGGAATATGGGTTGACACCATCCATGGTTATGCTGAGTCGTAGAATTCATACTTCATCCTTGAATTTTTCGGGCTATGTATCCCCTATATGATTCATGGCTATTGAATCTGTTGGGATTCACATAACTCTGAATTCACTTCTGTTTGAGGCATGCCATCCCTACAACATAGATAATTCTTTGCAATGAAAGAGCCTTTGAATCCTTGGGATTATATGCATGTGCCTCAATATCTGAAAAGGAGGACTACATGATTTACCCTTATTTTTTTATTTATCAAACCTGTCATGCCCACATTTCGAACATATATCTTTATCTGCATATTCTCCTCTATATAGAATACAATAATTTGGACATGCATGATATGTTATGTACTCAACACCCGACATTTTCAACAATTTATTTGCCTCCTCACAACTACCGGGCAAGACATTATCAATCGAAAAAATCTTATCTCTGAATAACCTGTAGTTGGTAATTATTGACAATATTAAATGTACATTAATGTCGATATAATTATTAACGTTCATAAAATTGACCATTTTTAATGTTCATTGTGTGATTATATTTATCAAAATATAAGGGAGGACTTTATGGTTATAAATTTCCTCAAAATTTCTTAGAAACTTGCATTCGATAAGCCAAAGTTTTCTTTCAAATTGTACAGTAACATTGTTGTCCCAAACTGGGTAGAATTTGATTGACTGCCAGGTCCAAAGAGAGGGGCAGTGGAAGAAAATTGAAGGCTTTAGAAAAAGGTGTCAGCGATATGAGTACCATCCCCTAGCTAATCATCGTTCTGGAATGCATCAAACAACATTTTCTCCATGGTAGCTGTATCACTTAAGTAATCATCCATACCAACCTCTATTTGATTGTCTCCATTGCCATCTTGTGAAGAACTACTATTGTTGTATTCATTCCTAATTGGTGAATCAAGACGTAGTGGGAATTGAATAGGTGGTTTATTCAACCATTTTAGGTATCATTCCTCAATGATTTTTTCTCTTAATTCAACCTTCTCTCGATTTGAAATTTTTGTGGGGTGAAACGGAAGATGGTATGTAGGTCGCCCATCATCGCTAGAATCCTAATAATTTCAAAAATATATATTTTAACATGATTAGTACAAAATCTATGATATCAGTTAGTAAGCACGTTGACAATGCATGATTAATTGGTTTGATGTTGAAATAACTACATTAATATACCAAACAATTATTATTACCATCATTATTCTAGGATTGTGACTAGAAGATGCAATATTGTTACAATTGGTAGGGTGAAGCAATTGCCCATTTTCATCTAACAAATGCGCCTTGTGGTATGCTACTCCTAATAAGAGCTTCTGACGTTTTGGAGATGTTTGAATATTTTTTTCATCTAAACTCAATTCTGAATTATCTACATGAACTTGAAAAATTGTATACATTGATTATAAATTTTATTAAGCTGATTGACATGGAAAAAACACATATATTCAGTTAGATAATGAAAATATAAATAAATTTTGAAGTAAATATTACGTCTCGAGATGGATAGCAAGAACTCCGTGAGGGACTTTGAGAAATATTATGGAACAAGTTGGATTTTGAACAATTATCCATTCGATATAATTATGATATTTTCTCCCCGCATTTAATAAAAATCAACAATAATTTTTTGTCTACACACCTAAAAGTAATTTCGGTGCCTTAAAATTGAACTTCTTGTTATCGGTGCTAACGTATAGATAACCACACTGGTGCGTTTTTGTTATTGCGCACATGTGTGGTGTTATTAATTGACGTATCATAGTCGAATAGATGCAAATAACAAAAGCTCAATTATATTTATTTAAACTGAAAAAAAAGCGGTAAATTGAGAAATGCATGGCAAAATATTTTTGAAAATCTAATTTCATAAAAAAAGTATTTTAATAGTAAACAATTTTCATTATTTCATTATTTTTGCAAAACGTTTTAGGGAGAGATTTGTGCAAAACATACCCTTGAGGAGCAAGAGAGCACGAGAGCATTGTGGAGCAGTGAAATACTTTTGAATAGAACTTTTCAGAAAATCAGAATTGCAAACCTCTGATGATTCAAACCCTGTAGCATAGAATTTCAAACCAGGTGATGAAATTTTATTGTTTTTTTTACATTTTCTGTAGTATTTTTTATGCAGTAAGTAAAAAATTTAAATTCACTGTTCAGTTTTGGAAGAAAAGAAAAGAAAAATTCATTTTACACTAACCCCTTGATTCTTTTTGTTTTTGCCCTTGCGTCTTCGTGTTTCTATGATTTCAGAATTAGGGCTTTTCATTTTAAATTTATAGGGTTTGTATTGCTATATATATTGTTAAACACCATGTTGAAGCACACACATGGTGTATGAGGAAGAAGAATGCACACACAGGAGACTCAACACACAATGAAAGATAAGCGTGAGGCTTTTTTTATTTTCCATTATACAAAGATGTACATTTATAGTACAATGGTGTGACTCTTGGTTTCACATTCCAAGGTCACTTGGACTCCATTGTGACTTTTTCGTATTCCACACCTACCTATGTAGGATTAGGTGTTCCAGCATCCCCCCTTAATCCGAAGGGGTATGTGTGAGTCCAAGAAAAGAGTTGTAATAGAAATATGCAAAGTATACATGACAGCACTTGGCTGAATCAACTCTCTGAAGTGTTGGAAAAAAGAGGTGGTTTTAGGATGACCACAAACACTGGAATGCAAAACTTGTTGCAGTTCCCGGAACTCTTCCAAAACTGGCAAGAAGCTGAAAGCTTCTGCTAGAGGAATTGTCCCTCATAAAAAAGGGATACCTTTGACCTAAAAGAAGGGAGGTCTATGACCTGTGGTGGTTTTAGGTTGTCCACCAACCAAAGATGATGGTTTTAAGTTATCCACCAACTGAAAATGATGGTTTTAGGTTATCCACCAACCAAAGATGATGGTTTTAGGTTATCCACCAACCGAAAATGATGGTTTTAGGTTATCCACCAACCAAAGATGATGGTTTTAGGTTGTCCACCAACCAAAGGCATGCTCATGGGCATCCGTGTCTCTGGCTACATCTCTGAATCCGGAATGACAAATTGTGGCTTAGGCACGCTTGAACTGTTGGCTACAACTCTGAACATGGAATGAGAGATTGTGGCTCAGGCTCACTTGATTTGACGTCGAAGCTTGTACATGACCGCCATTTTCCCCCCTGTCAGGGACAAGGTGAGATGATGGAGAAAACTCAACTGCAAGTTTGTTCAATATCCGTGAACAAGTTCTAACATGTGTCGTAAACATCTTCTTGGCTGCTGATGCCCATTGCCAAGAAGCGATCCATCCAAGATGAATCTTGGTTCTTGTAGGAGGCTTGTGTCTGAAGCATCTGTCTGAAGAATGAGTGTGCCGACCACAATGCTTGCATGGATGAAGATCAAAACAATGATCTTTTATGTGGCCAACTCGATCACAGTGTTGGCATTTTACAATCTGTTGTGGAAGTGGAACAGGATCTGGAACAGCTGCAGGTGAACTGTAATATAGGAATCCGGCACTTTGAAATCTGATGGGCTTTGTGTAGTCTGGAATATGAAAGGACACATCCTTTTCATATCCAAGACCAGTTCGGTGCTTTTTGTGGACAAGCTCTTCCCAAGGTCTGATGATGGGCTTAGGAAGTGTAGGCTGAGTGGCTGCATCTGCATGTAAATTTGCTCTAGTACAAGGAACTAAATGGGAATCAACTGGAACTTTGCTGACTTGCTGCTGATGGGAGTCTTTCACAATGTTCTGAACAGAAACAGGTTCAGAATGGTGACTCTTTTGGTGAAGTTCATCTTGTTGGAGCTGAGATTCCAACTGCAAAAACTCAATCTTCTCATGTGCATATAGCAAACAACTTTGAATGTTACAAAGAGCATCCTTGCTCATTTTTATCACATCATCAACATTTGAATGAATGGGGTTATTCAACAACACTAATACCTCATTGATTTTGGCCATTTTCAACAATTTAGGCGCAAAAATGAATGAAAGGGTGTCGGCTTCAACCGAAAATGCACCCGTTTACAATATGATTCAACAACAAATAAAAATGACTCCAAAAAATTCTCAAAGTACAAAATCTGCTCCTCAAATGATGGAGGGCAATCAAAAATGACTTACATCAACAACTTAAATTCACTGATTCCAACTATGAATGAAGAGGCTAATTCCATTCACAATACAATGTCAATGCAATAGAATGTCTCTGCAAAATATGTGCAGCTGAAAACACTATGCAAGAGGCCTTTAAAGCAGCTGAAATTTTTCTTCAAAGAGTTGTTTTCAATGATGGCAAACTGTCTTCAAATGTCAATTCTTCAGAAAATCACCCTTCAAATCAATGCCACAAATCACAATGCAAATCTGCAATTTTCTCTATATGTTCAATCCATCTTCTTCATATGCTCTTTCCTTCATTTCTGCTGTTCATAACTCTCTTTTCTCTCTCTCTCTCTTTGCTGTTTTTTTTTTTTATATTTATTTTTTTAAATTAATTAAAAAAATTAATTAAAAAGGAAATTAATTTAAAATTGGGTTAAATTTAAAATGGGAATGGAAATTTATTGGGAATTAATGGAAAGGGAAATTAATTAAAAAGGAGGAGGGTTATTATATGGGGGGTGGGTGATTATATTAAAATAGGAATAAAAAAAGGATTATTAAAAGGAGATTATGGGTATTAAAAAAGGGGATTAATTAAAAATGGGAGGGGGATTAACTTTAAAAAGAATGTGAAAGGAGGAGAATTAAAATAGGAAAAAAGGAGAGGGAAATTTATTTAGGGAAAGAGATATTAATATGAGATGGGATAATGGGTGAGGGAGGCTTATTAAAAAAAAATTTAAGAATGAATTTAAAAAGGAGGAATCGTATTATAATGAAGAGGAGTAGTTTAAAATGAAGGGACCGTATAGAAATGGAGAGGGCGGTATATTAAAAATATGGAGGGGTTTTATTAATAGGGGGTAGGGTATATCATATAAATTAACATTTAAAAAAAACGAATAGTAAAAAGGCTGTGTGAATGGTAAGGCCGAGTGTGAAATAGGAGGGTCGAAAGGGAGGCGGGAGTGTTGGGAAGAGGGCGGAAGTTGGAGCGTAAGGATGGTCGAATGCCAAGATAGGAGTCGATTTGGGAATGAGGGCCAAAAGGCCAGTGCGTGGAGTAGAGAGTAAGGTGAAGCGGTAAGGGAGTGCCGCAGGGCAGTGAGTGGGATTTGGGAATAGCGTATAATGTGTTAGGGAAAGCTGGCTGTAGGGTTTATGGAGATAGGCATTCGTTGTAAGAGAAATGCAGAGTATGGGGATGCGCAAGAGGGTTGTGTAGTGCGTAGAGTGAGTGTAGCAGATAGGCAGTGAGTAAGGCGTATTGTTTGTATAACAGAGAGGTGTAGGCCACGGTGAGGTCGAGTGGAGGTTGGAGTGTGCAGAGCCGTAGGTTGAGTGGCGTTGTGAGGCCGAGGGAGATGTGGATTAATAGCGAGGGTTTGGATGAGCGCTGGAGAGATAAGGAGTTGCAGAGCGATGGGGAAGGCCGAAAGGGCAAGAATTAATATTTTATTTATTTATTTATTTATTTTTTTTAATTTTTTATTTTTTTTAAAACAGCAGAGTAGAGCAAGAATTCCATTTAAAAACAACAGCAGATTTTTCTAAATACACAGCAAAATAAATTGTAGGAACTTGTAAACTTGCAAAAATGATTTTTCCAGCAGTAGAGAAGCAAAACTGAGACTCCAGACTTTAAAGCAGCAGCAGGAAATTTCTTCAGAAATGCAGGAGTAATACACTGCAGAAAAATTTGCAGAGATTGCTAATAAAACTTCGAAATTTTTCCAGGAAAATGGACTTTAAAAATGCAGATTTCTCCAGAAAATTTTAGCGGTAAAACCCAGAAATTTTTTCAATAGCTCAGTAGCAAAAAAATTCAAAATTATTTTCCATTAAAAAGCCAGAAACTTCTACTTCAGAAACCCTCTTTAAACAGAGTTTTCCAACAACTCTTCAATGCAGAAATTAATAGAAATTGCAGGAAAAATGAGAATGAAAACCTTCAGATGGGCAGTGCTGCCTTTCTTCAAAACCACTGCTGCTCTTCTTCAAAACAAATTCTGAATGCTGCTCTTTCTCCAAAACCACTTTCTGAATGTGGCAAAAACACTACTACAAACACTTGAGTGCTGCAAAAATGCCAAGAATTTTTGCAGATATGAAGGCCATAAACACAAATGGCTCACTCAATTTGGAGCAGGGCCAGAAATCGCCCGCTCTGATACCATGTTAAACACCATGTTGAAGCACACACATGGTGTATGAGGAAGAAGAATGCACACACAAGAGACTCAACACACAATGAAAGATAAGCGTGAGGCTTTTTTTATTTTCCATTATACAAAGATGTACATTTATAGTACAATGGTGTGACTCTTGGTTTCAGATTCCAAGGTCACTTGGACTCCATTGTGACTTTTTCATATTCCACACCTACCCATGTAGGATTAGGTGTTCCAACATATATATCCCTATGACATATAACCAATGAGATGAATTGCATAGTTGGATCCCAACCCATGTCGTCCCTTGCGTAAATTTTTAAAAAACCAAACTTTTTTAATCAGCGCGCCCTAGGTAAACAAGCACATCGGTGCATTATTTCAACACAGAGCACCATGCACGTACTATTTGATCAAAAAATTTAAAACATATTTTTTTTTATCGCGTGCCATATGGAAAATAGGGCGCCAGTGCACTATTTCATTATAGTGCCTTGCGCATATACTCTTTGAAATTTTTTATTTTTATTTTATGTCTATGTTAATTGTGCACCATTTAAACTATAACGCACTGGGTCTCCTTGTTGACAGAGGGAACCGTACAGTGGTCCCCTGGTTGCAGGGTGCGTTTATAAGAATATGCCGCACCGCCCCCTCCACGATATCATATGCTTCAAAAACTAACACTAGTGGATTTTTATTAATTTGTCTATGTTAATCAGTTCAATAGATAAAATATAACACGCTGGTGCTACTTGTTGACATAGAGCACCGTATGGTGTTTCTACTATTTTGGCAGTGCATTTATAACAACAGGCCACACCGACGTCAGTGCGTACATTATTAAAGGTGCACCGGTTTCTCGATATTTTTTTCGTGAAAATTTTATGATTTATTTATAAAATATATTAATGAATGGTATGGTACAAGTTTCATATTGATAAATAAATGTCTGACAAGAGATCAAGTAACAAAAATACTGATAACACATCAAGAAAAGAAAAAAAGGCAAGTTATTTGTAAATTATTTACACAAATTATTAATTTTGAACTATACGTAAGTTTAACTAATATGTATTGTTTACTGTGTATAATGTAGAGTCACAAAGTGACAAATCTTGATAAGATTATTTTTAATCTAGGAATAGAAGAGCATAAATCCTTCATGGAAAAATTACAAAAGTATGAATCAGGTGAATGAAAAAATACTATCGATCCAATATGAGTTTATTTTTTTAAATTTTCATTAATAATATACTTAAAATTATTAGATAACATGTTTCAAACAATCTATTAATTCACATATGTTTAATGTTCTACAGGGACCAACAACTCAGAAAAGGAATGTTGTTCTAAGAAAAGAAAAAAATAGAACATGCAAATGAAAATGAATTGCTCCTTAGCTTAGGTGGAGTGGTTCTGGAGGTTAACGAAAAGGGGAGAACATTTACAAAACTTTGAGGGATCTAGTGGAACGAATGTATAGACATTCTTTCCACTTACAATACAAAAATCAATCCAATGATTCCAAGAACCAAATTTTATCTAAACTATAGGAAGAGTTCCAGAGAATTGGTCAATGAGACATGTATGAATTTTAATAGCAAAAACGTACAACAACAAAAAAGAAGGAATGAAAAAGTAATATTCCTTTAAATGTTTTTCTATAATTTTATGTATATATTACTAGAAAGCAGTCATTTATAAATATCACTTCTGTTATATTTACTTTTCATATATCAATATAAAATCAAATAGTTTATTGTCATGTTACAATTTCAGGAAGATTGTGAAAATCTCAAAAGATGAACGAGCTGATATCAGAAATATGCCAGTAGGAATGTCCAAAAAGTTGTACAAGGAGATTGTCAAAGAAATTCAGATAATTGCATCGCACGAGGAGCCATCTCAACAACAATGTACTTCAAATGTAATATGTAATCATTGAATTTTTCGATTAGGTACAATAAATAAACAATTTAACATTAAATATTAATTTTCAAGTATTTTCTTGTAGAAAAGAAAAGAAAATGGAACCCATTCAACACATAAAACGGGACGAAAAGAAATAAAAGGGTTGATATCTAAGTTTGTGAGTAATTGTTACTTCCTTATAACAACTTAACTAGATTTCATTTATGTATATTTTAAGTTTCTTTAACAGCAATCATCATTGAATGTCTTGAAACGAGTGCTAACATACAAAGAAGAACCAGCAGATGAATTGATTGACATTGGGTTAATTATGGGTTGTCAGTATATGTTGGCATATTAGAAATTAATTGTGGAATTTGTAAGAATCTATCGATCTTGTTTTATTGATCTCTGTCTATAAATAATAGAACAAAAAAAATATTTTATACTAAATATATGATTTTTTATGGGGTATAAAACTTGCAGGAAACAAGTATGGAACTACGCCAAAAATTGAAATTTTGAAAGATGGCATGAAATTTGGTTTTTAAAGAATGTGTATAGTTCATGAGTCAATTGTTGCTATGGTACGAAATTTATTTTTGATTTACTTTGATGTATATTATTTAATATTGCAATTTTCATTAATATCACCAATGTATATACACTCATTACAATTTAGTTAAATGTTTGTAGATGGAAGGTGAAGAAGAAGAAAACAATCAACACCGTGAACAAAGCATTCCTCAAAATAACCCAAGTCACGGAAGTAGCTCGAGTAGTGACATCAATTCAAGTGAAGAATGATGATCATTATGTTTGGATATCAAAGCAAGGCGTTGTATTTTTTGAAATAATTTTTGTGAAATCAAACATTTTGTTTAATGTAATGGATATAGTCTCCTAATTGAAAGACAAAGGGATACCAATAACTGTCCCATTTTGTATGGCAAAGAGTGTCTTATTCGTATATATAATAAAATATGTTTTAATTTATTCTATTGTGTTCTCCATTGTTGCTATGAAATTTAACACCACTGATTAAATATATGGATGATTAAATATTATAATGAAGAGATGTAAAACCTTATTATATGATATATCAAATTATTCCAAACATCACATTCAAATGCACTAATAAAAATTTAATTGATATGAATGCTGTTATAAGATATGTGTTGTCTTTTGATGAATACTGAATTTTAAAAATTCACAATAATTGCGATATGATATAAAAAATTAATACAAACATCACATTAAAATTATGTCACAAAAAATTAATTGATATGAGCACTATTATAAGTTATGTGTCAACCTTTTATGAATAATGAATTTAAAATAATCACAATAATTGCAATGTCATAGGTTGATGTTTCTAAAAAAGACAAAATGAACACTGGTGCGTGTCATTTACTATGCACCTGTGCATTTTTATTCTAATGTTCACTGGTGAATTTATACAACTTATGGGCACCGCAAAAATACCAATATCAATTAAAACTCTCAGTGTATTTGTGCGATACTTCACATCGGTGCATTTATGTGAGATTTCTCACCAGTGCATTTCTACGACCTATGGGCACCACACAAATACCAATACCAATTAGAACAATCTGTGTGTTTGTATAATACTCTACATTGGTGTGTTGATACGACCTATGGGCATCGCATAGATCCCAATACCAATTACAATGATCGGTTCATTTGTGTGATATTGCATGCCCATTTTTTTTATAATAATACACACCAGTGCATTGATATGACCTACGGGCACTGCAAAAATCCCAATATTGTAATGAAACCAGATCCAAAAATAGAAGAAAAGAGAGATCAATGCCTTAGAAATAAGCCACTTTGAGGGGGCAACCTCCTTTACATTACCTAAATGAACAATTCTTTGATGATACAAATGACAAAAAATCCTCTATATAGGAGTGAATGGGGTCACAATATAGTCCTAGCCGACCTAACAATAATAATGTAAGGACACAATAATAACAATATTGGGGTTACAGGGGTACAACAATAACAATAAGGGGACTCTACTAACAACAATAAGGGACTACACTAGTAATATAGGGACCTAACATGCCCCTCTCCTTCAAAAAAGTGTTTTCCTTAATTCTTAAGCAGCTCTAGGTGATTTCTTATAAAATTCTCATCCTCCCATGTAGAATATTCAGGGGGTAAGTTCTTTCACTTGATGAGATACTTTGAAATTGATCGATTTCGTAGCTGTCGAGTTCTTGTTTCTGTATCTTTTGAATGGTTTCCATAAATGTAGTAGCAAATGTACTTGTTTTAAATGGATGAGATAATGCACAAAAATGTGCATACTTCATAAGTCTATCAACTACCACCATGATGACACTCTATCCTTCGGACTCAAGTAAACCCGTGATAAAATCCATTGAAATATCCTCCCAACGTTGACTTAAAATGGATAAAGGCTTTAGAAGACCAGGGGTCTTAATTGTCTCAACTTGATTTTGTAGGAAAACCAAAGTTTCCACCACAGACTTCTGAATATCAGATTTAAGGCCATCCCAAAAAATTTCTTTCTTCACCTTCTGGTAAGTTTTTAAAAATCTAGAGTGTCCTCCTAAAGGAGAAGTGTGCAATTCCAAAATAATCTTTTGTTTTAGTTGGGAATTCTTACAAAGATATAAGCGATCTTTGTACCATAAAGAATCATTTTTCGCACTAAATGTATCATATGTATTAGTATCTTGCTGCAACTTTTAAATGAGTGTCCACACTTCTTCGTCCTTCTTCTATTCAACCCTTGCTTCAGTTATCCAATCTGGTTGGATAATGGAAATGGCACAAAGCAATGCTTCCACCTCTTCATTCTTTCTTGAGAGTGCATCTGCAACAACATTTAACCTTGCTTTTTTGTAGATAATTTCAAATTTATAACCCAACATCTTTGTGACCCATTTTTTCTACTCTTTTGAAGATAGTCTTTGTTCCAAAAAGTGTTTAAGACTATCATGATCAGTTTTTACCTTGAAGTGTCTTCCCATTAGGTAAGGTTGCCATTTATTTAGTGCATTTAGTATTGCTAACATTTCCTTCTCATAAAGAGATTTTTGTAAATACTTTCCTTTGATTGGACGACTTTCAAAAGAAATGGGTCTTCCTTCTTGCATTAAAAAAACACCAATTCCATTTCCTAAGGCATCACATTCAACAATAAAGGTTTTTGTGAAGTCTATTGTAGCTAAGATCGGTGCTAGGCACATTGCCTCTTTAAGATGTTCAAAGGCTTTCGTTGCTTCAAAAGTCCATGAAAATGGATCTTTCTTCAATAATGTTGTTAGAGGTGCTAATATTATACCATAATTCTTAACAAACTTCCATAATACCCTATTAACCCAAGAAATCTTCGCAATTGCTTTATGGTTGTGGGGAATTTCGATTCCTTAATGGATTTAATTACTAATTTCCGTTGCTTATAATTGCTTCTCCTCCAATAGTTTGAGAACCTTTTCAACATGTTGAGCATGAGCCTTCCAAGAACTATTGTAGATTAGTATATCATCAAAAAATACTAGCACAAATTTTCTAAGGAAGGGTTTGAAAATGGAATTCATCAACCCTTGAAATGTAGACAGTGCATTGATAAGGCCAAAAGGAATGACCAAAAATTCATAATGATCCTCATGATTTCGAAAAGGTATTTTCAAAATATCTTCAGTCTTCATTCTATTTTGATGATTTCCTGAACAAAGATCCAAATTGGTAAAATAAATTGTTCCATGTAATTCATCGAATAATTCATCAGTCATAGGAATGAGAAATTTATATTTAATAGTGATATTATTGAGCTCCCTATAATCTAGACACATGCACCATGATCCATCCTTCTTGTGCACCAATACTATTGGAGCAGGGAAAGAACTTTGACTAGGTTGAATTATACCAGCCTCTAACATTTCTGCAATCATATGTTCAATATTGCTCTTTTGGACATAACTATATTTATAAGGCCTAAGGTTTGGATGTAAACTTCTTGGAATCAATGAATAGAATTCTCATTATCAAAAATAGGTGGAAGTCCTCCGGGAGTTTCAAACACCTTGGAATGATTGTCCAAGAATTTTTGGAGACCTGGAGAAATAGATGATTTTGATGTTGGAACTTCTAGTGAGCATAATTGTGCAATTACGCCTCATTTTTCTTTCTTCATAAGATTTTTAATGAAATTAGAGCTTATTATCTTTCCTGGATTCCTTGCGATACCTCGTAATTCGACCGCCTTTCCTTCTTAAAAACATTTCCAGAAAATTTCTTGAAAATTAAAAGCTATCTTCCCCAAGACTGTAACCATTCTACTCCTAGTAAAAAATTGGTACCTCCCATTGGAAACGAAATAATTGGACTATTTAATACATATTCCCCCATGGTTATTTTGATATTATGGAATTTTCCAGAGCAATTTATAGTTCCTCAATTTGCAACCATCAGTTGACATTTTGGTGCTGGGTATAGGAAAAAATTCAATTCCTTGGCTACCTTACAATGAATAAAACTATGGGTACTAACTGAATCAATCAACAGTATTACATTTTTCTTCTTGATATGTCCTTCTACCTTGAGAGTTTTAAGAGTGGTAATTCCTGCCAATGCATTACATGATATGATCAGATTCATTTCTTCTTCTTCTAGGGTTAGTTCCTGGTGTATATCCTCTTCTTTTGAAGTTTCTTGTTCATTTTCTTCCTCCTCTTCACAATCTATGTAACATAATTTCTTCTCAGCACACTTATTACCTTTAGTGTATTTGATATCACAACCGTAGCAAAGCCCTTTTTCTCCTTTTTCTTCTAATTGTTGTGGTGTCAACCTTGTAAGTTGTGGAAGTCTAGGAGTAGCAACACTTCCATCTTTATAGATGTGAGTGGTAGGATTCCTTGTCGCCATAATTTTACATTCAATTTTTCTTTCCAACTTGAATGCCTTCTCCAATGAATCAAGTTCCTAAAGGCAAAGTTTGTGTTGTATGTTATCCTTAAAAGTCCCTATGAATAAATCAATCATGTGTTCCTTTGGAATATCAGTTACCCTTATATTCAAATTTTGGAAGTCCTCAATGTGCTCCACCATTGAATCCTTTTGTTTGAGATTTATCAAATGGATAAAAAAGGTTATGGTCTTTGTATCCTCATAACATGTTATCATTTGCTCCGTAAAAATTGACAAAGTGACAATTTTTTTACATGAGCAGAGCCATCGATATCATAAAAATGTATTTTGTTCTAAATATAAAGTTTAAATGTGCACCTTTTGTGTGTTTTGCACCTTATTGAGATCAAAATATTTCTCATCTGTAGTATCCATGTTATGAGATCCTTTCCATAAAACTTCCTCATATCAATCTTTGGAATACGGTGGGTGTTCCATTCAAAATTAGAGTTTATGAAATCATGATTAACACGTTTTTTTTTCTCATCGTGAGTTTCCTCTACTACCTTTTCTCCATTGGAAAACATTTCTTGTATTAACTTTGTCAAACCTTCCATGTCTTTTTTAGATCATTCTTCATGTATTCCATTTTCTCATTCATGTCATCCATCTTAGCTTCTGTTCCATCCATGCCATTATTCAAACCATACATCTTAGATTCCACGCCTTTCTTGAAACCATCGATCTTAGCTTCAATGCCTTTCTTAAAAACCTCCATTTCATTGTCTGTTGCTCTTTGTGAGAGTGAAATTTGGTGCACTTTCTCTCTTAATTTTGATATGTCATGTTGCATTTCTTCATCTTCATGAGTCATAGTAGAGCCTTCTGAAGGCTTAATGGGTGTTGAATTCTTTTTAGGGGGGATTTTATAATGCAATATTTATATCTATTCTACAATATGCTCTAGGAATCAATTAAAACTGATTCTTTAGACAAGACTTATGCAATTCTAAAAGTAAATACACATGTTTTTCTTTATTTTTAAGAGCGTGATATTGAAACTGAATTATATTTGTGATTTAGGAAGTTCAATATCTGAAATTTAGTCCTGTAGTAGCCCTATGAATCTTATTTTGAATGCCACATGTGTGACGTAATATGGATTCTTCAAGGAAAAGTTATGCCAAATATCCCACAATGACCTAATTATCTATTGGTTCAGTAGAGACAAATTGTACGGCATGTCATGTGTCACTGTTTCCTTCTTTGGCTCTGAAATTGATACACAAGAAACTATATTTTGTTCACTTATGGCTACATTTTCCGGAATTCGAATCCGATGCTCAGAGCAAGTGTTATGAAAATTTTCCTACAATCACCTCTTTGAGATGAAATTTGGGAGCCTGAAATTTTTTTAACTTCCATAGATCATATATCCGAAACTATTGCGAACCAAGATCTGAAATTTTTACACAAAGTTCCTCAGGTTTTTAGCTTCACGTGATAAATTTTTTAGCTTCTATACCTTTGTAGAAAAAAAATTATAGTGAAAATTCCATGATGACATTTTTTTAGATGAAATTCAAGAGTTTGAAAAAACCCTATCTTCCACATATAATATCTCTGTGAATATTGCAAGCCAAGATATGAAGGTTTTATAGGAATTCTCTCATGATTTCGGCATCACATGCTAAAAATTTCAGCTTCTGAATCTTTGTAGAAAAAAGGATATAGAGAAAATTCCACAATGCCTTGTTTGAAGCAGTGAAACCCTAGAATCCCAAGCTCTGATAGCAAATGTTATGAAACCAACTCCAAAAATAGAAGAAAAGAGGGATAAATGCCTTATAAATAAGCCACTTTGAGGGGGAAGTCTTCTATACATTACATAAATGAATAATTCTTGGATGATACAAATGACACGCCCTCCTTCTATATATAGGACTCCATGGGGTCACAATATAATCCTATCCGACCTAACAAAAATAATGTAAGGACACAATAACAACAATATTGGGGTTATAGGGGTACAACGATAACAATAAGGGGGCTACACTAACAACAATAAGGGACTACACTAGTGATATAGGGACCTCAAGAATACCAATTAGTACAATCCCATGCATTGTATCACATACAGTGCACCCGGTGTAGTTGTATACCTTAATGTCCCGGTGCATGCACCTTCGACCGCACTGGAGCGACTGTCTGGCTGACACACACCTGGATGTTGCTAAACGTCATGGGGCATCCTATATTAATTTTCCATCTTGATGCTTGGTAGGTTGGAAGTACCAGTGCACTCACTCTAAAATGCACTGGTGTGTTGACACCTGATTAGCGTGCTAATGACAAAAACATTCGTAATAACCTTCGACTGACCAGGGTTTTTTTTGTGTTTAAATTTCATAAAAAGCTTTGCCAAAACCTCCATTACCGAAAATGGATTTTGTAGCAAATGTTTTTTTGGAAAATTTTTGCCAATTTTATAACACTAAAAACCTCCTTTATAACTTTTGCTGGAGGGTCTTTTCATTGTAGTGTACTGATTTTTCTCTATCAATACTTAGCCAAAATAGTCCACCAGCTCCTTGCTATTTTCTTGCACAATTCTTGATCCTGAAGAATAGGGAAAACTTATATTTCAATCCAAAAATACCAAGATAAATGGCTTACTTGGTGCCTCAAACATTGTACACTCACTGGTATACAATAATTTTAACAATATTCCTTTTCCCTCCAACTTCACTAGGAAATTTGAATTTCATGCAAGACTATGGATATTTTTAGTAAATGAATTAGTTAACTGAGATTGAATTGAGTTTATTATAGTTCTACTACTTAACTGAACCCGTAACTGACTATATTCTAGACTCAAGCTCATTTAACTATCAAACATCACATATAACACTACTAGATAGCTAGATATTATCGACCAACTTGCACACAACTATACTAATATCGTACCAACTTGAATTGATTGAATTAACTAAGTGATTTGGACATTTCTCTCCTGATAACTGCCTATCATGTTATCCTGCTGAAGTATAAATTCAAATTTCCTCATTTGACTAAGGCAAAATTGAAATGAAGCATTTTATTACTATAATTTAACAATGGAATATATTCCAATAATCCAATTACACTTCTATAAATCTATGGATAAACTCTTTAAATAATGCAAAAAAAAATTGAGAATGATATTGCTGCATTTTTTAGTCCAAATGGCATGACTATATAGATAAAAGAGTCACATTATAAGGTTATCTTGTGCATATCCTCCTTGAATTTTTTTACTGAAATGAATATAGAGAACCCATTAGTGAATTAGAATGATTGCCTCCTTCCCAAATACTCCAAGGCATTGTCTATGAGCTTGAATTGAATAGACTTACATACATATTCTAAACCACTAAAATTATATTAATGCTTCACTTGCCATCGTGTAAGAGTCCCTTTAATAGTGACATCCATGCCTGTGGCACTTTTATTTTCCAACATGAATTACTCCACTTTACTGAAGAATGTATCAATTAATCTTGTACCATCAAACCTAGGAGTGTTGTGTAGCTCTCCTCCTATAAAGTGTATTTCCTAGGTTATCTATGGTGCAATTACTTATGGATACTTCATATAACATATTATAACACCGGGTTAGTCCTCTATTGTACCATTATCATACATATGTATACCCCCTATAATATATTTTATATCTTTCTCATTTAGTTGGGTTTAGTGGTAAAATGACATGCGGTGAATTTGTTTCAAATGAGATTTATCTCTACTTGGGATTCAACAATGAATTTTTATAAAAGGGCCAATTGATCCACATAATGGCGGGTAAAGTTTAAAGTCATTCAAAATGTCAATCACCCAAAAAAAATAGTTTTACTTCACTCCCCCTACATTGATGTCTAGATTCTTTAATAATCTAATAAGATTTCTTATGTAACGGTTAACTAGCTTGAGTTGAATTCATGACCAAACTAGTTTTGGTTCTTGATCAACTCTCATGTCTTTTTAGGTAGGATATTTACACCAATATTGAACTATATCATGACCAAATCCATCTTATAAATTCACAACTCAATTATCATTTGACCTCTTTATTATATGAAATTATGGATTTAACATACCCCATGCTTTGATATTGATGCAACAAACATAACCATTGTTGCTTATGATTCCACTAATTTAGATAATATTTAGATCAAGTTTTTTCTCTTATCAAGCCTTGACAATACCTTAAGGAACCATTGTACAAACTAATTATCCTAATCTTATGGATTTTTGAAGTTATGTTTTGGTCTTGCATTTTAATGACATCATGACATGTCAAATTATGAAACACTACCTCATATGGTTATCTCTTCATTGGTATCTATTCCAGCAACTTTTGAGTTTCTTGTAGTACTTACTTCTACTACTCTCTAAATCCTTCTATACAGATGCATGTTTTGAATATTTTTTTGAACTATGTCTTCTATAGTTCGAGTGCCTCCTTGCATCATAATATGTAACTTTGTGGATCACATTAGTTATGCATCCTCGCATGGCTCCATATCCGCATTATTTAACATACCTTTACTTTCTTATCATTTTTTCTAGTAGTTTAGGAAAATATTCTATCACATACCTTCTACTATGGTAGTAACCACATAATGTGTAAGATTGAGTACAAATTTTGTGTAAGTTTACAAACTCTTCGTATTTGTAATAGATGAGTTTATTTCCAATCTATCCACATCCTTATCCCTTAAATCCGCCTCTTAGCCCGCTCTATTACTATTCATGTTGTTTTCCTTCACTGTCTTTCTATACCATATATGCATCTGCATTTCTTTCCTTCACCAACTCTAGGATTTATAATTTTCAATATCATGGCCCAATGATCTCATAAAATAATAAAATGGAGTTTGATATAAATTATTATACTTTTTTAATTTAAATATGGTAAGGTACATGCCCCTATTATTATAAAAATATTATAGAATTCCCCTCGGGTTTGTTCTCGAAATTAATTTTACTACATTGGGAATGGATTAAGTGCACTTTTTGTAGTATAATTCTTCAATATTGGGCACTAATTCTTGTCATGTTCCTCTATGTGACATAGTGTACATTAAACATTTTTTCTCCCCATACTCACCTTCACAATTTCTTGTAGTTGTAATGTAAGTGTAGCAAGTTGTGACTAAACATGTGCCATTCCACTTGAAATTTCAACACTAGTTAGAGTTGACTCTATGCACATTTCAATCTATTTCACTTCGTCTTGGGTCATTAGCTTTTGTTGCACCAACATAACACAAATATTATGGTTTATGACTGCAATGAACCATTCATTACATAGAACATATTGTATCTAAAATTTTAGTGAAGCCAACAAGATTTTAAACCACTTATTATAGTCCCCGAGAAAATCCCTATTTGTTGGTTAATTTCCTCCACATACATATTGCATTTAAATTTACACTTTGGTTTTTGAAATCCACTTAATTGATCTCAATTTATCTCTATGAGTGACTTGGTTTTTCTAATTATATCTATCACCTTATACTTAATATACCAATGAAAATTCTAATCTTTAGAATTAGATTGCAATTACGTAATCTTACTTCATTTTTCATCATATACTTGACCATATAGTCTACTTCAGAAGTAAATGAGTTTTTTTTTGTAGCATCCTTCCTAGTTCCATGAAACACTAAGAGCCTAGGGGTAGAATCTTGTGTCACCATCATAATATTCAATTTTGATCAAATTATTTGTTGTGCATCCAATATCACTTTCCCTTTTGATGGAATATTTGTATCCCAAACATTTTTTTAAATTGGTGCCTCTACTACTAGTATAACTTTAGGTATCCTTGAACTTTCACTTATCCTCAAACTCCCTAATTTCTATCAAACTAAATAATGTATAAAGGTCAAAGATACCTAAGTTAAGTGTAGTAGAGGAATAGGCCATTCAAAAATCCATGTATTATGGTATGAATTGTGCCCAATTGGGATACCTATAACACATCATTATCCATGATGCCCCATGCTCTTGCCTAAGTGTCACTTCAAGACTAGAGGCCTCCCATAATGCAGATGGCATGATTAGATACATCACATGCCACCAAACGTCCCGATACGCACCAAGACAAATGGGATATGGCCGACACTATGGGTGAAATAGTACCTCTTGGAATTAATCCCTCCCCAATCCTTCTTGTGTTAGCTCACAAAGGGTTACACTTACCTAATACACCCATATCCATCTACACAGTCCTCTTAATCTGAAGAAAATTAATAAGGGGAAGGGAAAAGTAGTGCGTAAAATTAGGGAACCCAAGCACCAATGGCCTGTAGCCCAATATCAAAAACAATGGAAACATGAAGACCACAACCCAACAATAGGGTAATCAAAACATGCAAAACAAGGGTAGTCAAATGAATAATCATGGATCCTATTGTGGTACTTACTACCATTACACACATGAGTGTCCTCTCCTCCTAGATATACTAATTGGGGTACCCAACCACCTTTTACCTCATCTTAGCCCCTTTCGTAGTCATTTGTAACTTGGAACTAATTCCATAACCAAGGGCATGCCACCACTAATGATTTTCAAACCACACCCCTTATTCCATGTACCAAATATCTAAGTTATCTTCATTCTTCATGTTCATGAGTATTTTATTACTAAATAAGAAATATCATCCCATATAAATGTGTAAATTGGGCAACTCAAGGAAAAATTCCCTCCTTTACATAGTATTCTTCATTAAGAAAGAGCCCTCCTATCCTTGATAATAATTAAATTTGGTTAAGGGAAAATGTGTTTTTATTATGGAAACCCACATGCGCACAACAATACAATTTTTCCTTAAAGAGAAATTTTGAAACCTTGGAAGCATATGAATAAAATTCAAGTGATCCTCCTTTGGACATCATCATAAAGCTTCTTATTCTTCTATCTGCCTTGGTTTGGCCCGCACAATTCTGAAATTAGTTTGTAGAAGTTGATTCATACAAGTATGAAACTATAGGGTCCGAGCTCATGCTTGTAAAAAGGAAAATTTGATTTGGGGCCACAACGTCAATCACCAAAGTGAGTTATGGCATTGCAGGTTGGCATATCTACATTATGAAGCACTACTAAAGTTTAATAAACTTGTCTCTGGGATTCTTGATGTTCAAGAAAGTCATGATGGAGTATGTATGGGATGCGTTAGTGGAAATAAGACCGAGGTACCATTCCCATATAGAAATTATAAGACAAATTATATTCTTCAACTCATTCATTCTCACATTTACGGACCCATGTTAATGCATTCTGTTAGTATCCATATATATTATATCATATTCATTGATGAATTCCCTAGGGAAACATGGATTTACTATTTGAAGCATAAAGACAAGGAATTTGATATGTTCAAAGACTTCAAGGCACTGATAAGGAATCAAATAAGGAAGGTATTAAGAAGAAAACTATTGTACGCTTCAATCCTGAGAAAAATAGAGTGGTTGAAATAAAGAACAAGTATACTGTCGAATTTTCCCTACCAACGCTTGATGATTAAAAGTTACCACAAAGTTCCTTTAGGGAGAAGAAAAAAATACAACATTCTAAGTAGAAAACATTGTTCCTCATCAAGCCTTGGATAAAGAAATCCTGAAGAAGCTTTCACAACTACGAAGCTCGATATTCATCATCTTAGGATATTTGGTTGCCTCGTATACTTTCATGTGTCGAACGATAAAAGGAACACATTGGAAGGCACCAAAAATAAAGATACGCTTTTAGGGTATTGCAATAGTTTAGTACATATATATCTTTCTGCTAGGACTCGTAATCAAGGTTTTATTTTGTTCAATGGGCATGAAAATGCCCATGAGTATGAATATGTGCAATATTCTTATGATTTACACAATATGAATGGGTCTCTGGACCCCCATCATGGATAAGGAAGGAGAACAAGTGCCTTGTTCCTTAAATACAGTTTTTTTGGGTTAATAGACAAGAAGAAAACTATAATAAGAATCAAGCACAAGGTCTATGTTATACAAAAATATGGGTATTAGGAAAAAAGCTAACAATTATATGCACACTTTATAATATCCAAATTCTTTAGAATGCACACATTAATATAATGTATGTGCATTCCTTAAATTTAAAATTTCTTTGGCAAGATTGTTTTCAAATTGTGTTTTCTAACTTGATTGTTTTCAGTTTATTTTCAAAATGAAAATTATACTTGCTTAGGCTACATAAACATTAAAAACTCAACAAAATTCTTCTCAATATCTCTATTTTTCATGTTATCTTTAAATAAGATACAAATAGATAATATTAATAGAACCTAACATACATATACCATATTTTCTTTATACTATAACTCCACTAATACCAACTAATATATGCAATCTACAAAAAAAAATCATTTAATTGTATGTAATGTTCCAAATCTATAACTTTTTGCTCCATTAGGAATATCTTAAGATATTCCAATATTCCAACTCCAGGAGTATTAAAAATCAACGCTGAACTATTTCAGAGATTGACTGTAGGGGAATTTACTGGATATGTCACCTCCATAGGGAAGGATGAGATCTAGAGGCTACCTGGCCCACTATCAGACTCTGCCAATAGAACTTGTCAAAAGCTAATATTTCCCTTCAAGGAATTTCTGCAACAGTGTCTAAGAGGATGCTGTATAAGGAATACCATGTGAAAATAAGGCAGTCCATTGCTGGGATGCCTTAGAATATATTTGATACAAACTCCCTGCAAAATATAATCTCAAAGAAATAACCCTATGTGGGTTATTCATATCTCCCACCAACAAGTATACCGAAATAATGCTTAATGAGAGAACCTTTAGCAGTATTAAAACTTCAATATGTAACAGTAGTGAAATAGTGCCTCACGTAATGTAAGATGAGTAAAAATCTGACACATAATCTGTAGCAGAAAATATAATACAAATTCCTTGAGGAAAATGCCTCTCATGGTGAGCTTAAATCAACCTCAAAGGGAAATGTACATAAAGCAAGAGAATACATTCCTACATAACCCGACAACTCAATCAGTGCACAGTCTATGAGGGAAAATGACTACAAACTGATATATATGAGATGATATAACAATATGTGATCAAATAAATATGGGGGAGCAAGACTTCAACCCCAGAAAAAATTATTACAACAATACTCCAAGGGATTGGCTAAAATACATAAAACAGGAAAATGCCGGAGTGGCATTGTAGCTACTGCAACTCAAATATAATAAAACATAGGATAAGGAAGTAGATGTTGCAATAAACAATGATACCTCCTCCAATTATCTCCAAAGTGAAGTGGTTTATCCCCTTACTGGAGATTTCACGCTCTAGTGCACAAAATGAACCCTTTGTGCAAACCACCTCTGAAGATAACGTTGTAGGGAAAGGAGACTATGCTGGGCATGAGAAGAAACATATGGCCCAATGCCAAAATATGCAATATCAACTTCGGGGTTTCCCTTGCTGATCTCCTAGAGAAAGAATTAGTTCTTCCTCTACTCAACCAACTCCGGAAATGAATGATGAAGGTCCCTCACTGCAACACCAACAACTTCAACGCTTCTTGCTGCAAGAATAACACAGTAGCTGCAAATGACTGCTTTGGCCTCAAGCCAAGATGTGAGGATGATGAGGACCAATCTCTCCATGGCCTCCCATGGAAGAGAAGGGAATTCCTAAACATGAATCCCTCTTGTGCTAAGCAGCACAAGCTATCTTAGTTGAAGAGAGCTTCAAATTTGAAATTATTTCTCCGAAGATCAAACCCAACAATGAATCTCCTTCATATTTTATGCAAGGCATGCCCCCTTTCCATGGAACCCACTCACATTAGGGTTTCTCTCATTTCAAATTTCCCTCCATCCAACTGCGCAATCTTCTTGTGCAAGCTTCCCCTCTTGGGTACGTTGTTGACTTGGGTCAACCATGGCCTACCTCACTTGCTTTTCGCCCTTTTCACACTTGGGGCTACAACCTTAATCCACTTAAGTGAATTTTTGCAACTTAGGAGTGTTTATTATATTTCTACATGGGCTCCCTCACCCATTTTATTCACTTTATTAAAAATAAAACAAATCTAATGTTCCAATTACCTTATTGAAAAAATTTGGAACATTACAGTCCTCCCCTCCCAAAAATTTATTGTCCTCAAGCAAGAGCAAGGATGAACTAAAAAAAGTCCTCCACTCAAGGCATGGAGTCTGAAATATCCTCATGTAGATCCTCCATTCCCCAAGCAATCAACCAAGCAAAATGAGTCAGCCTCCAACTAGGCAACTCCTGAAAGTACTCCTCCACCTTGTGCTTATGAGAAATAGGTGGGCTGAATTTCTGAACTTGGTAAGCTTCATAGCCTACCCCATGCTGTCCTCTTCTCCACTTATGATGAATGTGGAGTGAAAGCTGAACTTGGGCTGCAACAGTGTTGCCTTCAAGAGGCAAGATGAAGTCTAGATCCCCAAGGATATCTCCTCCAATGCTACAAGTCAAGATGGCCCAAATCACCTCATATGTGATGAGTTGGAATTCATCATCATATGGAATCCAAACAATCATATGGTTCACCTCATGGAAAAACACATGGCTGAACATGGTGACCATATCACCTCCCCATACTCCCCTTGGAGCATGTGCTACAAAAAGAATGGAGGTCTTCTCTCCCAAAGGGCACATCCACCCAATGAGTCTCTCCCTCCTCATGATACATATGGGGCTGCTATTGATATATGACTGAAATGAAATGGCCTTCAAAAGAGACCCAAGCCACCCCATCAAACATAAAAACCATGAAGTGCCACTTCCAAAAATTCAAACTCTCCAAATAGCTCCTCCCACATGAAGGAAAGAGATGAAGCCTGACAATCATGGGCTGCCCATTGTTTCTCCTGAAACATACAACATGAAAAATTGGGAGAATCATACTCCCAATGGGCATCTTCAATTCATTTCCTCCCTTCAAAATAGTACTTCCTCTGAACAACGTTCTACTAGTAAAATATGGAAGCATAAACTTTGAGAGCAAAGTGGTGAAATATAGTTCCATGTATGGAACCAGCAGAAGGAATTATTAGCCTGCCTCAATATATGATGCAAGAAGTGTCCTTTTAGCCACTTTTTTTCTGCCACATTCATCCTGCAAGATTTTATCATGAAAATATACTTTGGTGCCAAATGTGCACACCAAAACCCATATGGCTTTCCCCCACAATCCACTACTAACATAGCCATCATTTTTGCTGCAATGAACCATAAGTACAAAAAAACACAATGTGCAAGAAGGAAGTGTGTCTCTTGATTTGATAGGATGCTCATAAACATAAGAGAGTGCAAAGCATGTAAAAAATAGTTACTCCCCTCATCATGTACTTTGGCCTTTGAGCTGAAATGGCTCAAGTGAAAAGTCCCCCTTACTGCAACATAGTAGGGGAGTGGTTGTTCCAACCATCTCATCATCTTTTGGGCTATGCACCTATCCACATGCTGATATGCAACCATTAAGATGCCCTCCCAAGTGGACTCCTCCATCAATGAAGAATATGAATGAAAATGCATGAAAGAAGAACCCATAAATGCTGCATGTAGATCCCTCTTCTTGTGCTTGTGCAACCAAGCCAAAAAAGTCAAGACGTAGTAAGGAGTGCTCTGCTCCATTACTCCTTCGTGTTCATAACCTACATTCCCCCAAATTACATCACTTGTGAAGTGGCTTTGATAACACTCTAACAAGTAATCCAAGCCCTCAAGTGACAGCGCTGCTGGTCTTTGGAGTAGGGCCATTGTCATCACAAAGCTCCCCTCTTTAACATGAATCTTGCCAAAGACTCCTCCAATCATGTTGTTGCACATGTAGATCCCCTCACATGAAGAAGGTGTTGCTTGGGCATCAAATTTCAAAGAGAAATCCCCTTTCACTATGCTAGTGCCTCCTCTTGCTCCTGCAACAACATAAAACTTGAGCATCAAAAGTATTTATTGCTCCTCCATACTTCCACCATACCCAATCTGAAATGGGAACATAATGAGTGGTAAGAGAAATGCCATCCCATCATGATGCACCCATTTTCTCCTCTTTGTTCATCAAGAGAAATAATTGTGAAATGATCTTGGGACATGTGGGTTATGGATCCACCACATTTTCACTGGGCACATGTCATCCATAGGGCTATGCTCTTTGGTGTAAGTATCTTACCCCTTGGTACCTCTTCCACAAGAGCTACCATTGTCCCAAAGTAGATTTCTCCTTTTTCATTTCATGGGACATTGAAATGAAATCTCTGTCATGAAAAAATTTCTAAGCCCCACCCTCACATGTGATACATGGCTCATCAATAGTGCATGAGAATGATGAGGGTTTCTTTCCCCAAAATGGAACAGCGCAGTGAAAGTCTCCTACTCTAGAAAATTAGCTTGCCATGGTATGCAATCCCTCATGACATGTATTTAACCAATAGGAAATGAAAACTCATGCATACCTTCGTAAAGTTTGGAAGGGTCTTGTGTGCATGCAAGAGTCTCTTCCCCAAATGTGTTGGTTGCCTCAACTGCTAGAGATGAAGGCTGCTCCTTCATGATAAAGAGAGTGCTAGTATGTGCCTCTCCATGCTTCTTCTCTATTTCTCTATGAGAATAGGAAGTGCATGGTCCTTCCTCTTCTCCTTCTTCTATTTCCTCAACCTCCTTGGAGAGGTTCTTGCTGGACCCAAAACTGATGAGATCAATCTCATCCTCTACATCATTTTGACCTCTTCCTCCTTTGGAATTTGAAATTCACAAGCTGGGCCAAGTTCAAAGCTTTGATACCACTGTAATGTTCCAAATCTGGAACTTTCTGCTCCATCGGGAATATCTTGAGATATTCCAATATTCCAACTCCAGGAGTATTAACAATCAACACTGAACTATTTCAGAGATTGACTATAGGGGAATTTACTGGATATGTTACCTCCACAAGCAAGGATGAGATCCAGAGGCTACCTAGCCCACTAGAAGACTCTTCCAATAGAACTTGTCAAAAGCTAATATTTCCCTTCAAGGAATTTCTACAACAGTGTCCAAGAGGACGTTGTATACAGAAGCCCATGTGAAAATAAGGCAATCTAGTGCTAGGATGCCTTAGAATATATATGATACAAACTCCCTGCAAAATATAAGCTCAAATAAATAACCCTAAGAGGGCTATTCAGATCTCCCACCAACAAGTATACTGAAATAGTGCTTAATGAGAGAACCTTCAGCAGTATTAAAACTTCAGTATGTAACAATAGTGAAATAGTGCCTCAAGTAATGCAAGAAGAGTAAAAATCTGACACATAATCTATAGCAGCAATATTATACAAATTCCTTGAGGAAAATGCCTCCCATGGTGAGCTTAAATCAACCTCAAAGAGAAATGTACATAAAGCAAGAGAATACACTGCTACATAACCAAAAAATTCAATCACTGCGCAGCATTGAGGGAAAATTACTAAAAACTAATATATATGAGATGATATAACAATATGTGCTAAAATAAAGAAGGGGGAGAAAGACCTCAACCCCAGAAAACGTTATTACAACAATCCTCCAAGGGATTGGCTAAAATATATAAAACAGGAAAATTCCGGAGTGGTTGATCCCCTTACTGAAGATTGTACCCTCTAGTGTACAAAATGAACCCTTTGTGCAAGCCACCTCTGAAGATAATGCTATAGGGAAAGGACACTACGTTGGGCATGAGAATAAACATATGGCCCAATGCCAAAATATGCAATATCGGCTCCGAGGTTTCCCTTGGTGATATCCTAGAGAAATAATGAGTTCTTCCTCCACTCAACCAACTCCGGAAATGAATGATGAAGGTCCCTCACTGCAACACCAACAACTCCAACAACTCCAACGTTTCTTGCTGTAAGAATAACGCAGTAGATGAAAATGGCTGCTTTTGCCTCAAGCCAAGATGTGAGGAAGATGAGGAACAATCTCTCCATGGCCTCCCATGGAAGAGAAGGGCATTCCTAAACAGGAATCCCTCTTGTGCTAAGCAACACAAGCTATCTTATTTGAAGAGAGCTTCAACTTCGAAATTCTTTCTCCAAAGATCAAACCCAACAATGGCTCTCCTTCATATTTTATGCAAGGCATGATCCCTTGCCATGGACCCCGCTCACATTAGGGTTTCTCTCATTTCAAATTTCCCTCCATCCAACTGCACAATCTTCTTGTGCAAGCCCCCCCTCTTGGGTACGTTGTTGACTTGGGTCAACCATGGTCTAGCTCACTTTCTTTTGGCCCTTTTCACACTTGGGGCTGCTAACTTAAGCCACATAAGTGACTTTTTGCACCTTAGGAGTGTTTATTAGATTGCTACATGGGCTCCCTCACCCATTTTATTCACTTTATTAAAAATAAAACAAATCTAATGTTCCAATTACCTTATTGAAAAAATTGGAACATTACATTGTATCAACACCTCAGTCTATCATCAAACCATATATTCATAAATTCAACATCATGATGACTTACATTACCATTACAAATTTAAAACACAGTTGTACATAAAAATTATACATTATATAACTTCAACATCATAATGATTTACATTAACACTACGAATCTAAAACACAATTATAAATAAAATGATGTGTTCTAGATATAATATCACTCATGTACTCAACATTTCCACGAACAACAACTTATTAAATTTGTAAAATTTAACTCAATAGTTTGTGTTAAATTCCTTTACAACATTCAAATATGTACTCAACATTTCCACTAGAAAAAACTTATTAAATTTGTAAAATTTATTTCGATAGTTTGTGTTTAATTCCTTTACAACATTCAAATTTATTATGAAAATTAATATATGTTAAAATAGGAACTTGATAAAATGGCCCTACACGCATTATATGTAAGCCCCTCAAACTGCTGTATCCTTTGTTTGTAAATATGAAGTACATTTACAACCTCTTCTCTGGGCATGCCAAAGAAAGAATCCACGAACTTTCCCATACAAGTGTTAATGGCTGCACAATTATTGGGACAATCATTTACAAGTAAATTGAGGGCATATTGAATGAGAGATTTCAATGTGACTTGGCTTCCTTGAGGAGTGCAGTCGATGAGGCAGCCGAGAAGTTTTTGCAGAGGTGGAAAATAATTCAAAATATTTTCCTTTCCCAAATCCTCTATTTTCTGCGCATTTTGATTTTTGGTGACTATCTCATACTTGAAATACATGTTGCATAGCAGTCTCTATTTCAAATAACACGAGTATGTGTGAACCCACATAACGCAATCCCTGAATTGGGGGCTGAATTGATCCTGTAATTACGAAATTTTAATGAGAGGGTCCATATAAACTGAGTACTGCATATCAATAGAAGGGTAGTAACCTTTTGTCACCATTTAATGAATGGTTACGATATTATTCACAATGAATCTCCAACCTCAGTGCTTCTTAACCATATTTTCAAATTATTCATTACTAGGATGTACATCTCATCCTGTTTTTCCATTGCAGAAGACAATGCTACCATGGGTTCTTCCTCCAAAGTATTGTCCTTATTATAAGTCACTTTATACACTCTATACTAGATGGAAACTAAAAATAAAATATCACAATTAGAACTGATAGGAAAAGTTAGTATAGGTATTTGTAGGGTTATATTTCATACCATTTTGTAAATCCGAGGCCATTATAAAAGACTGCAACAGAGATAGATTGAGAGGACGAGACCGCATAATTGTTGTAATCAATTTATTTCATCTCAGGAGGATTGAAGAATGCATGTACATGAATTATGTTTGATTATTGATACATTTTGATTCAATACATTTTTATTTTGTCACCAATTCTTTGTGAGTACCATGGTTCTTCCCAATTTCTAAGTGTTTACTTAATTTAACTTGTCGCAAGTGTTGCAAGGGCCCACCATGACTTGAGATCAAGTTTCTCCATTCGATTAAGTTTTATATTTATGTTTTCCATGTGAATTGGTTTTTAGATTAAAAATACATGGTTATCATAAGAATTGTGTTTTATATGTAGAGTTCTACATCAATTAGTTTGAAGGATAAATGCTTCTTGGATGACTGTAGCATTTTTGGATTTCGTTGACGTTTCCATTCCATGCTTAAGTGGAGATATCAGTCAAATTTTTGTGCAGGTATTTGAATGCTGAAGAAATATTTTATTGGATGAATTCCAGTATCTCATTTTTTCAGTAATTTTTAATTGATTATTATGGGAATGTGTGAGAACCTCTTCATGAAATAATTGGAAAATATTAGAATTCGAATGTAAATGATCAAGTCTTGAGGATCTAGTGTTTCTCATATATTATTAATGTAGAATTGGAATTGGGATTTGTGTTGAGCAAGATAATGAATGAAACAAAGGATTGAATTAAATCCTCAGTGATTTGTGTTGACAGTCGAATTAAAATTAGAAACTCCTATAGTTGAGTGATAGCATTTTCAAAATCTCTGCATTGAAAGAAGAGACCAACACAGTTCGAATTATATACTCAATTTCCTTATAACCATAGGTGGCATTCAAACACCGAGTAAAAATGGCATTACTTTGATTTCAAATTGTTTTGAAAAGCACAAAGAGAATTTTCATACATGTGTGATTAATTATAGCATTCTAATTCAATTTTTGATTGGTTTCGGGGGGTTTATATAAGCTTGTGACACACTGAATCTAATTTTGAATAATAATAGAGTCAAAAGTGAAACTTTTCCATCCAATTGTTGAGATGCATCAGAACTAAATAATTGTGTGTAAATTTAATTTCCGTTAAAGTGTGTTAGTATTTCCAATTTTGTGATTGAGTCGAAGTGGTATTTACTAAAAGTTAAAATGTTGGTAGCTTACTTTTTGGGAGTAAATCTATAGTGTTGTGTGTGTTAAGTTTTGTTGGGTTTTTAATTGATTATTTTTAGATTGGTGTTACCTTAGCGATTTGACCTGCGAGTTATTTTCATCAAAGAGCAAGTTATAGGTTAATTTAAATTCTAGATTGCTTGAGATTAATTTGTTGAAATAAGTGAAGCATTTAGGTGGGTTTACAATTAGAGTAGAATAGCATCATCATTTTCTTGATTGATTTTTCCTCATTGTATTACCTTGTGTGATTAATTATAATTTTGTAAGTCTGCCCTTTCTTTCATAGAAGCTAGGGTTTGGTGAAGTAGACTAAAAGTCATTTTACAGGAGTGTCGAAGAATTTCAATTGTAGAAAGAAAAGTTGAGTTGTTAATTTCATTTGATTAGGTGTGTGCATAATTCCTTAGTTACCATTTATTTTGATTATTTCTTAAAGTGTGTGTGGAGCTCCTATTAGCATATTGCTTTCAATTTCAAGGAGATGTTAATGCAAGACTAGTTTTGAGATTCCAGTTTGAAGTTTGTTTATATCAAGTTTTGTTTGAGTAGATTAAGGTTTCCAATTATTTATTTAAAGTTAAAATTTCATAAACAATATCATTAGGGTTTTAATTTCCTTTAAATATCAGACTTGGATTGATTCAATAGAGATCTTAAGTTTTAAAATTTAATTTAATTATTTGTCTTGATTCCCTTTTCAGAAGTTTTTTATTCACAAGAATTTGTATATTTTATTACTTATTTGATTGTTATAAATGAAACATTAAAACTCTGACCTACAAAATGAATCAAGAAGTACAATGCAACTCGTGTTTATGAGTCCAGGTTGAAAATTAAATATTAAGAGCTTTAATTCACCAATTAAAAATCTCATCGGTTCTTATGGAAACTTCCATTTCACCTCACTATGCCTTGTGTTCTACTTTTTGTAATTCGTCAAGTCGTAAAGAATACACTCCATTCTCTTTATGTTCATCTAATGTATTAAGCTTTTAGTTGACACAAGATAGTGGGGTCATCCATGATGATGAAGAAGGTAATAAAATTATCAAGTATCCATTCCATTCCTTATCATTTCCAATTTTACTTGAAGAAAGTTATTTTATCTGAGTTATTCATGAAATTTGTCTGATTTGTCCATATTTAGATGTGAAATTTGAATAATATTTTCACTTGGGTAATGTGTTTTTCGAAAACATAATTTTTTATTCAATTAATGATGTAGATGAATATCTTTTGGATAGTAGAAACCTATTCGAAATTACTGGCGGTAACCATCCACACACCATGCATAATATGATTCAATATTCAAAATGAAATTTTATAATTATTGAAAGTTTTGGGACTCATCAGGGAGTTGAGGCACTTAAAATTTCGTTGATGGTTATGTCAGGTTCTATCAACTTTGGTAATATCCCTAAAATAATTCAGATTTGGATCTTCTTGCAAAATTATGTTCTTTACATGTTTTCAATGAATCCAAATTCCTTCTTGAAACATGTTTGTTATTTTAAATTTATCTCTTTCAAATTTCAAGATTTGGTCTTTAATAGTATTGAATATTATGTTTCAATTGATCATTCCTCATGTAAATATCATGTGTCAAACTTGGGTGTGTAATGTATACCTTTCAGGGATGAGAAAAGTTGTGTAGTTTACCATTATAAATATTATATTTGGATGAAAGATTCATACCTATCACATTATTTTTAAAGTAATAAAATCTTGATCCTTATCGTGAATATTCAAATACTAATCCTTTTCTTCATGGAAATTGATATCCTCTTCGGCGTTAATGAATGCTTCTGTAATTTTTTGAATCAAGTTTCTATTTTTCATCCGCTACATATCAACTGGTTTCATGTTTTTTCCATATTGGAATTTATTTATAATGATTATTAATTGAGCCCTTGTTGTATCTGGACACAAGTAGATTGTTTGTCACATTCAACATATGAGGAATATGGTGCTTTCTTTCAAAGAATTTATAAAGTTGTTCAAAATGATTTATCTTTGTTGTCACCCCATCGAGAATATTATGTCTTAATCAACCCATATAATCATTGCTCTTATTCTAAAAAATGATTTAATTGATCATTTCCCAATAATGTACATAATGATGGTTGTTTTACATCAGCTGATATTTATGGTTTATCATCTCAATATTTAGATACTTGTAAAGTAGTTGAGGAAATTTATCCTCTGCTGATGGTTATGTTAGGTCCTCACTATCTTGATAAGCTTTCTAAACATGATTAAATAAGTTTTCCCTCGCAAGATTATCATCTCGATTCCACACTATTAATTGGAAACTCCCCCCTGCCCTCCCCCCATGGATTTCAATTTTCTAAAGAGGATTTATTTAAATTTCATGATCCAATCTGTTATTAGTTGGAGGCATCTTAATTAGCAATACCATTTTCTAGAAACACGTTTTGATTTCTTTCGATGTTTGTTAAGGAAGCCAATATAAGTGTAAGTGCTTTTAAAATGAGTTGTAGAGGTTTGTATGATTTCTCTTCTTATCGAAAAGGTAAAGTGGTTGTTTGGGTAAAGTCAGGTGGCATGAAAAATCTATATTTCTTTAAGAAATACCTTATATTTTTTTTGCAACATATTAAATATTTTATATTTTATAATGCACGTTATCATATATTACTTTTAATTTCATGTATCTTTGTGATATATCATTATGCTTAGCCTTTCCCTTCTAGTTGGTTAGGCTAGGAGTAGGCTTAGTTTCATTTAGTTTCCTTTGCATTGCATCCACCTTCGTTCCCGCTCTCCATTTAGTCTTTCCATCTACTTTGTTTTTGTATTTTCTTCTTGCATGATGCTTTTTACTTAATTCTCCATTTTCTTTGTCTCTCGTTTTTTTTGTATGTCTTTTCTTTCGTCTTTTCTTAATAAGACCTTGTGTGAAAATTTCATGGATCAAAAGGGACTTTTTCGTTAAATAAATGAGAAGTGTGACAGCCACAACACTTTGTTTTCTATTTTCCTCGTTTGTTTGGGAAAATTCCATAGGTTGAGCTAAGTCCACATGGAAAATACGATTCGTCCATGAGGAGAACCTTGAGGGAACCTATTATATCGATGCTTATGTTAGTGTCTAAGCTACTCAACTTGGTGTAAATATACATGTGTCTTAACGCTTATCCAAACTAGTAGAGAATGGGTAAGGGGAAAATTTAAAGTGAACAAAAAAATATCATAGGTCTTAAAATAATTATGTGAAAGGAAAACCTCCTCTGCACTCAATAATTTAGGATCCTTCTTCCACCTATTTCAAATAATAAGTGTCGATGTGCAATCCTTTTAAATAAATAAATAAAGGGTGAAATAAGAGAAATGCTTCCTATGCAAGGAGGTGAAGAAAGCGACTTCATCGAGGTATTGTTTAGGCTGGCTGGCAGCAAAATAATGTTTGTGCTACAGAAGTGACTTTGTCAAGGGTACTTTCTAGGCCCAATGGAAGTGGAGCAATGCCAAAGATTAAAAATCAATAATATGAATATCATAAACTCTTCACGAGTATTACCCTTATCTATATTGAAACAAATTGTGATATGGTGTGTATTTGTGTGTGTGTTCAACCAAGTAGAGAAACATAAGATACTATCTATAAAAATGGGTTGAAAGTGGAAAATTTGGGCAATAAATACTTCCTAAAATTGTGACCCTCAACTTAAATTTATTCCCAGACAGCGAAGCTGAAGTCTGCCAAGTATGTTTCCAAGTATTATCATTGCTATAACATTGTCCAAATTTTCACTACATCTAAATTTAGGTCCTTAATTCATTGTTATATCAAGTGCCACTTTGGTCATCAAGTGTCGTTTTTTTGTTTCATATGTATGAAGTGCTCTAAAATGTTCTTAAGTGTCGTCGCATTGACTAGAACATATATGTATGCATTTCATGGTCATAACACCTTTTTTTTTGTAAACCGACACTTCTGGGTCGCAGTTGCACAAACTTCACTAGATAGACTTTGGGAATGTGCATAAAGTGGAATTTTGATGTATACTCATTTTGTATCAGGATTTTCTAAGTTTTCTGAAAGACTTAGTATGTGTCACATATGGTTTTATGTCTAGAATGCACCTTGATCACCCATGATTAATCATATAAAATTAAATGAATTTTGATTTGAAAATGATCTCATTAATGCTAGGATCACATGAGAGCACTCCGAAGCCTTGGTAGGACAAACTTCATTGTTTGAAAGTGTGCCCTACAAACTCCTTGAGAGTTGTGTGCACTCCAAAAGCACGAATCCCCTTCCTTGTTATGAACTGTGCCCTTCAAAATGTAGGCCTTATTTTGAGCATACTCCCTTCTTTTTGCATACTCCTTTGAATTGAAGGAATGAACTGTCCTTAGGAGAACTCCTTCAATCTAAAGGAATGTACCCTCTTGGGAGCACTCCTTTGACCTAATCGAATAAACCCTACTTGGGAGCATTCCTTTGAACTGAAAGAGTGTGCCAGCCTTGGGAGCATTCCTTTGACCCGAAGGAATGTTCCCTCCTTGAGCGCACCCCGAAGGCCTTAATCTCCCTTGTTTAGCCTTATAAAATGTGCCATGCACCCTCTTTGGTATTTGGAGTGCATGAACACACTTCGAAGGAATGAAGCACCATACTTCACCATTTGCGCTTGTGCCACGCACCCTATTTCATCTCTTGAGAGAATGAGTGAAGTTTGAAGGAAAAAAGATACATCCTTCAACCTTCAGACTTGCACCATGCACCCTCATTATAAGTTTCCTTTGAACACATTCTATTGACCCGAAGAGATGCAACCTCCTTGAGAGAACTCCTTCGACCTGAAGAAATGTGCCCTCTTCGAGAGAAATCCTTCGACCAAAAAAGATGTGCCCTCTTTGAGAGTAGTCCTTTGACCTGAAGAGATGCACTGTATTTGAGAGCAATACTTTGACCCAAAGGAATGCACCATATTTCTCTCCCTTGAGTGCACATCACACTTTGGAAGCTTGAATCCTTTTCCTTCTTCCTTCGGATTTGCGTCATGCGCCATTCCTTGATTTTTTCCATCTCTTGAGTGCATGAGAAAATGCCAAGGTTGTGAAATCCTTTCTCTTTCAAAATCTAGGCCTTTCAAAGTGTACCCATGCAGCCAGAAACCCCATTGACAATTTTGAGTGTGTCGAAAAGGCATGAAAAGAAAATATGAATAAAACATGGAAGATTAGGAGGCTTTTAAGATGATATTTTCTTTTAAGATGAAACATGAAAATAAGTAGGAACACACTTGAAACTTGATAATCGAATCACCCCAAATACTCCAAGATTTAAGACCCTTTGGAGGGTGAAAGCACCACGATAAGAAGATAAACAAAGAGAAAATAAAAATATGTAGTTGTGTCACCATTGGAGAAGGTCCATGTCATCAATCACTATTAGTCCTAGTCATCAAATATAGCGACATGCCAAGTCTCATCATATGATGATGTGGAGGTCATGATGCAGTATTGTAATCATTATAATATAAAAATGAGTGCAATTCCAAGAATCATATGTGGAACATGAAGAGTCACATAGTCATATATGGACCAAGGTTGTATAGAAGTCCAAAAGTCCTTCTGAAGTTAAAGAATTGTTTAGAAGTACAAAGGAAACACTAGGAGTCCAAGAGTCATGGGGGTAATCTAAGAGTCGTGAGGATATGAAAGGTCATTCCTCTTGCTATAAAAGAAACCTCATAACTCAAGTAAAATGTTTTTGTAACCTTAAGGTTTGGAGAGATAGTATTGGACTGCCAGTAAAAGGAGTGAAGGAATACCACTATCAAAGTGGACAACCTTAGCCCTTCCTAAGGATCTCAGAGGTTGGGAAATTAAAAATTTACCTATCTTCTATTTATCCTTAGGTGCAAGGTCGTTATGGAGGCTCGATGAGAATCTAGGCTCTTTGTTGGGATGAATTATATGCGCAAAATCATTTTCAGGAACTTCAGTCTCGACATGGTTCCATTCTCAACACAAATCTCATAGAAATGTCTCAATCAGATGGAAGGCTCTAGTCCAATCTTTCCCTTTGATTAGAAACTGGTCTGCTTGGAATATCGATAATGGGACTCATGTTAGAATTGGATAGGATCCTTGGGTTAGGGAAGGTGAATAAGACAAGCTCTCAGAGGGGCTTAGAAATAAATTACAAATAAACCATAGTTTCACTATTCCGGATGCAACATCTTCCTACCCATAGGTATGTGGATATTGAGGATGGAAAATGATAGTCTCCCTGAGGCTAAATGAGGAGGAATCACAGGAATGATCATCCTATGTGCTACTTCTAGTTAATAATTTCATCCATATGGACTAGGAGATTGAAGAATTTTTGGTTTGGAAAAAAAACACTACTTTTGAATCCTACACAGTAAAACAAGGTTATAAATCATTTATGGAGGAAACGATTTCAGTAGAAAAATAGGAATGGTGGAAAAAATTATGGAAAACTCCTGGTCAATTAATGGCGAAAATTGTGTTATCACTGGCTCTTAACAATAGACTCCTTACATGCGAAAATATTCAATGACATGGCTGGGAAGGATTGAGTCGATGTTCTCTTTATGGAATTGATGCTGAAACTGGGCCTCACATTTTATTTTTATGTTCTTATGCAGATTCGATATGGAACAAGTTGGTCTTTTCATTTACAATAGTTTAGCTTCAAGCGATAGATTGTGTTCTCTCCCGCATGAAATAATGGTGGAAGAATCCTGGGGTAAGCTCCTTTACAACATTCCCTTATTTCTTCACGTATGGAATTTGGTGGGCAAGAAACATGGTAATTTTTCATGAAAAATCCATCCTAGAGGAACTGAATTTGGCTTTAATTGTTCAGTGGACAAAAGAACACAAGTGTCCACCCAAAGCTCCCAAACTGAGGATAATACAACCCCCAGTCATAAACCATGACATGCCTTGGGAATTTTTTGATGGAGCCACCCAAGGGTCTCTCGCGCTTGCTAGTACAGGAGCCGCCCTCCATCTCAACCAGGAAAAGAAGTTTCTAATAAAATTTTTACCCGGTCATGGCTCAAACAATAAGGCTGAATTGGATGCTCTATGGAAAGTATTATTTGTGGAAAATAACAAAGATATAACAAATTTACAGGGCTTTGGTGATTCGAAGGTGGTTGTAGACTGGGCTCTTTAGCGCTCAGAGATATTGGCCCCTCACTTATAGGTGGTCTTACATTCCATTCATAGTTTCTTCTCAAAATTCAAATCCCTATCCTTCAAACATGTTACACAGAGATGAATACAAAGGATGAATTTTTATCAAAACAAGATCTGACTCTTTTTCCATGACGCCTGATGATAGTGGATGCCTCCTCTGCTGTAGAGGAATTCATTCTTGTTTAAAAAATGGAACAAAGAAAGAAGCCCATGAGGAATTAGGAAGAATGTTTTTCAAAGTCTACAGAACGTGATTTTAAAAATTAAAAGACATCTATTTTTGTTTTTTATATTGTTCAGATTTTTGTAAAAAGGAAAATATGGCAACATTTACGAGGTTCCATCAAACCTTTACAACTCTAGGAACAAATGTAAAACCTTAAGGGATAGTCTGTTATTCAATATGAATAAAGATTTTTTTCTATGGAATATATATATATCTATAGATAGATAATAATTTTCAATAATATAAAAAAAAGTTAGACAACTTGTTCAAGTGGTGTGGATGTTCCTATAACCATCATACACTAAATCGCTAGAGTCCGTAGAGAATGGAAATCATCTCCAAAAACTTAAAATACAAAATTTTAGAAGTATAAAACAGCTCAAGATCTAGATCTCATTTTATAATAAAACTTTTTAACTTCAATTTATAACTTATAACTTAAACATATAAGTGAAGAGTTGAATACTTGTGATGGTGGATTTGGCACATCTCCCAAACAAGAAGAAGGTGCCTCCATCCCAAAAACATCGGACATAATCAAAATCTATTAACTTTTAATTATATACATGTACATGTGTGCAGAATTATTTATTTTAAAAATATGTCATCATGTTTCGATATATATAATAATAGATAAAAAATAATTGTAAATAATCATGTTCACTTAAAAAACAATAACATGTGCTAAAATATCATCTTGATGGTGAGAACCATCTTGATTGTGTGAACCAGAGGCTTCGATCATGATATTAACATCTTCGTTCATCAAGCGTGAGACTTGCAAATGGTGTAACATATATGATTTATTTTTGTTATATTAATGTATACAAATAAATGTATGTATATATGTATTTATTACAAATTGTACATGTGTTGAAATAATTAGCCTAACCCTTAACACATACCAATCCCATGCCTTCTTGCTCATGAATAATTAGGCCATGCCAACCATTATGACAATTCTTTGCATATGTTATGAGATCTTCAAAACTCATGTCATCTATATCATCATCTGTATGATACACAAAATTCATACACGCATTCTCTCGTGCTCTTTTTTGATTCATACAAACATCAACTCCACCCAATCCACTCTAAACATTGCCAATGATGGCATCCATTTATTCTCAAAAAAATTGAGAAGTTGCATCGATCTCTGACCGCAAATTTTTTGCACAAAGAGGTCGACTAACCAATGGTGGATCAAGGTGAGGCAACTCAGAATCACGCTTAGCGCCCCTATGGTCACATAATCGACCTTTCCCTAGACCAAAACATTCAGAGGGAAGGTCATTATAATTGGGTTTCATTCCCAAAAATAATTTTTCAAAATAAATCAGAACCTCTTCTTTCCATGGGAGTCTCCCATAGGTAGCAAGGTGCCTATCATACAAATGATGAGCTATATCAGTGTGCTTGAAATAATTCACCTTTAGCATATTTATTTTCAGCCCTTTTTCGAAATTAAACATAGACTCGGCCATTTCTGTTGTAAATATTTGTTTAACAACCTCCCATGTATCGGGATGCATCACTATTTCATTTATTTTTTCTCATCACTTCTACAAAAGTATCAGTGGTTGGCCCCAGCCTTAGGTACACATCTACTAGTTCACTAAAATAGCGAGTAACTGCTTCTAAGATTTCTTGACTCTCAGCAGGGATTTTCAAACACACGAGATCTTTCTGAAATTTTGAATGAACATATTGAAACCTTTGTAACGTGCATTGATGTATTTTTGATTCCGAAGGTATATTGAAAATGTCAGATGAATAAGTCATGGTTGGTCTATAACCTTCTTCTTGAGTATTATGTTTTGTCCTACATCTTTTTGGAGCAACATTTGGAGCAACATTTTCACCCTTTGCATCAATACAATTTTGTATAAATAAAAAACATGTAAAAAAAATTGTACAAATTGAATGAAAATAATATTCAAATTGATGGCCACCTCAATATGGTTGGTCAACATCATGCTCACCCTGAGACTATTGACAACCAGAACCACCACCGATTGGTTAAGAACCAATGCGACCATCCACTGATTGGCCTCTCTGGGAATGCATATCACCACCGTCATGCAATTGGCCACCATCTATTGATGGGACTCTAGGGGAATGTGTACCACCACCAACCTCAAATGACGAGAGGGAAGCTTCATTAAAAAAAAATGAATTTATAATCAATTCAAAAATACATTCATACATACAAATACATGTACATATGATTAATTAAATTGCGTGAGCTTTACCACGATTGCGTGAACCATGACCATGATCCATTGATGGAGTAGACACCCTTGTCCTCCTAACTCCTAAAAAATAAAAAAATGAAACTTATTAAAAACTAATTTAACTCACAAAATTGATAAAAAATCAATTCCATATGTATACATGTATGTACATGGGGATAAAATATTATATATAGTCAATAAAAAAATTAATTCGACATGTATACACACATGTATGTATGGAGATAAGATTATATAAATACCATAAACACCATGATCCCCCTCTCTCGTAGAGGCATGAGATTCTATTGATATTCCTGTTTCATCATCCATGACATATATCGATATATCTACAATGGACATTTACAATTATTTTTAAATTACTATTTAAAATAAATTCAAAAGATTTCAAAAAATTAATGTAATTTAGTACACAAATTATGTAAAACACAAATTTCAAGGCACTAATTGATGTGTGAAACTCAATTTAAACAAAAAATTGTTAAAGTCCTCACATTTTAATTTTATAAAAATGTGAAGTTCACTAAGTTGCACTTTACATGGTGGGAGCATACTTGGTATATAATGGAAAAACACACATGGTCATTTAAAATGACGCATTTATAAGTAAAAAACACACACATATCAAATATATGTTACAGTGTCCATCAATGAATTTCGAAGGAGAGCGTCTCAATAGTAATTCATCTTTGAGAGATGAATCTTGAATTGGCATTGCCCCACACAATAGATCGCCAAACATATTATTAACATTTTCACAATGTCTTATACTAAAAACATGAAATTGGCTAACAATATTGTTTTCTTTTCCATGCAATTGTTTTAGCCTCTCCTTCTTAACTTGGTACATGCCTTTCTTCTGGTTGCACAAAAGTTCAGAATTGGTGAAAACTACAATTCCATTTGATCCATACTCCCTATTTTTTCCCAAGCCTTCTTTCAATGCAATATAATATGCCTCGCTATTTTTTTTTCTTCCTCATATATTCATTTTTCATTGGAGTACCTTGTTAGTCGCAATATTTCAAAGCACATATGTAATCACTTCTTTACCTGGATTGAGATAAAAAGAAACATATATGCATAATGTCCATTTTTCAACCATATTTAGTGAGTTTTTTTATCCCTGAAAAAATAAATTCAATAAAATATATTAAATTAACATTTATTGCATATGAATGGGAGAAATCAAATGTGCATGGTTTGCCTTAAAGGTTTCCTTAAATTTTATGGGAGAAATCACATCTAGAAATTAGGTGCCTTAAAGTTTGCCTTGCTTAGAGTTTAAGGGAGAAATGAAATGTATATGGTTTGCCTTAAATTTTGCCTTATAGTTTATGGGAGAAATGACAGATAAATGACATAGAAATGACATGCTTTAAATTTTCCCTTAAATTTTATGAAAGAAATGACACATGTATGGGAGAAATGAACCATGTACATGGTTTGCCTTAAAGGTTATGGGAGGAATGACATATAAATAGCACGTACATGGTTCCAAAAACACTATAAAATGCTATAAATGACATGTACATGGGAGAAATGACATGTATGTACATAAAACCATCTTCACATTTTTACCTTCATTGTTGTTCTCGGTATATTCATTTTCCTTAAAGTTTTCCTTGAGTTTATAGGAGAAACACTTGAGTTTGTGGGAGAAATGACACATGTACATGGTTTTCCTTAAATTTTATGGGATAAATGACATATAAATTAGACGTACATGGTTCCAAAAACACTAGAAAATGGCTTAAAGTTTATTGGATAAATGACATGTACATTTCTATCCTTAAAGCTTACCTTGACTTTATGGGAGAAATGGGAGAAATTACATGTATGTACATGGTTTGCCTTAAATTTTTCCTTAAATTTTATGGGAGAAATGATATAGAAATGGCATGTACATGGTTACAAAAACACTAGAAAATGGCTTAAAGTTTATGGGAGAAATGGCATGTACACAAATGGATATTACAATGAAGAACTTCTATTTAGATCTGTTCCAGACATTGAATGTAGGGGAATTTACTGGATATGTCACCTTTGATAAAGGATGAGATCCAAAGGGTACCTAGCCCTTTACAAACTCTGCCTTTAGAACTCATAGAAATTAACACTCAACAGATAGACTGAAATCCTGTGGAAGTTTAGGCACTTTAGGTTCTCACCAAGGTTTTTAGGCCTTAAATTTTGCCTTGAGTTTATGGAAGAAAGCTTTGAGTTTGTGGGATAAATGACATGTGGATGGTTTGCCTTAAAGTTAACCTTAAATTTTATGGGAGAAATGAAATCTAGAAATGACATGCCTTAAATTTTTCCTTGCCTAGAGTTTAAGGGAAAAATTACATGTACATGGTTTTCCTTAAAGCTTATGGGAGAAATGATAGATGTATGGGAGAAATAACACATGTACATGGTTTGCCTTAAATTTTTCCTTAAAGCTTATGGGAGAAATGACACATGGATGGGAGAAATGACATGTGTACATGGTTTGCCTTAAATTTTATGAGAGAAATGACATAGAAATGACATGTACATGGTTCCAAAAAACACTAGTTAATGCCCTAAAGTTTATCGAAGAAATGACATATACAAGGTTATTCTTAAATTTTTCCTTGAGTTTATGGGAGTAATGGGAGAAATGACATGTATGTACATGGTTTTCCTTAAATTTTTCCTTAAAGTTCATGGGAGAAATGGCATAGAAATGACATGTACATGGTTCCAAAAACTTCAGAAAATGCCTTAAATTTTATGGGAGAAATGACATGTAGAGAAATAGATATTACAATGAAGAAATTCTATTTAGATTTGTTCCAGAGATTTACTATAGTGGCATTTATTGAATATGTGACCTTTGAGAAAGGATGATATATAGAGGCTACCTATCCCTTTACAGGCTCTGCCTTTAGAACTTGTAGAAGTTAACACTCAACAAACAGACTCAAATCCTATGGAAGTTCAACCACTTTAGGATTGGTTTTTAGGCCTTGAGTTTTCCTTGAATTAATGGGAGAAAGCCTTGAGTTTGTGGGATAAATGACATGTGCATGGTTTTCCTTAAAGTTTATGGGAGAAATCACATCTAGAAATGACATGCCTTAAAGTTTGCTTGGCCTAGAGTTTAAGGGAGAAATGACATGTACATGGTTTGCCTTAAAGTTTACCCTATAGTTTATGGGAGAAATGACAATGCCTTAAATTTTATGGGAGAAATGACATAGAAATGAGATGTACATGGTTTGAAAAACACTAGCAAATTCTAGAAATGACATGTATGTACCTAAACCCACCTTCTCACTTTTATTTTTGTTGTTCTTCTCGGTATATTCATTTTCCTAAAATTTTGTCTTGAGTTTATGGGAGAAAGCCTTGAGTTTGTGGGAGAAATATCAAAGAGGAGGGAGGTGAGGCTCAGGTGGACGTCGTACCTCCCCTTGAAATACATAAATACAACCACTATGTTATTTTATTCTCGTAAGTACTTAAAAACTAAAACCATTATAATAACATGAGCTTGGGATGTTATATTCCCTTATGGTTTTTAAACTGGAATTAAGTTGACCCTTCGGGATGTGGCAGTGAAAATTAACTAGAATTTGAATAAACGACATTAATAAAACACAAGTCCAAATGAGATGAAATGAAAATAGATGGAAAGTTACCAAGAAATCACATATAATAAATTAATCAGAACACAAATTCAGAGAAAACAAAAATATCGCAAAATTAATCCTAATGAAAGTATTAAAGGGAGATTTAGCCAAAATTTATATAGGGCCCCCATATCTTTTATAAAAAAATTATGGGGGAGGTTTTTTTTGCCACAGTGATATGTATATGTAAACTTGAGAGTTTATGGTAAAAATTGCAAGTGAAATGTTTAAGATTTTTAGCCAATTATGTCAATTACATTAACACATAAACATGATTTTTAAACTCATTTTTGAAGAAAATAAAGAAGACATCAGTACCATATCAACATACACACGGCAACAAATGATGAAGGAGTTCATTACTCCTCCTAGGCTACTTCTCCTATTCCAACTTCCAATGTTGGGCCTCGTTCACTATGCTCAAAATATGTGTTTAAATAAATTTATAATGCTCATAATGAAAAAAAAATGTCTCTAATGGCTCCATAACAATAAAAAAGCCCTAGGTGGGCTCTTTATGAACTCAAAAAGGTTGAAAATTAACCAAGTTATGCTCCAGAGAAGTTTTTCTACTAATTATCCTCCAAATCCCACCCACTTGCTAACTGTTCTACAAAATCCACCTTTTTCGGCCACGTTGGGTAACAATTTTTCCCTGTGCTAGTGGGATTCCTGCTGGTTCGGGTGCAAATTATTGAACACTTAAATGGACTATGTCACTCATGAACTGCATAAAAAGGTGTGACTTGGCACATTTCTGTCCATTGGATGCGAGAGTGGTTGGAATGCCTGCCAATTTCAACTCTGCTCAGAACTTGAGTTTGATTGTGGTTGGGTTTAAAACCCACCATGGTTACATTTAAAAATGGCCCGCCGAAATATTAACTAGACCCGACATTCAACTCTCGTTGGAGTCCCATGGGTTGAGTTTTATTTAACGCACCCATGTATTGGAACTGAACCCTCATTACATATAACTTGACTTCTACGTAAACCATGACATGTGCTGACTCCGTCATGTGACATAAAACTATGGTGTGCCATGAACCAAACCCTCCAACATAAAACACATTTTTAACTGCATTTCCACCTATTTACATGACTATGTAATATGCATATACCACTAGGATAATATAAAGGTTTTCCATATTACATGGTTTGCGACTATACAATATAGCATATGGTCCATTTCTGTATGCAGTGATATATTGATTGGTGGTGTTGGGGTCGAGGTTAACCCCAGGCCCTATCTTCCCGCCACGTTGCGTGGTTGGGTGGAAAGTGGGCTAGGGGTTAACCACGGTCTTAAACCCCATTACGAAACCTAATCAACTTTACATATAACCTGATGACCATAGTTTAACAAGGAGCAAGTTAGGTGGACCGGTGGAAGGCTTTTCTGCCACACTGTTGGTCATGTGTTCATATTATGTGGAGGTAATTCAGCCTCCCATCAAAATTTTTCATGACCATTAGGAGGCCACGTGGAAGCCACTGATTGAACCATGTGACTCTCTCTGATTGGTCAACATAACAACCCATGAGCCAATAAAAATGCACCATTCAAAACCAATACGATGTTGAAACTTTTCATCCAACCATAGGACCTCAAAAACATAGTCATGCCTAGTTAGGTGCCTAGTCAGCGTACGAACTGCGGACTGGGTGTACCTACAACCCACTTTACAAAAAATTTAATTGTTTGGCAGTTTGATCAGAATGCGTTATCAGGAGCATATAATATCGGTTTTTAGTGGAATGAATTTAATTGGATTTAGAGGAACAAGATATTCTCTTTAGCACTTGTTTTGAGCCATTTTGATCACTTGGAATTTTGAACATTAAACTAATCCACCAAATCATTCCTCCCTATTGGAAGCTTTTGGACCTCCAAAATCTCATTATCAGTCAAAAAATGGATGAGGGTACAACTCTCTCAAACTTCCAGCATCAATCCACTTATATTTTCTTGGATTTGTCACTTTGAGATTTTCATGGAAGTACCTCACTTTCCCTGATTTTGGAGTCCTTGTCTTTTTGTCAAAATTGTCATCTTGCTGCAATTTTTCAATATTTACAGAAAAAAAAAAATTCCCTTGAAGGAATTTGAATATTCCTTCCCTGATCTTCAATTAAAGGAAACTTATTCAATTTCAAATTCCTCTCACCTTGAACAGTGTCATCACAACGATACTTAACATGTTTAGCGTCGCACTTGGGTTGAATCTTTACCAAATGTGATCACCATCGCCATGCACCATCCTTATTCAAAGAAAACACATTATGAAACCCACAAGAATATGCTTTGGACAAATTTTACTCTTTGTCAAATAGCCTTTTCCATGCTTTTTGACCCTTGCATTCTCTAACACTGACATCTTGTTCCCACCAATGTTCAACAATCACATGTTAGAATCCTAAAACATATTATAACATGAATTATAAAGCAATGAAATCATATTTCAAACTTTACTAATATCCTTGAAAGGCTTCAAGTTCCTCAACTATTTATGCTTGAACATTAACAATGCAAAATTCTGACTAGCATTAACAATCCTCTTCATTTGTCCAACATTAACAAGAGACAAACTCAATTTCTTGCTATGTGCTCTAACAATGTAATCAATCCCATTATTTAACAGATGGAATTTATTCTCATGCTGATGAAAAATATCTCTCCTATCATATAGATATGGGCTTCCCAAAACAATACCACATATATCAAGCAAAACTACATCAAGTTTAACCACATCAAGAAAGTTTGCATTGATTGCAAATCTAAGTATGCACTTCCTTGTCACCTGCAATTTTACATTCTCACATACCCAACCTAAAGGATAAGGCTTAGGATGAGGAATGGTTTCTAAATTAAACTTCTTGATAATGTCCTCTAAGATAATATTTTCTTGTCAACCACTATCAAACAATGTGTCTATTTTGGTATGTTTTGAAATGACTTTAATGTGGAAAAGATAATTTTTTTTTTTTTTTTGTATTGAGTATCATTGAGGAAATTTGAAGAAATAGTACTTGTAATTTCCTTACCTTTCAAACCCATGGCTATGATATTAGTTTCAACCCTGGAATCATAACCTAAATCATGTTTTGTAGTTACAACTGTCCTTTCTTTCTCCTTATTTTTAAAATTTTTGGGTCTCATATCAGGATGAAGTTTCCAAAGATGATATTCATCATGGCCCTATTTGGAACAATGTTTACATGTGAGATTTTATTTCTCCATATTTATGGAAATATTATTATTTCCTTTTCCTTTGAGCTTATCCTTTCCTTTGTCTCCAGACTCAAAGGTGTTCTCACTTTTCCCATTAGAAACATTCTTCCCTCTTGCTTTCAGATGTGTGGCATGTACACAAAATTCATCTAAAATTGTAGGGTTAAACATGAGAATAGTGTGTAGCAAATAGCTATTAAAACCTCCAATGTGTTTGAGTAAAGTGTCTTGAGATGATAAATCTACACTAAAAATCAATGCTATCCTTCTAAACTCTTCGGTATAACTTTGCAGACTTCGACCCTTAACTTGACTAAAGATTTTCCAATCCAGGTTATCTTTTTGAATGTATCTTAATGGATACAATTGTATTCTTATTTCAGCAAAAAAATCATTAGGAGAAGATAAGACCTTACCATGTTTCTTCATGTCCTCTCTAGTTTTGGATTCCCACCAAATAAATGCTGCACTTTCCAACCTTAATTAAGAAAGATGAATCTTGGCCTCACCATCCTTGATCCTTTGTATCTTAAAATACACTTCAAACTGACAAACCCAATTATCTAATTTCTCAGCATTTACCTCTCCATTATACATAGGAAATTCAAACTTTATGTCAAGTTTCAAAAGTGGAGTTTTACGATGTCCCTTTGGAGAATGTGGAGGTGTTTGTGAAGGGGTTGATGTAGAAGATGATGATTGTGAAGATGGTGGTGATGATGGACAAGGAAAATTTTAAGAACCTCCGTAAATTTATATGTATAATAAATGGAAGGTGATTTTATTAATAATATAATATGTATATATAATTTTTTTGGCGAATATCTCACGAGATTATATTATCCTATAAAATCATGGCGAATCACTAGTACAAATGGGGAATCACTAGTACAAAATGGTGAATAATTGGCTAGTGGAGTTCGGGGTTTTGGTTCCAATGAATATATGGTAGTTGAACTAGGAGTTGAAGGAAGCGAACCACCAAGAACAAGCATGGAACATGGTGACTCGTGAGGGAAGTAGTTCTTGTGTAGTTTGGAAAACATGTTCTTCTAGTTATACCAAATGATGTTTATGTATCTCCTGGTGATGATCCCATGTGTAGTAGTCACGATGAGTTTTATTAGTGATCATGAAGGTAGTAGAATATTGAAATTTAAACAGACCCATTACACAAAATCCATGAATAGAAAAATCTAGCAAAAATATTGTCGTGCAAATCTAGATTCTAAAACATTATTAGAACTCCCTGCTGCTCTGCAAATAGATCCATGAGATGAAGAATATATTAAAGAAAATGGGGACTGATATGTTTTATGGGAAGGAAAACTATTCCTGTTCAAATTATTTCAAATGCAGAGACTTGATAGTTTTTAGTGAAGGAAATATTTCTGAGCTTAGGTTATCATAACCTTTTTTATAGAGAGAACCACAATGTATGAAGCTATATTAGAATTTTATAGGTTATATGCATTGTAGATGTCGATGTTAGAAGTGGAAGAAAACACTTCAAGTATTAGCAAAATATATCACTACAAAGTTTTGCAGTGTACAAAGGTTTTATCTAATATGCAGGCAATAAAGGCTTCCTTATATGACTTCAACAATAATATCACTTGAAACAATATATTTTCTATTATGTTGAATAAAGAATATTTGATGATGTAAAGTCATAGAGTCAGGGAAAAATTCGACTTGTCGTATTTTCCACACACAACAGACTCAAATGGAGGAGCCTTAGAATAACCCCATCAACAAACACAACAGGATGATAATCTCCCTCCTTTGTAGAGCTCAAATACAAAAGAAATAAGTTAGAGGTAGAGATCAGTGACACCTCAGTATGCAGATTCATGAGATCTTGAGGAGATCCCTTACCTCCACCCATGAGACCCTTGCAATAGTGTCTCTATCCAGGCCCTTTTTACAATCACATAAGACACCCTCCTTCCCACTGATCCAGGTCTCTACAAAGAGCAGCCTATATGCACAAGATCAGCTCTTCCAATTTATCCAAAGTTCTCCATCAGGGGATTATTCACTTTGGCTTCATATGGTAGGAGATATTCATCCACTGGTAATATAGTTTTAGAGGCCAACATTTTCTCCTAGTCCTCCTTAATTAATAGGTGATAGCTCCTCCAAACATTGATCGTTTTCTTTAGGAAACCTTCAATCAAGATATTTTTCCTAATTCTAAAGTTCTCGAGAGGGACCTTTTCTTCTTTGGGACTCTTTTCTTTGTAAAATATTATATATTAGATGAAGAATTTGACCCTTTAGGTATTTGACCTCAGAAGATAGAAATGCCTTTTATAGGAGCTACACTCATGCTCCTACTAAATACTGTTTATGATGTACCTTGGAGTCCATTAGACCGAATTTTGGTGATTTGCTTTTTTAAGCTCTATGTTGCATCCCTACACTTGCAAATCTCTAGGGAGATTGGGAAGAGGCAAGATAGAGCTCGAGGAAAGACTGTATTCCAACCTAAGCACTAGAATATTAATCACATCTTTACACTCCAGACTACAATTGAGGAAGCCCAACATTGCTCCTGGAAAGTTTATTGTTGTTTCATAGACTTTCAAAAAGGCTTTTGACTCTATCCCCATAGATCCTTTATTCCACATAATCAGAGATATTGGCATACTCATAGATATTGGCTTCAGTCTTACTGTTATTCTTGTTTATAGTTTCAGTGAATTATTGTCTGTTCGTGTTCCAAGAAATTTCTTCTGGGGGTATGGTCTTTAGGTTTTATATGGATTCGGTCCTTCGAGTTTATTTGGATCCAAAAATCTGTGGATATTAGGCTCTCTTGTAGTGTTTTGTGGTATGCAATGTAGTGTGGTTTTTCCCATATCTTGAATTCACGATGTTGAATGGAAGTTCGAATGCCTTAAGAAGTATTGGCTGACAAATTTGTTTCTTTATACCTATAATATCCATGGATTAGAGAATCCTAGGAATTCCAAGAAGTTATTTGAAGACATAATCCATTCAATGCAAGAGAACTTCCCTCTTCTCTGTAACTACAAAATTATATGAAAAATACCACTAGTGCACTTCTCAAAATGCCATAATTAAGAACAAAAATCCAATAAAAAAAGAAAATATATTACATGGAGTAAGAATGCAGTATGTTGAGAAATATGGTCCTTAATCTCATAAAAGTATCTCATTCTGCTACTTCAAATGATAGGATATCAACAAATTCAGTTCAATAAAATTCTAGAATTCAAGGAATACATATTTCACCAAATGATATAAGACATGGATCTTGGAAATCAGGACTCTTCCTTAAAACATTGGGTTGAGAGAAGCCAACAGTTGTCACGTCTTTCATAAAATTTTATGTTTAGTAACCAAACTAGAATACTAGTTGTTTTCGTAAGGTTGTATACCTGTAAATTTTTTGGGATGTATACACTATTGATATTTGCAATTGTTGATATTTGCAAACTGTTGATATTTTAAAAAAAATGATATTTATAAAATGTTGATATTTGCAAACTGTTGATAAATAGTTTTCATGCAAATATTTTCAAAATTATTTTTGCATATAGATTTTTTGATGATTCCTCTTCAAATTCAAGGGATTTTCACATGATTTTTTTCATGTTTTCAGCGACAGTGTAAAGAGGCTTCCTTATATGACTTCAACAACAATATCACTTGAAAAAATATATTTTTTGTTATGCTGAATAAACAAGCTTTGATGTTACAAATTCATCCATTCGGGGCAAAATTCGACTTGTCAACTTTGCCACCCACAATAGACTCAGATGGAGGAGACTTAAAATAAATCCCATCAACCCACAATAATATAATAACCTCCCTCCTTTGTAGTCCTCACACATAGAAGCAATAATTTACAGGTAGAGAGTAGTGCAACCTCAGTATGCAGATTCATGAGATCTCGAGGAGACCCCTGACCTCCACCCATGAGACCCTTGCAATAGTGTCTTTGTCCAGGACCTTTTTACAATCACATAAGGCAACCTCCTTCCCACTGATCGAGGTCTCTACAAAAAGAAACCTATATGCACAAGATTAGATCTTCCAAAATAGAAGATATTCCAATTCATCCAGTCCTCCATCAGGGGATTCTTCACTTGAGCTTCAGATGATAGGAGAGATTCACCTACTGTCAATACAATTTTAGAGGCCAAAAATTTCTCCTTATTCTCACTAATTAGTAGGTGATAGCTCCAACAAACATTGATCACTTTCTGTAGGAAACCTTCAATCAAGATATTTCTCCTGATTCTCAAGTTCTTGAGAGGGACCCTTTCTTCTCTTGGACTCTCAGCTTTGTGACATTCTATATCTTAAATGAATAATTTGACCCTCTAGGTCTTGGACCTCAAAATTTAGATATTCCATTATAGGAGTTGCACTTATGATCCCACTACATATTGTTTCTGGTGTACCTTGCAGTCCATTATACCTATTTGTTGTGAATTTCTTCTTGAAGTTATATGCTACATCCCTCCACCTGCAACTATTTAGGAAGGTTTAGAAGAGGCAACATAGAGCTAGAGGAAATGATGGATTCCAACTTGAGCACCAGACTATTAATCACATCTTTACACTCCAGGCCATAATTGAGGAAGCCCAACACTGTTCTTGGAAATTTTACTATTGTTTCGTAGACTTTCAAAAAGGATTTTGACTTTGTCCGAGTAGAGGATTTATTCCACATACTCAGAGATATTGGCATCTCAGAAACCATTTTTTCAACCATTATGAACTTTATATGAGTAAATACTTGGTCATCTATGCACCAACACACAGGCTATAAGATTTTATCCTAAGTATCAAGTGGGTAAAAAAAGTTTTCCCATTGTCCCCTACACTATTTGGATATATATTGACAAGTTGGAGTCCTTTCATGAGCACATCCAAGATGCCAATGGCCCTTTTCTGTGATCTTCATCAATTGATTGTCAACCTAGGTAAAAACCAAAGTCATCATCTTCAATGTGTTAAAGAAAATTCTCCCTGATCACCATTTCTTTCTCAAAGGAGAGGAGATCGAGATAACAAAATCATACACTTATCTAGGGGTACTATTCACAAGACCTCACTTTAGTTTGCAACATGAACTTCAACCTTGAACAACCAAGGGCTATGGGTCCTTGGAACTTCTTGAGAGGTAGTGTTTCTCAAATATTTTTCTAGACATATCTACCAAGATGTCACTCATGCACACTCTTGGTACAACCCAGAGTTCTAAATGGTTCCAAGGTTTGGGTACCTAGTTTACTAGAGCCTAATTGGTCTTCTATAAAGAGAGTATATATCATCCTCCTTTGTCGCATTTTTCAATGCAAAGAGCCAATTCCTCAACCCATCATCCTTATAGAGCCAATTACTCATGATTTAACAGATCAGACTTGACATCTTATATTAACAGTTTCCTTTTACATGATGCCACTCTTTTGCCCAAGGAGATTACTCATAGTTTAACAGATCAGAATTGACATATTATATTAACAGTTTCCTTTTACATTATTCCAGTATTCTTCCCATTACTATAGCTGCCCAGATATAGTAAGAGCTTTGAACTATACTTAAATATTAATAGAGACTAGAATAATTTAATTTCCTTGTAGGGTAAGGAGGAATGGGAGTAAATACTTCATGTTCATGTCAAGTTTACCAGGATTCAAAGGGGGCGACTGTAGAGAGATAAGGTCTAAGAGGGTGGTCTGGGGTGAATGCAAGTGACGTGTTGGAATTGCAAGGGTTATTTGGGCCAAGTTAAACTCCCTTAGCGGGAAAATAATCGTATTAAAAATATATTCTGTTATAATTTACTTAGTCTCCAACATGTGGATGACAAGTAAAATATTATTTGAGAGAGAGAGCTTGAACTAGCTACAACATATTTGTTACAAAGTAAATTATAAAAGGCTAGCCTCTCCTCTCTTTCAAGTTGTTGTTGAACTATGAGATCACTCTACGCCATACTATAACATTTATTTTGCAAACACCTTAAATACATTGTGTGGCTTGGCATTTTCTATTTTATCCTTTCTTGGTTTATGTTGTAAAGAGTTTTAATAAGATAATACATAGAAACCCCCTTTACCAAAGGTTCAATTCTAGAATAAGTTATTTTTTTGGTAAATATACTAAAATTTCACTCATTTGGGCTAATTATAAGCATACTCTTCAGTGAATTACAACCTCAATTATAGCTTTTAGAGTTAGATTAGGTAACCCTAACAACAAATGGGGACTAATTAATAACCCATTAATGGTGTATAATAGATGACATTAATGACCACTAAGGGATCACTAAGTCAAAATTAACCACCATAACTCTAGCCTAGGGAAACATTACAAGAAATAATATGTTTCTAAAATATAAAATAACTCAAAACTATTACGAGTTAGATTAAGGTTTTGTTATCACCCAAAATTGTGAGGCCTCAAATGTAATGTTTCGAATGTATGTGGGTGCTTAATCCTTATTTCTCTTGCTTCTGCTTGATTCATGCCCACTTGAGGAAGGGTTGGAGGGGATGCTTGGGCTCAGATTCAGGATGCTTTGGAAAAGCTTTTCAAGCTCAAAAGAGGTTTTCCTATCTTGTTTGAGACTGTAATGAAAAACGTTCAAGGAAGTGAGACCTTTTGCTCTATAATAACATATTTTGACTTTTAGGATCTATCGAATAAATTTAAAACTTAGAACAGAGATCGTACAATCAAATCTAGTGCCTCATGAGGGGGCAAGGAGTTGAATAAAGAAGAAAATCAATTAGAGGAATCTATTGAAACTAACTAGCTAAGTTGACAACCTAATTTCAACTAGAAAACAAGAAAAGCAATAGAGAAAAGTGAGCCTTCGCACACACACATGAACATAAGTCCACCACCAAAAGAGTTCAAGTCTTTCAATTGATGAAAATAGTTGTAGATCAGTGTCTAGTCAATATAACTTATATAGTTATACTATAACAACGCTTGAAATCAGTTTGCTATATCAAAGTGAGCTATAAGCATAGCCACAATATTCAGATGCACCGACAATGTGGGATCAGTCTCATGCAACAATGAACATAAAAACAAAATGTCAATGATAGAATTATGATAAAATATAGGAAGAAGGATGAAAAATGCTAAAGCTCCTTCCAATGTTCAAAACTGTTATAATCTTTACAAGCACATTGTTCATTGAGATTTGGGATTAGCACCATTCTGAAGCCTAGAAGAGTATGAGTAACTCCCTGGAGTCAGCCCCACATGCTTCCATAACAGCATCCTGCGATGAATGATTGTAACTCCTTATTGAGCACCTTTGTTACTTAATAACCTATGCATGTGCCATCCTAGGGATAACATATAAGCTTACAAAAAAATTCACCTCCCTTAGAATAATTGGTGCAACTTCAATTTTAACACTACTTAGGAATCTCATCAGACTTGTTTTTTGTAACTCCCACTTGAGAACCATCACGTAAGTATTAAGTGCTTGATGTGACTGACACTCAACGCGATATAAATACACCCTCTCTCCACTGGAAATAGCTGCTTTATTGCCATCAAAACAAGTCTGGAGATGGTAACTCTCTTCTCTGCTGTCATAATAGTAATTGCAATCCCCAAAACAACTTTCGTAAATTATAATTGCTATGCTCGTATTCACTATGAATATGATGTGTAATCACTGTCACATTTAATATCAATATGGAGATTCCCTACAGGTGTCAACCTTATGTGTAAAACGAAGCGTTAAACGGTCATAAAAGTCTCCTGAACAGAGCTTGCTATGCCTACTTCACTTCCTCAAAAGTGTGCATTTTCTAGTTAAATGAATAGCATAATTTTGCACATCTCAGGTCTGGACATGAAATAATCACAAGGAAAAACAGGTATAAATAATTGGATGAATGGTAGTGTTATCACTGTCTATACCCTCCATTATCTACCCAGTATCGAGTTATCATTACAAGTGTAGGCAACATCATTGTATGCTATGTATCGTAAATCCATCTTCGGGGATTGCATCTATATATGTACATATGAATATGACTTGAATAAAATATTTAATGACATTTCCTATTATGCCATCACTGTTGGGATTTTTCAATGTTTTCCTCTTATTTATTTATCGTGTGGCACATATTATTTATTTGTTGACTCTGACTCGGTTTCATTTCCAAGCTCGTAATTTTCAATGTATTCATACTGAACATTTGGTATAATCACGAGTCTAAAATTCTATAAGGAAGAATCCCACTATGGTTGATGATGGAAAAACCCAATCTGGTTGGCGATGGAAATTAAGGAGAAACAAACTAAATGAGGAAGTGAAGGCATGATGAAGATGTTTGTTTGATGGATTTTGGACCTAACAAGATGAGTCACCTCCAAAGATAAGTAATATGTTACCTAAACCAATATTGAGTGCATGTGATGTAGAGGTTATTAGGGGACACCAAACATGGTTGCAAAGCATAGTGATCATTCAAGTTTATTAAAATGATGGTTTTAACTTTTAATGGTCATGGTTATTTGCTGATTGTATTTCTAGATACGATTAATACGCCAAGGAAGAAGTCCCAATGAGACAAGAAGTTGAGCAGTGTATTATTAACACTAGATTACAAAAAAAAAAACACAAAGAAATGAAACAAAGTAGTGCTTGCATTCATAGGATAATTTTTTTTTCCCCCATTGGATAAATCAAAATATATATTAAACTAGTGACAGACCAATGGCCTTTGAACTACTCCAATCCTTGATATTTCCTCAACGAACTCTTTATTTGTATGGGTATTTAGTCATCTGAAACAATGTTTTATAGGCTATGAATTCTCAAAAAAATATGAGTGATTTTGAAGCCTCGAAGATGTCTGAAATAGTAGAGTGTGAACTAGTAAAGCTAAAAACCTAGATAGTATGAATTGAAGAAAGCCAAATTTTGTATTATAATAACCTCTCCAACTAAAGGTTTTAATAGGATTATTATTGGATGCATCCATCCATACACTGAACAAAAATTCTGTTTGAAATATATCCCGACTTCCAACCTTAATCATTGACTCAATTACTCTTGTTTATCTTTGTAAATATCTGAAATGTCTATGCTAAATTTTATTAAATTTCAGGTCAGTAATAGGCAATGTGAAAAAGGAAAATCCTGTGCTAATATGTAATTTTAGAATAAGAGAGAATCCAATGAAGAGTACATTGAGATCAACTTAAATATGTATCACCAAACACATTTTTATTTTAAGAGATGTATTCATGTTTAGATACTTTTTTCATAAATTAAGGAAAATTTAACCTCATATAAATTGTCCTAAGTCCTGAAAATTGGTTGGTCTACATTCAAAATTAGGCCAATAGGATGAGACCTGAAAAATTCTCCCAGAACAAACTTGTAAGTTTTGCTGCTTGCCCCATTTACTAGAGAGGACCCTTAAAGTGGCTAGAAATATTGCTGATCTATATCAATCTTAAAATTTCCTCACCAAGATATCATTGCCATAGGTTTTAAACTAGTTAAAATGCTCACCAATCATTACATATTCTGGAGCAGCATAACCATATGTTCCCAAAAATTGAGTTGAAACGTGGGTGTTCTTTCCCTCAGGTCCATCTTTTGCTAGTAAGAAATCAGGCAGCTTAGCATTTTATTCCTGCAGCAAGTACATATCTCTCCATAAAAACTTAAGAGAATACAAAGTGTAACACTAAGCAATCTCATAATTTTGAAGTTGTAGGTACAAACTGAATCCAGCAGAAAATTGGATGTTTTAAAATCCTGATAAATCACTGGTCTTTCAGCCCCTCCATGAAGAAATGCCAGATCTTTTGTTGCACCCAACGCAATTTTCATCCTGATAGACTAGGGGAGTGGTAGGGAACCTTTTGAATGCATAAGGGAAGTACCATTGGACATAAAAGGTCTAAATATATTTTGACTTATTATATTTAAAGGATAATAAGTTGTAGGCTTTGTCAAAGATGGAAAATGACACAAACTTGTTCAGGGTTTCTAAGGAGATCCAATTCTCTTTTAAATTTAGTCCCATACCATACCACATAAAGATGCGAGTCCAGGGTATAGGTGTAAATACACAAATCAATGTCATGGCTTCGTCATTAACATGATATCAAACTCTTATCAACTCTAACTGAGTTACTCATTTAAACAGTGGCATGGACCTTGATCTAAGCACCTAATTTCTTTAGAAAAGACATAAGTGAACCAATGTAGAAAAGTTTAAGATTACAATTCTGAAAAGTGAAAATCCAATACTACAAATAAATAAACCAAAAATAAAATTCAGAGAGCCATAATAAAGATAGTGCCATGACAGAAAGACTTGTCCAAGACAATACCTCAGAACAAATTCAATAACTAAGTTGTACAAAGAAATTTTTAAAAAAATACATAGATGTAAAATTAAAACTAATGGAGAAAGGATATAAATTTTGAAGCACCATAGCCTACACATTCTCTCATTTTACCTTCTTTTATCATACACTTGACAGAAAAGTCAGATCCATCCAAATGTATCAAAATTTCTGAATTCTTCACTGCTTTGAAACTTGTAGTTGAGTGTCTTTATCATTTATGTTGAGTGGCTAGATCTAGTCATTGTTTTATCATTGTGACTTATGTAAATCAAATCCTTACACTAAAAGATTACATTTTATATAATCCAATGGAGCCTTTAAGTATAATTTTAAGCAATACGTTGTAGTATCCTGTAAGTGCCTACACACTTTTCTACTTCATTACTTCTAGGTACAGATCCTATGCTAAAAAAAAATTTATATCATCCTATATTTTGTAAATATGAGTTCATGCCTCTGACATTCAAATAACAGATTAAATTTGTGGATTCAGCTGCCTCAGTTTCCATCATTCAAGTAAAAAAATTCAGGTTCCTATGGTGATTATGGCAGTGGTTGTTTGGAGACAAATCTGATATATATGTCTGAAAAGTATGAATGGACATAGACATGTATGCCTTGACATATTGACAAGCAACTTCAACAATATTATAGAATTTGTATTACATGACATTCTCAACAGACATAAGTCCTTTAGGATGAATGTGGCAATATATTAAACATTCATTTGATCTCTTAGTGTATAATGATTGTCTAAGAATATATTCTATCACTTAGAGGTGACAAACCTGTTTGGTATCTCAATAAAAATCTTGGCACACTTATAATATCTTCATGATGTAATGGGTGTGGTGTCAGTGTGACTATAGTGAATGTAACTCTTGGGATAAGATCTTTACCTTCTCTCAAACTGTCTTATAATGGCAGTATTAGAACGTGTATGAAGGAAAAAACTCAAATTCATGTGATGACTATCTCGACACCCATGAGAAGCTTAATTTTTGTATGATTCGACATTCATTATCAACACTTTTACAGAAGTAGAATATTCAACATGCAGACCTGACACTCTTATGAAGAAGGGTTAACATAATAGTGGCATATCCATGGAATTTCAAGTTCTATGATGATAGACTCAGTATATTGAAGTGGTGATTCCATCACAACATTAAAGGCATAAAATCAAAACCATCATAATAAGCACATGATCCAACTGCCACTTAAAATACATCAATGTTTAAGGTCTTAGAGGAGACTAAAAACCGCCAAAAAGTATTCTTTAACAATATGGTTTTTGGAAGAATAAGAATACCTTTCTTAAACTGGGAAATCCTCTCCTATGTCATTGGCTTCAGAAATAATTCTCCTTTGTATCATTGTATTAAGAAACAATGCTCCTCTATGTCACTGCCTTGGGGAACAATACTCATGTGTGTTGCTAGATTGAAAAACACTGCTCCTTGTATCGCTAGGTTGAGGAAAAATGCTCCATCATGCATAGAATATACCTTAAGGGGTCTCAAGGGACATAGAAACTTGGTATCATTTTGAGAAAGGTCAATCAAGTTTTGCAGGGTGAATTTAGATACTTTTTGTTAGGTGGCACCCTATGGAAACAAGATACTAGGTGGAATAAAAGTGGATTTTAGTGGCTAATACAACAATTAGAGATGAAATGGTAGGACCTATAAATATCTTAGTGTTTCCCATGAATATCTACCAAATCATTTGTAATTAGTGTTCTTTCATTGTATATTCTTTCTACCATAAGGGTACCACTACTTAGAGTTGTGGAATGTTGAACTACATGAACTCCCATTTACTGATCTTGATTGAAAATTAATGAAGGACCTAAAGGGCATAGATTGTAAAAAGGGATTACCTCTCCACTTTAGAATATGATGCCGATACGATATAGATCTTTCATGAGAGTATCCATGAAAAAAGGCTCTGCATGGAAGTTTTCTGCAAAGGGTGATCAAAGTATAAAGAATATGGATCCTCAATCAACTTTTGAATTAGTTCTAGACTCGGTATACTAGTCATGATCCAATTGTTACCAACAAAGATTGTTTATGTGATTCAAAATCTGGTGAAAATCAACTTTGGAAGATGATGAATCCTATAGGGGTCACCCTATGGGGTGGGTAACGTGTCCTTTGCTCTGATATATCATTATGAGACAGGATTTTTCTCTTGATCACTTATTTGATTAAAAATTGCAACAAAATTGAAGGTTTGCAACAAAACAAAAATCTACCATTTCTTGATAGAAGACACAACTGCAACCATTTCTAACCTGAAAGTGCTTTTGTTTATTTTGCAGCCCCAGTTGGAAAATGGAGACAAAGAACAGTGTGGCATTTGTTTTAATCCACACTAGAGTTTTGGAGACAACTTAATCTCAGGAAGTTCTAATATATTTTTTCGAACTTTTTGGATGGTTTTTCTTTGGGAAAACTTGCAGTCTTACTGCCTTCTTCACCTCTTGATCATCTAGGTGAGTAAGATATAGTCCATTTGTTTTTCAATATAAATATTAAGTTCTTAAAATTTCAAGTGAACACTATTGTTAGTGGTAAGATCTTTTTACTCATTGGCATCTGACATATGCTCTTTTATGCATCTTAAGTTTTTTCTTTCTTGAAGCTGGGCTCTAGCCTTGATTTGATTCGATTCTACTTCTCTCTTTTTTCATATATAGGTTCATTACAAATAGACTATCCTATTCTCTTTGAGCTTTATAATGTCGCAACATAACGTAGATTGCATTGTGGAGTACTTGAGTTTACTGCTGATGAAGGCATGCTTTACATGCCATACTGGCTATGTTATCCTTTGTTTTTCCTGGCATGTTTAACAGATAATCCAACTTGTGTCAAAACTTTGAAGAATTTTTTAGGATATTTTTGTAATATGTATCATGTTATATTTAGATGATGCAAAATATGTTGTTACAAGAGGGAGATATTGTTAAGGTGAAAAATGCCACACTTCCAAAAGGAACTTATGTGAAATTGCAACCTCACACAAAATATTTTTTGCACATCTCCAATCCTAAGGCTATGTAAGTATTTCATCTATCATAGTTCAAATAATTGCAATGGAATTTTAATGGAAGTTATGTGATAGCTGATGATTTTGGTTGCTCCTTGAATTTCCTTTAACAAGTTTACAACTACATGTCTCAAGAAAGGTATGTATACATAGGTTTAACTTTATTTTTTATTATGTAGATTGGAAACAGCTTTAAGGAAATTTTCCTGCTTAACTACAAATGACAGCATCATGGTATTATTGACACTATTATTTAGATGTTATTGACACCAAGGCATCCTCTGCCATATCAATAATTGAGACAAATTGTGAACTTGATATTTCACTTCCTCTTGAGACAGAGTGTATCCACAGCCTGTTGTACTCCATTGAGTAGAAGTATTGAATCTGAAGGTATGCTTATTAAATGATATTTTATTTTTCTATCAACTTTCATTCGTAAAAGAAAAACATGGTATCCAAGTTTGCTTTGTATAGTAACCTAGATTACAATATAGTCATTTGGACCAATCCTTCGAACAATGGTGCGGCTTATGATACCTTCTGGTATGCAAATGCATCCACTTATATTGGAAAGTATGTAGCATATTTAAAATGATGCAGGTAATGCCGGAATCAAATAGCAAAGAAAATTGAACAAAAAATTCAACTTTCTGTAATTTCTCAAAATAAAAAAACAACAAATATAGATACCAACCTCTCTAAGCTTTGGACTGATGTTGAATACTTGCTTCAGTCCATCATCTGTAATTTTCAAGCACTCCACTATAGTCAATTTTCATAACTCACCTTGAGACCTTTCAACAAGTTTTAAGAGGGCATCATCAGTGAGCCTTTCCATGTTTAGAGGATAAGTCATTAATATGTTTAATCTTACATCTATTTTAAGGATGCAAGCTGTGAATACATGGGCCCGTGTGATAACCATAGATTATTCATGAGCCTCATTGATCATATCTCTTCCTCTGAGACTTTTGCACTAAGCCTCTCCTGAGGTCACCTCCTTTGTTCACAAGTTTAGAATATTCAAGGCATACTCACCTAACCATTCTTTCTTGTAGTAATTCACTGAACTAAGTTTCTATCACCTCTATCTTGCATAGCATATAGAGCTTGCTAGCTAAACTTTTAGAATATTTCGCCCACCGTTTAAGTGGACACTTCCATTACCCAAGGCACCAGTGGAATCATTCTTCCTAGAGTTTTCTATTCATCAGAAAAGGTTATGGTGCAAAAACATTGAGAATGATCCCTCAGAGTAATTTGATACATGGATCTGTGCTAATGGTAATGGTGCACAACTAACTTCTAAGATTCATGTTACACCTACTTCTGACTTTTAGGAGATAGGCTTTGTTGATTACAGGTTTTCAATATGTTTTAAGGTTCATGTTACACCTACTTCCATCTTCCTCCATTTCTCCCACTAGGACTAGGAACCCTTCTTTCCTGCGAGTTTATCAGCCAAATATACCTTCGACTATGATACCGGTTGTTAGAAAATTATACATTACTAATAAATGCAACACATAAAATATTCGGAAACACAAACGAAAAAATATATAAAACTAGAGAGACATGGGTATACATGGTTCACCTAATTTGGGCTATGTCCACCCCGAACAACCAGTCCTTCCTTTCTATTATCCAGCAAAATGAAGAGACACAACCTATAGTAGATTCCCCCGAAACCCCCTGTCGGGGGGGGGGAGGGGGGATCCATAAAGTCGCAACTGCCCCCCTTGGACCCCCAAGCAACGTACAATGATGGGAGGCGTTTTTGCCCCATTAAGAATAGGGGTCCAGCGTTATGATACATCTAAAGAAAAAGATAATCATGCTCCACACCCAACATATCTCTCTATATCATCCCCCAACCATACATACTCTATCCATATATCTCTCCCTCCCTCTTCCTCTTTTTCTTTGTCTCTCTCTTTCTCTCACAAGTCCTCCGTCGATTCCATTTTCTCCCTTTCTCTTCCACCTCCCTCTGTCTCCCCCCACCCCCACCCCTCTCTTTCTCCCTCTCTCTCTAAACTCCGTCCATCCTCCATCCATAGAATTGTCACTCTATGTAATCAATAACATATGTAAGCTTTATATCATTATAATCCATATTACTATAGTATGTGTTATTATATTTAATAGCCCATATATTCGATATCATTATAATATGCATTTAGGATGGCTTATGCTCTATTGGGTTAATATAATATATTGGAATAACAATAAAAAAAAATATTTATTATTATATCAAAAATAATATATAAAGAAAGACTTTCATTAATTAAAACGCATCTGCATAGATTATAGTTAGGAGATGACTTGACTAGACTAGGTCTAGTGATGAAAAAAATTCAAAAGAACTAATAGTTTAACGAAATCTATCCCAACTATTAACTAACTAACTAGTGACTTGAGACAAAATGACTATGTCACAGAATTCATGAGTACAAATCTTAAAGGTGCCAAAATTATGATTACATATTAGTATCTTGATTTCCAATTTGTGATTATAGACCCTATTAATTTTACATTGAAAGAATTCGTGGAGGAGACCTAGGGAAATTGAGAGAGAAACAAATACTTATTGCAAGCATTGGCCTATAGCCAACACATTGGGAGGTTCTTCATTAACTATGGGAACAAGTTTCAAGTAGATTGGGTTAGAAGACGAAGGTGCAAAATTCACGGATTTTAATTACTTTATCATGTCAATAATGGTCACCTTGGGATTAGAAGGCAACTGCTTGTGGGAGTGATGTCATTTATCAAGACATATGTGCTTTACACATTACATCCGCCAAAATTGTTGACCCTTTAACACTGGCTCTCTAACATAAATACATAAACACCTAGCATCAAGCACAAGGGCTATGTTCAACAACACTATGGGTATTAAGAAAAAAACTAACAGTAATATGCACATTTTAGGAATATGAAAATTCTTTAGAGTACACACACATTGTTACAATGTGTGTGCATTCATTATATTTAAATTTTCTTTGGCAAGATTGATTTCAAATTGTGTTTCCTAACTTATTGTTTTGGATTTAGTTTTAAAATAAAAAGTGTACTCCCTTAAGCTACATAAACATTAAAACCTTAACTAAATTCTTCTCAATATCTCAATATCTCTATTTTTCAAGTTATCTTTAAATAAACTACAAAAACTTAATGTTAATAGAACCTGAGATACATATACCATCTTTTCTTTATACCATAATTACACTGGTACAAACTAATATCTGCAATCACTTTCCAAAAAAACCATTTGATTGTATAAACACACCCAGCGTTACATCAAACCATATAATCATAAGTTCAACATCATAATAACGGGAAATGAGTACGGGAACTTGATAAAATGGCCCTGCATGCATTATGGAAATACGTAAGCCCCTCGAACTGTTGTATCCTTTGTTTGTAAATATACAGTACATGTACAGCATCTTCTCTGGGCATGCCGAAGAACGAATCCACGAGCTTTCCCATGCAAGTGTTAATCGCTGCACAGATATTGGGACAATCATTTACAAGTAAATTGAGGGCATATTGAATGAGAGAGTTCAACGCGACGTGGCTTCCCTGAGGAGTGCAGTCGATGAGGCAGCCAAGAAGTTGTTGCAGAGGTGGCAAATATTTCAAAACATTTTCCATTCCCAAATCCTCTATTTTCTGCGCATTTTGATTTTCGGTGACTATGTCATACCTGAAATACACGTTGCATAGCAGTCTCTGTTTCAAATAACACGAGTATGTGCGAACCCACATAACGCATTCCCTGAATCGGGGGCTGAATGGATCCTGGAATTGCGACATTTTAACGAGAGGGTTTATATGAAACTGGTACTGCAGATCAATAGGAGGGTAGTGATCACCTTCTGCACTCACCATTCGATGAATGATTGCCATAATTTTCAAAGCGACTCTCCACCTCTCGGCGAACATTAACCGTATATTCAAACCATTCATTACTGGGATGTACATCTCGTCCTGTTTCTCCATTATAGAAAACAGCGCTACCACGTGGTCTTCCTCCGGAGGATTGTATTAACAGTCGCTCTAAGCGTTCTATAGATGACGTAAAAAGGGACTCTAATCCCCCCGGCAGCCATTCTCTTCAGTGTACCAGGTACTTGGTTTACCTCCCTCTTCACTGCATCAGCGACTTCACTTACCCACGATTGCGCCTCCATATCTTTCTGAATTCGATACACAAGAACGTAAAGCACGCAACAAAGATGGGCAGTATACAAATGGAGAATCGTTGTTGAAACGATACTAATTATAATCTTCTTATATTCTCGCGATACGGTTTAGCTAGCCGACCCAAAGAGCAAACCCCTAGCAATGGTGGGGTGTGGGGTTGTCCTTTTAGGTAAGTTCCGGCAAATAAGTAATTTTCGCTAGACTTTGTCAGTCACATGTAATGAATGCCATTAATTTTTCATAATAAAATTAAAGTTTTTATCACTTTGAATCAGAACTTTTCAAAGCACGCGATGGGCAGTATACAAATGGAAAATCGTTGTTGAAACGATACTAATAATATTCTTATATCCTAGCGATACCCGAAAGCAAAAGCTTGCCTTATTTCTTCGGCAAAAGTACAAAGGTCATTAGACTTTGTGAAATGTAATGAGATGTAGTCAAGGTAATTAATTTTTCATAATAAAATTAACGTTCTATCGGGTAGAATTAAGCTTTTCACATTTTTATAGATTTTTAGTGAAACATATTTTTTTTGGAATTTTATTAGATGAAGATGCACATTTTTCACAACATATTTTCTTTACAGGATTGAGACTCATGTAATTAAGACCATTAATTTTTCACAATAAAATTAATGTTTTTATCACATCTAACTAAAACTCTTCACTTTTTTCAAAAGATCTAGTCAAATGCATTTTTTCACGTTATTTGTCAATTTTTCATGGGATTTGGTTAGATGAAAACACATTTTTTCAAGGGATTTGATTTGACCCATATGCACATTTTTCACATCATTTCAAATCCACATTCTTGGCAAGGTTTAGTTAGATGTAATTAAGGCCATTAATTTTCCATAACAAAGTTAATGTTTTTATCACATCTAACAAAAATCCTTCACTTTTTTCAAGAGATCTAGTCAAATGCTCTTTTTCACTGGATTTGGTTAAATGAAAATGCCCATTTTTCATGGGATTTGGTTAGATGAAACACATCTTTTCTCAAGGGATTTGATTTGACCCAGATGCACATTTTTCACATCATTTCAAATCCACATTCTTGGCAAGATTTAGTTAGATGTAATTAAGGCCATTAATTTTTCATAATAAAATTAATGTTTTTATCACATCTAACACAAAACTCTTCACTTTTTTCAAGAGATCAAGTCAAATGTGTTTTTTCACCCGATTTTTTTTAGATGCCTAACAACAGTGATCACATATTAAGTTTATAAGTTTGATTCAATAAGTGGAAACTTTATAAGTTTGATTCAATATGATTTTAAACATGAGAGAATAGATCCTGATACCTATTCTCCAAGTTAGGTGTCAATTGATGATAAAAAAGGTATGAAAATGAGAAATTATGAATTCTAAAGAAAAAGGGTGTTAAGGAACCTGCTCCCATCCAAACATATTTCCCATGGATTTATTTTGTAGATGAACACCAAGGTTTGGAATCCAGAGGCGTCATCCACATTTTCATTCGTTGCTTGCAAGATCAACAAATAGACATGTCTAGATAAATGTGTGCTCACTTCATATTCTCTGGTAGATGATCCCTTGAAGCTTTTTGGGTACACAAAGTGTTCAAAAATGGCAATTTCAATACATGAATTAAAGATGATATGAGGAGATCCAATTCTCTTTTAAATTTAGTCCCATACCATACCACATAAAGATGCGGGTCCAGGGTATAGGAATCAATACACAAATGAATGTCATGGCTTCGTCATTAACATGATATCGAACTCTTATCAACTCTAATTGAGTTACTCATTTAAACAGTGGCATGGACCTTGATCTAAGCACCTAATTTCTTTAGAAAAGACATAAGTGAACCAATGTAGAAAAGTTCAAGATTACAATTCTCAAAAGTGAAAATCCAATACTACAAATAAATCAACCAAAAATAAAATTCAGAGAGCCATAATAAAGATAGTGCCACGACAGAAAGACTTGCCCAAGACAATACCTCAGAAAAAATTCAATAACTAAGTTGTACAAAGAAAATTTGTAAAAAATACATACATGTAAAATTAAACCTAATGGAGAAAGGATATAAATTTGGAAGCACCATAGCCTACAAATTCTCTCATTTTACCTTCTTTAATCATACACTTGACATAAAAGTCAGATCCATCCAAATGTGTCAAAATTTCTGAATTCTTCACTGCTTTGAAACTTGTAGTTGAGTGTCTTTATCATTTATGTTGAGTGGGTAGATCTAGTCATTATTTTATCATTGTGACTTATGTAAATCAAATCCTTACACTAAAAGATTACATTTTATATAATCCAATGGAGCCTTTAAGTATAATTTTAAGCAATACGTTGTAGTATCATGTAAGTGCCTACACACTTTTCTACTTCATTGCTTCTAGGTACAGATCCTATCCTAAAAAAAAATTGATATAATCCTATATTTTGTAAATATGAGTTCATGCCTCTGACATTCAAATAACAGATTAAATTTTTGGATTCAACTGCCTCAGTTTCCATCATTCAAGTAAACAAAATTCAGGTTCGTATGGTGATTATGGCAGTGGTTGTTTGGAGACAAATCTGATGTATATGTCTGAAAAGTATGAATGGACATAGACATGTATGCCTTGACATATTGACAAACAACTTCAACAATATTATAGAATTTGTATTACATGACATTCTCAACAGACATAAGTCCTTTAGGATGAATGTGGCAATATATTAAACATTCATTTGATCTATTAGTGTATAATGACTGTCTAAGCATATATTCTGTCACTTAGAGGTGACAAACCTGTTTGGTCTCTGAATAAAAATCTTGGCACACTTATAATATCTTCATGCTGTAATGGGTGTGGTGTCTTTGTGACTATAGTGAATGTAACTCTTGGGATAAGATCTTTACCTTCTCTCAAAATGTCTTATAATGGCAGTAGTAGAACGTGTATGAAGGACAAAACTCAAATTCATGTGATGACTATCTTGACACCCATGAGATAAGCTCAATTTTTGTATGATTCGACATTCATTATCAACACTTTTACAGAAGTAGAATATTCAACATGCAGACCTGACACTCTTATGAAGAAGGGTTAACATAATAGTGGCATATCCATGGAATTTCAAGTTCTATGATGATAGACTCAGTATATTGAAGTGGTGATTCCATCACAACATTCAAGGCATAATAATCAAAACCATCATAATAAGGACACGATCCAACTGCCACTTAAAATACATCAATGTTTAAGGTCTTAGAGGAGACTAAAAACCGCCAAAAAGTATTGTTTAACAATATGGTTTTTGGAAGAATAAGAATACCTTTCTTAGAGTGGGAAATCCTCTCCTATGTCATTGGCTTGAGAAATAATTCTCCTTTGTATGACTGTATTAAGAAACAATGCTCCTCTATGTCACTGCCTTGGGGAACAATACTCATGTGTGTTTCTAGATTGAGAAACACTGCTCCTTGTATCGCTAGGTTGAGGAAAAATGCTCCATCATGCATAGAATATACCTTAAGGGGTCTCAAGGGACATAGAAACTTGGTATCATTTTGAGAAAGGTCAATCAAGTTTTGCAGGGTGAATTCAGATACTTTTTGTTAGGTGGCACCCTATGGAAAAAAGATACTAGGTGGAATAAAAGTGGATTGTAGTGGCTAATACAACAATTAGAGATGAAATGGTAGGACCCATAAATATCTTAGTGTTTCCCATGAATATCTACCAAATCATTTGTAATTAGTGTTCTTTCATTGTATATTCTTTCTACCACAAGGGTACCACTACTTAGAATTGTGGAATGTTGAACTACATAAACTCCCATTTACTGATCTTGGTGGAAACCTAAGGAAGGACCTAAAGGGCATATATTGTAAAAAGGGATTACCTCTCCACTTTAGAATATGATGCCGATACGATATAGATCTTTCATGAGAGTATCCATGAAAAAAGGCTCTGCATGGAAGTTTTATGCAAAGGGTGATCAAAGTCTAAAGAATATGGATCCTCAATCAACTTTTGAATTAGTTCTAGAGTCGGTATACTAGTCATGATCCAATTGTTACCAACAAAGACTATCTATGTGATTCAAAATCTGGCGAAAATCAACTTTGGAAGATGATGAATCCTATAGGGGTCACCCTTGGGGTGGGTAACGTGTCCTTTGCTCTGATATATCATTATGAGACAGGCTTTTTCTCTTGATCACTTATTTGATTAAAAATTGCAACAAAATTGAAGGTTTGCAACAAAACAAAAATCTACCATTTCTTGATAAAAGACACTACTACAACCATTTCTAATGTGAAAGTGTTTTTGTTTATTTTGCAGCCCTAGTTGGAAAATGGAGACAAAGAATAGTGTGGCATTTGTTTTAATCCACCCTAGAGTTTTGGAGACAACTTAATCTCGGAAAGTTCTACTATATTTTTTCGAACTTGTTGGATCGTTTTTCTCTGGGAAAACTTGCAGTCTTAATGCCTCCTTCAACTATTGATCATCTAGGTGAGTAAGCTATAGTCCATTTGTTTTTCAATATAAATATTAAGTTATTAAAATTTCAAGTGAATGCTATTGTTAGTGGTAAGATCTTTTTACTCATTGGCATCTGACATATGTTCTTTTATGCATCTTAAGTTTTGTCTTTCTTGAAGCTGGGCTCTAGCCTTGATTTGATTCTACTTCTCTTTTTTTTCATATATAGGTTCATTACAAATAGATTATCCTATGCTCTTTGAGCTTTATAATGTCGCAACATAACGTAGATTGCATTGTGGAGTACTTGAGTTTACTGCTGATGAGGGCATGCTTTACATGCCATACTGGGTATGTGATCCTTTGTTTTTCCTAGCATGTTTAACATATAATCCAACTTGTGTCAAAACTTTGAAGAATTATTTAGGAGATTTTTCTAATATGTATCATGTTATATTTAGATGATGCAAAATATGTTGTTACAAGAGGGAGATATTGTTAAGGTGAAAAATGCCACACTTCCAAAAGGAACTTATGTGAAATTGCAACCTCACACAAAATATTTTCTTCACATCTCCAATCCTAAGGCTATGTAAGTATTTCATCTATCATAGTTCAAATAATTGCAATGGAATTTTAATGGAAGTTATGTTATAGCTGATGATTTTGGTTGCTCCTTCAATTTCCTTTAACAAGTTTACAACTGCATGTCTCAATAAGGTTATGTATACACAGGTTTAACTTTATTTTTTATTATGTAGATTGGGAACAGCTTTAAGGAAATTTTCCTGCTTAACTACAAATGACAACATCATGGTATTATTGACACTATTATCTAGATGTTATTGACACCAAGCCATCCTCTGCCATATCAATAATTGAGACAAATTGTGAACTTGATATTGCACTTCCTCTTGAGACAGAGTGTATCCACAGCATGTTGTACTCCATTGAGCAGAATTACTACATCTGAAGCTATGCTTATTAAATGATATTTTATTTTTCTATCAACTTTCATTCATAAAAGAAAACCAGGGTATGCAAGTTTGCTTTGTATAGTAACCTATATTACAATACAGTCATTTAGACCAATCCTTCAAACAATGGTGCGGCTTGTGATACCTTATGGTATGCAAATGCATCCACTTAGATTGGAAGCGTATTTAAAATGATGCAGGTAATGCCAGAATCAAATAGCAAAGAAAATTGAACAAAAAATTCAACTTTCTGTAATTTCTCAAAATAAAAAAACAACAAAGATAGATACCAACCTTTGTAAGCTTTGGACTGATGTTGAATACTTGCTTCAGTCCATCATCTGTATTTTTAAAGCACTCCACTATAGTTAATTTCCATAACTCACCTTGAGACCTTTCAACAAGTTTTAAGAGGGCATCATCAGTGAGCCTTTCCATGTTTAGAGGTTAGGTCATTAATATGTTTAATCTTACATCTATTTTAAGGATGCAAGCTCTAAATACATGGGCCCGTGTGATAACGATAGATTATTCATGAGCCTCATTGATCATATCTCTTCCTCCGAGACTTTTTCACTAAGCCTCTCCTGAGGTCACCTCCTTTGTTTGCAAGTTTAGAATCTTCAAGGCATACTCACCTAACCATTCTTTCTTGTAGTAACCCAATGCACTAAGTTTCTATCACCTCTATCTTACATAGCATATAAAGCATTTCTAGCTAATTTTTTAGAATATTTCTCCCACCATTCAAGTGGACACTTCCATTACCCAAGGCACCAGTGGAATCATTCTTCCTGGAGTTTTATGTTCATCAGAAGAGGTTATGGTGAAAAAACATTGAGAATGATCCCTCGGAGTAATTTGATACATGGATCTATGCTAATGGTAATGGTGCAAAGCTAACTTCTAAGATTCAAGGGATTTGATTTGACCTAGATGCACATTTTTCACATAATTTCAAATCCACATTCTTGGCAAGATTTAGTTAGATGTAATTAAGGCCATTAGTTTTTCATAATAAAATTAATGTTTTTATCACATCTAACACAAAACTCTTCACTTTTTTCAAGAGATCATGTCAAATGTGTTTTTTCACCGGATTTTTTCTGAGATGCTTAACAACAGTGATCACATATTAACAAAGTGCTTCACATTTCTGATTTACACATATTACAACTAGTAATTCCACGAGATGTTGCAAATAAAACGCCATAAAGCATAGACACAAGAAGAATTGTGCGATATAAAATATCATTCAAGATAAAAAGTTACAAACAAAATGTCATTCAAAGCTAGAAGATACGAAGAAATCAATCACTAGGCTCTTCCTATTCCAAATGAATCATTTTTTCATTATTTTTTAGTTTATAATATTAGCCATAGTCAAGGGACATTAGGGGAAGTTCCTTTACTTGTTAGTGAATATGTCACCAACTATGCGAGTGGATAACAATTACTAGATAGTGTTGATCCGAATAGATTAAAGGTTGTTGCATATTGCAAGAATTACACTGCCTATGATTTGGATAACCGGAATGGTGTTGATGGCTTCAATTTTAATGTCCAGGTATATTATTTTATTACATAGACCATGTTAGGATACCAATTCAAAATGCATATATCCATATGCTATATAATTTATGCTCATGGAATTGATTTTGATCCCAAATATGGAATGAAAAAATCAGGTTACACAATAGGATGTAGATAACACTTAACTTTTCTTGTAAGTGGAAATAAAATAGTTTGGCGATTCTTTTAAACAAAAATAAAGTACCATTAGTATTGGTTTATTATTGAAAAAACAATGTTCCTGATATTTATGATATAATGCATCTTTATGAAGTCATTTGACAACAAATCTCTGATGAAATATGTTTAGTTCTATAATATTGGATCCATCCTTTTTCTATGATGTTTTAAAATCATGTTTTTTAAGATAAAAGTGAATGAAATCGTTGATTAGTGTACCCTTTAACAATACCTTTAAAGTTAGAGGTTTTAAATATTGATTTGATCTATATTTAATAAATGGGATTTTTCTTCTGAGTTTTAGAAAGAGGGGACTACTACACTTCAAAATATACAAGATGAGGAGAAAGGGCCATGGGATAGTTGAAGGGAATTGACAACATCCGGCGGGCACTATGTTGCACATACTTGCTGAAAATAATAAAAGATGAAGAGAAAAAAAATGAACCCACTCTCTGCACCCCCCACATCCACATCATAATTTTCATTGTGACAATAAGATGTACATGATTCACAGTGCCAAAATAAGGGTGTGGTTATGATGTTACCGTGTGAAGAAAAACTGGTTCAATTTCTTCTCTTTAATTTCCTTCATGTTAGAAATTGTTTTTAAGTACACATAAGAAAGGGTTGCAACATGTAATGTATTCTATCGCTCACATGCAACAAAGAATGCACTAGTTCCTATCATTTAGAGTCAATTCATGTTGGTTGACTACAAATTCAAGGATAAAAGGTGCAATGGGACTTCAAGTTTCACATAAAGGATAGAAAAGGGACACATAATTGTATTATGGAAATCAAGACATGAGAAGAATAAATGAATGCAATAATAATAAACAAAAGTAATGAACACAATAAAAAATAGCTAGGAAAATTGTTATAGATTGATTACCTTCTTTTTGAAGTCTATATGTAAGAGTTTCAAACATGTACCCAACCGTGATGGGTATTTTGGTGAACTCTAGACATAATGAGCTCTAGATGCAAATCATACTATAACAAATTATATTTGCAATGAAAATTTTCAATGTATGGAAAAAATTGTATTTGCAAAGTAAAACCTAGAAAACATTTGTGGTGTGTATTCTAAGATCCAACACCTATGGACGTAATTTTTAAAAACTAAAAAATGAAGTTCATTTTCACAGACATGAATATGTCTTGTCACAACAAGTAAATATGTAACCCTGAATAACAGGTATATTCCTATTGGTATTGAACCTTTCTTTAATAAACCTCTTTGCAAATATCTAAGAAAATTTTCGTTGTGTCCTTGTGGAAATAGAGTATTTTCTCACTTGCATAATTTAGAACACATGAGCATGTGTGAATACAAAAATTATCAGACACACACAAGTTATAACTTAAAAACACTGATATATTGGCACATACACACTAAAACATGATAATTTTACTCTCTGGACGACATAAGGCAAATTTTACAAAATATCCTATGGAGAACTATTTGGCTCATGTCTAATATGAATGAGATTTTAATGACAAGAACAAATAAGTAGAATATTGTAATGGTTTTCAACTTTTGAGAGCATCAATCTCATGGTTGCTTCTCTAGGAATAACCATACACTAAACTGAGTTGATTCTAACATAATAAAAGTGATGAAAGCCGTAGTGAATGTTGATGTATGAATGTTCTTAAATCGGTTGAAATTTTAAAATAACATAAGGACTAATGAGGGACTTGTATTTCACATTTAGGAAATAAATATCACATGAAATTTTAGGTGTTGCAAGGTAGGCATGGTAAACCTTTATTATTATACCCCCAACACACGAAAAATTGTGTTCATTTTTCTACTATGTGTTCATTTTCTACACTTCTGGATGTTGAGATAAATATAAACGATTATACAAACACTAAACCTAAATTACATTTTTGTTCGGTAACGATGTTTCAAATTTCATATGTCACAACATGCAAAGTTTTTAGTGTCTCGAATATGCAAAGAGAAGTAAATCTCCACATATTCAATCTCAAGGACGGTTTCAATCTCTACTGGTCTTCTCATCCCTTACAGGTAATTTTTGGTCTGTCATCTATATTGATTCACGATAAGCTTCATAATAAGAAAAACACAATAATAAGCTTCATAACTGATTTTTTCAATTTCATAAAAAAAAATCTTGGAAACTTTATAAGTTTGATTCAATATGATTTTAAACATGGGAGAATAGATCCTGATACCTATTCTCCAAGTTATGTGTCAATTGATGATAAAAAAGGTATGAAAATGACAAATTATGAATTATAAAGAAAAATGGTGTTAAGGAACCTGCTCCCACCCAAACATATTTCCTATGGATTTATTTTGCAAATGAACACCGAGGTTTGGAATCCAGAGGCGTCATCCACATTTGCATTCATTGCTTGCAAGATCAACAAATATACATGTCTAGATAAATGTGTGCTCGCTTCATATTTTCTAGTAGATGATCCCTTAAAGATTTTTGGGTACACAAAGTGTTCAAAAATGGAAATTTCAATATATGAATTAAAGATGATATGAGATATGAAATCTGATATCATTGTTGGGTCATTCCAAAAATTTATTTTCAGATCTCCATTGTTAATATGATCCAACCATGCAAATTATTTTAATCATCTAACACACAAATGGCGATGTACAATTAGGCACAGTGGCATGGAGGGATTTCATTTGTTATGTATTAATTAATATTTAAGTGGTATAGAAAAATAATTATTTAAAACTTTCGTAATTCTTAAACTACTTTAATTTTTTGATACTTTATGAATTGTATTTCAAACAAAATTATATAGATATATGTTCTAGACCAACTCTTCTTTTTCCACTATTACAAACATTGTAATAAAAAAAATATTATATACCCCATAAAAAAATCATTAATGTTGTATACTCTCTAATATTTATAGTGGAGTCTAAAGGTATAGTGTATGTGCAGAATAGATTCTGATACCTATTCTCGAAGTTATGTGTCAATTGATGATAATAAAGGTAAGAAAATGACAAGTAATGAATTCTTTTTTTCTATGGATTTTTTTTTGCAGATGAACACTATGTCTTGAAATCCATAGGCGTCATCCACATTTGCATTTGTTGCTTGCAATATCAACAAAAAGAAATGTCTAGATAAATGTGTGCTAACTCCATATTTTATGGCTGGTGATCCCTAGAAGATTTTTTCATACACAACGTGTTCTAAAATGGAGATTTTGATACATGAATTAAAGATGATATGAGATCCAAAATCGGATATCATTGTTGGGTCATTCCAAATAGTTGCTTTCGGATCTCCATTGTAAATATTATCCAACCATGCAAATTATTTTAGTCATCTAACACACAAATCAATGATGTACAATCAAACACGATGGCATGGAGGGATTTCATTTTTTATGTCATAATTAATATTTAATTGGTATAGAAAAATAATTATGTAAAAATTCCTTATGACTTAAACTATTTTAATTTTTTTGATACTTTATGAATTTTTTGTCAAACAAATTGATATAGATATATGTATTATTCTAGACCAACTCTTCTTTTTCCACTATTATAGACATTGTAATGAATCAAATATTATATACCCAACAAAAAAATCATTAATGTTGTATACTCTCTAATATTTATAGTGGAATCTAAAGGTATACCTCAACAATTGGTTAAGAGAAGGTCCACAACATTTAAATCCATCTAGATTTCAGAGAAGGTCCAAAAAATTTAAATCAAAACTACCTTTTTGTTACAAGACCTGCGAGATTATTGTATACAATTTATATGCATGACACGTTAATAAATATCATGAAGATCAAAACAATTAGAACGAATTAAATAACTAATATGTGAAATAATATTCTTACGTATATAAAAAAATCAATAAACATGTAATTTACCAAAGAAAACTTGTAAGCTTAGATAATCATGGGTTGTGTAAGCACATATTCCATACAACGTAAAATTCCTCTCTACTGTGATGGGTATTGATACATCGTATACATTTATCCCATCCATAATTCCTTCAATTCATGTACCAGTGGTTGAAAGTAGACATCGATATTCTTCAGTTGTCTTCTTCCAGGGACTATGAGAGCCAACGTAAGATGTTCATTCTTCATAGAAAACCATGGGGAAATATTGTTATTGATCACTACTATAGACCAAATAGAATAGTTGGAGTTCTATGTTGGAAATATTGTCATTGATGGCAAAGGAGAAGAAAGGAGCTACACCTAAACAAAGGAGAAGAAAGGAGCTGCACCTGAACTATCACAAAGAAGAACCAGCAATAAGGCAAAGGCAAAGGAGACAGAAAAGGAGTAGAGGAAGCAAACGAAGAAAATTGAAGTAGAGAAGAGGGGCACAAGTTTTTGGTGAGTGTGTAGTAGCATTTACAGGAGAATAGAGGGATCTCAATTGAGGCTAAGACACCCAAACTTGGGCTGGAAATCGGAGAACTTGTTTATGTTGAAAAAGGGTTATACAGGGAATTGATTGAAGAATACATCACTGCGAAGGTTTTTCCAGCATTAAACAGAGAACATGCCTTTTGTGAGCAGGCCTATCATACACTGAACATTATTGTGAAGATTGTGGTGATTAATCTCATTAATCAAGTGATGGAGGAAGCCATCGAATTGAAGATCTGGCCAAGCAATGAGGTTTTGTAAGTAAATTCAGTAGTGTATATAAAAGGATTGGTTTCAGCACCATATAGACATTGTTGATTTAACTCTGTGTAAATGAACTTTGATTTCAATAAGAAATTGCATGAGACTGCATGAAAGGTATAATTCAATCTTAGGAATAAATGGGTCGATGCTATTGTATGAAACACTGACTTCATGTATAGTATATAGGAAGAGGGTCTAGTTATACACTCTATCATGTGTAAACTGTGAAAGGAGGATCGATCTAGAAACAAATGTGTTAAATAGAGACCGAACCGAATGCTGTATGTATTAAACTTGAATTAAGGTTTTATGGTGTAATTGAAGTGAAGCGAGCCCGGGGTTTAAAGTCTATGTGGATTTCACCATAGTCGAAATTGGAAGTTCAAACCCGTGAACTAAGGTCACCGTTTGCGCGGAGACCAAATCAAATAAATAGGAAGCACATGAGGATATTGGAACCTGAGCAAACCATGAATTGGAATCTCTATACAGCAATGGATCCCTGTATAAGAAATCGAAGGCACAACATTGAAGGCATAGAGATAGAATCACTATGTATTGCACTTAAAAACTATCACTCTGACATTCTGCTGACTGTATGAGCTTATTAACACTCATACTGACCTCCTCTGCAAGTCTTACAACCTTTTTTCCTCATTCCAAGCGCTAAAATCAAGAGAAAACCCACTTAAATATCTGAAACTCAGGGTATGCAGGTAACATGAAGCCTGCCTACGTTCCTGGCTTGGGTACGCAGGTAATACACTGCTTGCCTACGTTCCAAGACATAATTTTCCCTTGTAATGCTTGCATACCCCCTCCAAAGTAAAAAAAGCGAGAAACTAAAGTGAAAAAGTTGAATTTTGGTCAATTCTACAAGGTTCTAGATGAAATTTTTTGGGGATAAGTACGCTTTAGTAAGGTTCATGCATCCCTCACCTTAAGGAACTAATCCCTTGATGTGAGGAGCCTAGCCCTTTGAAGGAGGATTCTATCCCTTCAAAGGTGGAACCCTAACCTCCTCATCTGCTCTATAAAAAGAGGCATTGGGTAGCCTCAAAGGAAGTTCAAGCTTTATGGGTGATTGAGTTGAAGTGCTATTGAGATTTAGACTTCTTTCTGCTGAGATTTTGAGAGGAAAGATCACATACCTCTATGTGCTCCTGAAGGAAGAGTGCAAGACCTATCAAAGTAGAGGAGACTCCTGCTTCAGACCCCGGGAAGGCCTGTTCAACGTCAAGGCTAAGGTTGTAAGGTTCTTCTGTTATTTTAAGATTAATACAATCAAGTTTTGTTTTTCTCAATAAATTTTCATTCGATTGTTTATTTCAATAAGCTGTCGTTTGATCGTTTATTTCATAGATTCCTTGATCACTATGATAGGTATGTTTTATAATTATTTTTTATACAGGTGCTATTTAATATTTGCTTGTTTCTGATTGTAGTTCGATTATGATTGTAGGTCGACAAAAGGCGACACTTTGTTGTGACAAAAGACGACACTTTGTTGTGACGAAAGATGACACTTTCTTGTGAAGAAAGAAATCTTGTTGCGACGAAAGGATTATTGTTGCGACGAAAGAACTCTTGTTGCAACGGAAGGATTTTGATGCGACAGAAGCACTACGACCGCAAATAAGCATTTGGATCTAAGGTAGGATCGACACCTTCATAGCATTTATTTCTAAAACAAATATATTTAGAGAAAGACAAAATTAGTTGTTCGTTTGTTGCTATATTGTCTTCTGACACTAGGGAGATCAATCTTGTCCGCAAGATCGATTTATCTGGCCAACAGATTGGCGACTCCACTAGGGAAAGAATATGATTTTTGATTTTCCTTTGTTTTGATTTGAGAAAATGTTTTTTTCTGATTTTTGATTGATTTGTACGGGCTTGGGTAACTTAGATTTACTTTTCTTTGAAAAGTTTTGAAGTCTTTTTTGTTTTTCTTGAACTTTTCTAGGGACCGCACATTGTTGTAGACCCTGTTTAAAGTCTTGAGAAACTTAGATTTCTTCTTTCAGTTTAGTTTATATTTAATTTAGGATTCTTAGTGTCTGCCCAAATCTGTATGTGTTTTCTATCGAAAATCTCTTGTGAATGAATTTCTTTCAGCAAATTTTTCATCTCATCAATCTCCATTAAGCTATTGGGTGTTTTGAGTCTCTTTTTTGAGAAATTCTTAATTTGATTTCCTTTGGTCATTACTTGGAGGTTTTTCTTAGTCTTTTCACAATTTTTCATCTTTTTGCTTTTGTTTTTGCAAAAAAAATTTCCCTTGGAACTAAATTGTGTATGAGTGTTAATCGCCTTTGAGTGTTTTTTGATCTTTGGAACTCTCACCCGATTTTGTTGACTTGCACTTGATTGGTTCCTAGATTATATTAGAATCATCTTGTGTTTGAGAATTATCTTGCATAGATCATATTTGCATAATTAGAATTCTCATTTTTAGAATATGAATGAAAAATGTGCATAGATTACATTTGCATACTTTTCAAGTGAATTGTGCATAGATTACAATTGCATAGTTTACATTCTGAAAAATCAATCGTAGATTTAGATTAGTTTTCTTTGATTTGAATTTAGATGTTTTTATGCTTGTTTTAAAAACACAAAAATATATAAAAAAAAATTGGGATTGATTTGCATTAGTTTTTCTTGATGAAATTAGTGCATTAGAGAATTTGTTATATTTTCTCTTAGTGATCAATTTTTTGCATTGTTGGAAGTGAATGGAAACTCTCTCCTTACTTTAGTTAGGATTCATCGAATTGAAAAGATTATATTATCATATTCGATTGCATTCAGTTTTGGGTCAGGTCATAACACCATTGGTTTCGTATCCATTTACCCTTTTGAGTAATAACAGCCTAAATAACACAACGCTTAATAAAATTCATCTAGTAATTTTTACATTTTTAGGGCTCTTTCCACCAATCTAGCTCAGGATTAGTGCTTTGGAATAGGTTGTAGTTAACTTTCCAAAGAAACTAAAACAAACAAGTAGATAAATATTGCAGTAGGAAATAAATCCAATTGTAATTGGTACAATCTAGGAAGCTTCTCTTAAAGGATTTAATCACGAGATCATGTCCGAACCTTTGAGACAACCAATTCTATTTCATTGGGAAAGATAGAAGATTCTGCTCGCATTACAAATGGTAAACCTCGGATTAACCATTATCGAGGAGCCTGGGGTCACTTGTTGGTAAACCTCGGATTGACCATGTCGAGGAGCCTTCAAGGGGATTGAGCTTTGTTACTCTGCCCTTGCGCGTGGAATTAGGTCGTAGAATTTTCCCCCAGTTGTATTTGTTACTGTTGGTAACCTTAGTGTCCATAACCTTAATATTATCTCCTAACGTGACGGTGAAGGAAATATCTCACTGTACCTGGAGTAGACGTCGAATAGACTCACTTGGACTCTCTAGGGGGTTCTCTGCACTCGAAATGGTTTTATGAAGAAACATGTGCCAGTCTATTTCATTAAGCAGGTTGTCGGGGTAACTGTTCCAACCGCCATTTCTTCATTAAAATTCTACGATGTTGGATTTCATCACCAACTAGTGTTTTTAGTGTGGGAATCTACTGTTTGTGTGTGGTTTGACTCCTAGATTTGATAGTGCATGTTAATTTGTTTGTTTTTAATTTTAGGGACCATAGGTGTGAATTGTGAATTTTAATTGTTAGGTGTGAATTTTGAATTGTAAATTTTAGTTTTAAATTGTTAATAAAATTCACCGAAGTTGAATATAATGGCAACTATTCCGGAATTTACCAACCAAGGAACCCCTCTTAACGAGAATCCTAGTACTTTTCCTTGCTTTGGAAATGTTGGTCATCCTTATATGGCTACATTGTCATTACCTGGATTTACAATAGGTTTACCGATATGGTTATTTTCAATTTCGTTGGCCCCAAATACTCCAATTGTTCCACCCCAACTAGATGCTTCACCTCAACAGAGTTCACCATCTCAACATCACCAAAATTCTGTTGACCCTTTACCTTCTTCGCCTAATATTTCTTCCTCCATTTCTTCCTCTTCACTTGGTAAAAGCCTTGATGCTAGTAACCAGGTGGCTAAGAATAAGAAGAAAAAAGATAAGGAAGAAGTCAACCAACCATGGCTGTAAGTGTTAGTTGTGTTGAGAAAACCTCCAACATGCATCGTAAGCCCAAATACCCTTGCAGGCTTTGTAAGGGTGACCACTTCCTTATCAATTGTCCCGGTATTCCAAAGGTCTTGGAAGTATGGTCAGAAAAATCTCATCAACTTTCCGTTGATCCATCAACCATTGATAGTCAGGTTGCTAAGAAAAAGGGTAAAGTTAGGTGTCCTTGTAAGTTATGCAAAGGGAGTCATCAAACTCACATTTTCCCTCACATGGATGAAGCCTCAAAATTGTTGGAAAACCTTACTTTTCCACAGCAAGAATTTGTAGCTGGTTACCGTAAAATTTCTCCCAACCTACTGTCAACTGATGGAGTGATTGATCTAATTTCAGGTACATTGGATCCCACTCTTCCATTGGAGAGTGAAACTCATATCACTCAAGTTGATGATCGATTAGTTGATCAAGTGGTGGATTCGATTTCACATTTGGTCGATCCCATTTTCCCTGTGGAGAGTGAACTTCATACCACTCAGGTTCTTCTTGTTACATCAGATTCTTCTATGCCAGGGGGAATTTCACCTGTTTCTACAGAACCCCCTCCAAGTACTGAGGACTTTTCCTTTGATTGGAATAGACTGATAGAACCTCATCTTCCTTCCTCCATCCCTTTCCAAATCATTGTGAAGTTTGGTGGTAGGGACATATACCGCACACAGGTAGATGAAGGTGTTTCTGTTAGTATTTTATCCTCAAATAATTGTAAAGCTTTGGGTTCCCCTCAGCTTGTGCCTATTACACAGAATCTAAAAGCTTTTAACAGAACCATTAGTGAACCTTTAGGGATCCTTCCAAAGTTTTCTATTACTTTGGAAGGTAAAACTGCCTGTATTGATCATATGGTAGTTCGAGGCCCCTTGGATTTCAATTTACTCCTTGGGCAAGACTATGTCTATGCAATGAAAGTTGTAGTATCAACACTCTTTCACGTAATTTCTTTCCCTCACGATGGAAATATTGTGACTGTAGACCAGCTTTCGTTCCCTAGTCATGATTCAACTACCAATAAACCAACACCCCTAAATTTCCATGATTCTAAAGTGGTATCTACTCCGCCACGGGTTAATTATGTGGAAACTAGTCCCATGTTTTCAATTACCGATATAAGCGAGCCTCTCACTGTTTTCTCGTCTTCCTTTGACTTAGATCTGGTAATTGACATGGAAAAATCTATGGGATTATTTGAACAAGATGTTCTTATCCCTTTTGAGTCCCTTGACATGTGTTCCTTCCAGAGAACTATTCTTCCTTCTGATGAAGACCTCTTGGAAGCCATTATCAAGGTGTGTCCATCGACATGTGTTTCTTCCAGTTGGAAGAAATGAATCAATGAGTCCAAGGATAGTTTCTTTTACTATGTCAACCTCGTTAAAAAATAAATCAGTGAGTCTGAGGATAGTTCCTTTTACTGTGTCAACCTCGTTAAAAAATAAATTAGTGAGTCCGAGGATAGTTCCTTTTACTGTGTCAACCTTGTTAAAAAATGAATCAGTGAGTATGTGGACAGTTCTTTTCCTGTGTCAACCTCACTAAAAATGAATCAGTAGGTAGATTGTAGATAGTAGATTGATAGATTAGAAATAAGTAGTTTCTGAGGATGGTTCCTGTTACTGAGTCAACCTCGTAAAAAAATGAATCAGGTATGAGGAAGGTTCCTGTTACTGAGTCAACCTTGAAAAAAATGAATCAGGTGTGAGGATAGTTCCTTTTACTATGTCAACCTCGTTAAAAAATGAAACATGTTGTGCCGAGGATAATTCCTTTTACTGTTTCAACCTCATTAAAAAATGAATCAGTGAGTCTGAGGACATTTCCTTTTACTGTGTTAACCTCATTAAAAAATGAATCAGTGAGTGTGAGGATAGCTCCTTTTACTGTGTCAACCTCGTTAAAAAATGAATGAGTTAGTCAAGAGCATAGTTCCTTTTCTTGTGTCAAGCTCGTTTAAAAAATGAAACAAGCTTCCATGAGGACAATTCTTTTCCTGTGTCAACCTCATTAAAAAATGGATCAGTAGATAGAATGTAGAGAGTAGATTAATAGATTAGAAATAAGTATTTTTTGGGGATGGTTCCTGTTACTGAGTCAACCTCATTAAAAAATGAATCAGGTATGAGGAAAGTTCATGTTACTGAGTCAAACTCATTAAAAAAATGAATCAGGTATGAGGATAGTTCTTCTCTTGTGTCAACCTCGTTAAAAAATGAATCAGTTGGTTAGAGGATAGTTCCTGTTACTGAGTCAACCTCGTTAAAAAATGAATCAGGTATGAGGATAGTTCTTATCCTGTGTCAACCTCGTTGAAAAATGAATCAGTTGTTCTGAGGATGGTTCCTGTTATTGAGTCAACCTCGTTAAAAAATGAATCAGTGAGTGTGAGGATAGTTCCTTTTACTGCGTCAACCTCGTTAAAAAATGAATCAGTGAGTGCGAGGATAGTTCCTATTACTGTGTCAACCTCGTTAAAAAATGAATCAGTGAGTGTGAGGATAGTTCCTTTTACTGTGTCAACCTCATTAAGAAATGAATCAGTTGGTCAAAGGATAGTTCCTATTACTGAGTCAACCTCGTTAAAAGATGAATCAGATATGAGGACAGTTCTTTTCCTGTGTCAACCTCATTAAAAAATGAATCAGTAGGTAGATTGTAGAGAGTAGATTAATAGATTAGAAATAAGTGGTTTCTGAGGATGGTTCCTATTACTGAGTCAACCTCGTAAAAAAATGAATCAGGTATGAGGAAAGTTCATTTTACTGTGTCAACCTCATTAAAAATGAATCAGTGTATCAAGAGGAAAGTTCCTTTTACTGTGTCAACCTTGTTAAAAAATGAAACACGTTGCCATTAGCATAGTTCTTTTTCTGTGTCAAGCTCATTAAAAAATGAAACAAATCCTCCCCTAATTGAGTCGAGTCTTTGACTAGATCTCGTAAATTTTAAGTCATATATTTATGTTATTTATTTCAGTTTTTACATAATTTTCTTACAATTTTAGGTCGGGTCTTTCATATGATCTCGTAAATGAACCTTCATTCCATCCAGCTATTAATTACGAGTAGTATACTTAGTTGAATGAAATGAAGCTGGGGGGCATGCGCTCTAGCAGTTATGCTTAGGGGGCATCAAGCACAGTTTTCTTTATGTTTTAAGCTTGTGTAAAAATGAAACCACTCTGAAGCATAGTTTTTCTCTATTTCAAGATTTTGTAAAAATGAAACCTATCTTGAGTCAATTTCGGTTGTTTTCAAGACTCGTTAAACTCATGAAAATCCCGAGATTATTTTGATATCTTTCATTCTTGTAAAACACATGAAAATGCCGAGTTCTTTCCATCTTTTCCTGCTCGTAAATTAAATTGAAAGTCAGCCATAGGAGTATATTTTTATCCCTTTTTTGAACTCATTAAAACATACGAAAAAGTGAAAACCATGAGTACATTTTTATCCATTTTTTGAACTCATTAAAACCTACGAAAAAGAGAAACCCTGGAGTTTTCTTTTAAGCCCTTTTTAGAATCTCTAAAAATGAAAATATTGTTGAGCACTTGATTATTCGAACTCGTTAAAATAAATGATTGATCGTCCCTTCAGTATAAGTTTACCCCTTTTACAGACTGAAATGGACTATTTATGAAAAAGGTATACATTGACTAATTACGATCAATAAATTTCTCTCCCACATTATTTTATCCTTTTTCGGGCTCGAGAGACTAAATTTATGAAAAAGTACACCCACGGAGTTTTCTTAAGTTTTTCTTCTGACTCCCTAAAATTGAAAAACACCGAGTTTCTCCTATACTGGACTCGTTAATATTTAACAGTAAAGGACCTGTTCAATTTTTAAGCAGGAACGAACCACTCCTTCTTAGGGTTCGAATCTTAAACTAAGTTGGACTCATCCGAAGGATGAGCTTATAAACAAGAAAATGTTATCCTCCTCAAGCTTGTCAAAAATAAGGAGGTACTTGCCAGAAATGATGGGGGGAAAGAGAGAAAAACGAACCTATTTGTTACATTTTGATTATTTGGAAAACCGTTAACCACTCTTGAACATGACACTTTTGTTCACCTCGGTTGGGAAAATACTTTGCCTAAAAGTTAATCAAACCATATTGAAAATTTTCAGCCCGTTTCTGGGTATTATCTTTGGGTCAATTATCACCAAGCCATCTGCAGTGTCGTTATGTGTTCAAGAGGACAGTTCAAACAAACCATTCATCTGCAGAATATCTGTCTTCCATTTTGAGCATCCATGAGTCAGTCGTTGCCAATATATTTCTTCAAAACTTGATCTATGATTTCATGTTGTGGGCTTTCCTACGACGAATCACTTTCTATCGATGACAACTCATTATCTAGGAAGTTGATCCAGAAATCGTCAGTACCTTGAAATCTGCATGCCTCAATGGTAGGTTTCTCGCCTTCGACGACAAGTTGCATCATTGACCTTCAATCGAATGATTCCGTGACATGTTCGACTTCAGCTCATTCATTCACATTTCATGGATTGTACTGAGTACTTTGAGAGCCATTGACATTGCTGGTGGTTACTCTCACACTTGTTAACAGTTTACATTATTGACTGGTAATCAAGTGGTTTCTACCATGTTCGACTTCGACACATTCATTCACATGGATAGAATCGTACTGGTTCGAGAACCGGAAATAAAGACCCTGGATCTAGTTTCCACCATCCAGGCTGCGAGGAATTTTTGTTATTCATTTATATAGTGGACTATTCATAAACAGATGGTTGCGTTGATGTTGTGTCTACACATGTCTATACTGTTGATATATTGAAATCATTCCTATATTAGAATAGTTTAAATCAGTTTTCTAGTTAGTTTTAATCTGAGTATGGGAATGCCTACCTCAACGATGATATGATTACATATATATATTTTGCATTGAATTTTTTTACAGGTTCCGAATGGGGTTTCCACAGGATGATCCTTGAAATGATAAAGTACTTCACTCTTCATATAACACAGACTTCATCTTCATCTATTCCAGACTTCGCACTTTAGGGGGCAATCTGTTGCACTTAAAAACTATCACTCTAACATTCTGCTGACTGTATGAGCTCATTGACACTCATACTGACCTCCTTTGCAAGTATTACAACCTTTGTTCCTCATTCCAAGCAGGGGAAATTTTAAGGATGGAAAATTATTTTGAAGTTTAAAAAATTGGCGAATCTCACTAGTACCTAATATGAAAACTATAAAACATTTATTGATGTATTCGTAAAATTATTGAAATTTATAATGATCTTATATATACTTTCTATATAATGTTGGCAATTTTTAACGTAAAATAATTTTATATTGTAAAATTTGGGCGAATCATTTTTATAAAAAATGGAAATTGGCGAATCTTGTTTTTGGAAAAAAGATGGAAAATTAGCCCACCTGCGAATATTAGCCCCTAAAATTTTCCATGGTTCCAAGCCCTAAAATCAAGAGAAAACCCACTTAAATCTCTGAAACTCACGGTACACAAGTAACATGAAGCCTTCCTACATTCCTAGCTTGGGTACGTAGGTAATACATTGCTTACCTGGATTCCAGAATGTAGTTTTCCCTTGTAATGCCTGCGTACCCCCTCCAAAGTCAAAAAAGTGAGAAACTAAAGTGAAAAAGTTGAATTTTGGTCAATTCTAGAAGGTTCTAGATGAGATTTTTTGGGGATGAGTACGCTTTAGTAAGGTTCATGAATCCCTCATCTTAAGGAACTAATCCCTTGATGTGAGGAGCCTATCCCTTTGAAGGAGGATTCTATCCCTTCAAAGGTGGAACCCTATCCTCTTCATCTGCTCTATAAAAAGAGGCATTGGGTAGCCTCAAAGGGAGTTGAAGTGCTGTTGAGATATAAACTTCTTTCTGCTGAGCTTTTGAGAGGAAAAATCACATACCTCTATGTGCTCCTGAAGGAAGAGTTAAAGAATTATCAAAGTAGAGGAGACTCTTGCTTCGAACCCCGGGAAGGCCTGTTCAACATCAAGGCTAAGGTTGTAAGGTTCTTCTGTTATTTTAAGATTAATACAATCAAGTTTTGTTTTTCTCAATAAATTGTAATTCAATTGTTTATTTCAATAAGCTTTCGTTTGATCATTTATTTCATAGATTCCTTGATCTGTAGGTTTTAACCCTGAATAGAAATTATCTACACACGAATCTTATAACATAAAATAAAAAATAGCGAGACCATAAAATATAAAACAGATAACACATAGATTTTCCCCTGGATCCCAAATTGGGACAACCAGCTTGATTTTTCATTATATTCCTTTTAGTGTTACAACACATATATATACATGTCGAAGCATACATAAACCCCAATTCATTAACCCTGGATTAGAACATAACCGTAGTTCCCTTGACCAGATATACAAAATACCAGGGGACGAAAACCATCGTACCCCAAAACCATTTGCAAAATCATGCACAAAACATGGGTGGGTCCGCCTATGAGTGGGTCCACACACCAAACAAATGTTTGCCGGGGCGCTACCTCAGACCCCAATAATGGGGGCTGCCTCCCCCCTTGTGACCCCCCTACTGCACCCGGCACAATGTACAGCGCGTGGGGCTAGTCGTGGAAAGAATATTACACATACCCAACATGATCACTATGATAGGTATGTTTTATAATTATTTGTTATATAGGTGCTATTTAATATTTTCTTGTTTGTGATTGCAGGTCGACAAAAGGTGACACTTTTTTGCGACAAAAGACGACACTTTGTTGTGATGAAAGACGACACTTTCTTGCGACGAAAGGATTATTGTTGCGACGAAAGAACTCTCGTTGTGATGGAAGAACTCTTGTTGCGACGGAAGGATTTTGATGCGATAGAAGCACTATGACCGCAAATAAGCATTTGGATGTAAGGTAGGATCGACACCTTCATAGCATTTATTTGTAAAACAAATATATTTAGAGAAAGACAAACTTAGTTGTTTGTTTGTTGCTAGATTTTCTTCTAACACTAGGGAGATCGATCTTGTCCGCAAGATCGATTTATCTGGCCAACACTATCTGTTGGTTAACTGGGTTGGTTCATTTAAACCAGTTCGAGTGTTGAATTAGATGTGGTAGCCTTGAAGGATTGTGCATGGGAAGGTTGGGAGCCATTATATTCAAATAATAAGGTGAAGGAAGGTGAACGACCATTGCAAAGATGAGAGCATAGAATCGTGGAATGGTGCGGAACCTTGAATAGAGCAGAACCATGAAGGTAAAGAGGTTTTAACGAATAAAACCAGTAGTCTCGCAAAATTTAAAATTGGTAAATGAAATGCCCACAAAAAATGCGATAGTGCTCTTCGAATGACCCGTGGCAAAGGTGGTTTCCAAAAACCACGAGTTTTTCACTTTTTCTGGGCGTTAAAGTGATGTGGGGATTTTTTTTTTATTATCGTTCGCTCAATTTTGTGAGAGATCAAAGGGGTTTCACATTACAAGTTTCAAGGTCGATAATTAGAGGTAAGTTACGTATGTAGTGGGGCCCAGATGTATTTGATGCGACAGTTTGTATATGTGTGAGGCCTAATCAATATTGGGCTATGGTCAAGTATTGTTATGTTAAGAACTGGGTTCTTAACCAAGGTTAAATAGTTAACATAACAAAAGTATATATATATATATAATGTTCAAAGACATATGTGGTAAAAGGGAATTTTTGTCATATATAGATATAAGTGTGTGGGTCTATGTTATAAATTTAACTTTATGATAAAGTTCATTAGATCTCCATAAGGTGAAAGCCCAAAGACTTAGTTGGGTTTTAAATGCACTTGAACTTTGGGTTTTATCGCATATAAATATTGTGAGTTGGATTGATTATAAATCCAAGGATAAAGGCTTATTATAACGGTCGTCAAGTTTTGAATATGAAGTGGAATGTAATATGGTCTATGAATGACTTGATATGGTGTGGGACTGGTTGTTAATACTTAGTTTTAACTAAGGGCAAGGACTTATATTAGATATAATATATGTGTCCGGAATCATAGTACAATTTGAAGTTTTAATTCAAGTCTTATTACATTCAAACTTCTATAAAGTGAGTGTGGGCCCCAATTTTTTATATATTGAAGTCTGGGTTTTAACCAAGGTTGGGTTTGATATATGTATTTAACTATTGTGGCCGAAAATTCATATTTGTTGGCGTTGTATTTGAATCCAAAGTCAAAGTTCATATGAAGATGTGTGCTGGTTTATCCACGTTATGATATGGCTTTCTATTCTATGGTTTCCTCAACCTTTATTTGAAGGGAAAAGAAACTCCTGTGGTAAGTTATTGTGTTGAATTTTAAACCAAGGGTGGAATATTAACATGGGTAAGATATGTAATGGATGGTGGCCGAAAGTATAATGCGTTGCACACATTTGATGAATGATAAGAAGGAAATTTGAAACCGTAAAGGTTTATGCCGTGGAGTCTATACCTATATGAGTATCCATTCCATAAAGTGGCCACTATATAATGAATTTTATTATGAAGGTCGAATGTTGATTAGAGTTTGGTTTAAATTATATATGTAGATCTGTCATACAGATATGGGGTTTCATAACCATGGAAAAATGAAGCTTCCACATTAATTTAATTTTCCCAGTTAAAAAAAAAAAGCTTCTGCATGAAAATATTTCCAGACCTTGAGATCTATTTGGCGCTAAAATTGTAAAGTAGTTATATATATAGTAGATACACAATTGCAGTAAACAAAGATTGCAGATTTGAAGAGGTGTGCAGTGAAGGTATTCAGATTTGCAAAATCTGAATTTGAAATGCACAGGAATGAAAATGTGGGTTTGTTACACTACAACAGCAAAAAGGACAAGCACATAGTGAGCCAAGAACTGAAAGGGTTTAATGAGATATATCAGATGCAAATGTAAATTTAAATGTTTTGATTTATTTTATATTGTTTGTGATGCAAAGGCAAGTCTCCGGAGGCAAAGAAATATCCCACTATAAAGTTGAAATGCATATCTATTGTTATATGTTTTTCTGAATATGCTAGGAAAGAAATGAGAAGGTGGAAGTCAAAGAGTCATGGCGATTCACTTCAAATTCCCTGTGGAATACAAACATTCATGAGGTGAACCCTATAAATGATATCACATAGATATGAATAAGGAGGTTAGAGAATGGAGAAATGAGACAAAGAGGGTAAGAATAAGGAGGAGAAGATAGAGAAGTTGTGAAGATCCAGAGATGATACAAGGCAGACATGAAAGATGGAGGACAACAGTGAACAGGGAGGAAAATAGAGCTGATATCCAGGTAAATCAGCATATGATTTTATTGTAATGTGAGGAAGTTGGTGCTTCCATATCAAGTTGTAGCTTGATAGATGTCAGTTGTAGCTGGCTGAGGTAGGAGCCTCCTGTAGGTTGTAGCCTGCTGAAAATAGATGGGAGTTAGAGCTTCCTTGCAAGTTGTAGCTTGCAGAATTGAGGTAGGAGTCTCCTGTACGTTGGAGCCTACAAAAAATCAGTGGTGAGAGGGAGTTGGAGCTTGCCTTTGCATCACAACAATAATAATATGTGGTTTTCTCCATTATGTGTTTCCACTTATATCTGATGTCTATGTGTTGATATGGTATATCTAATCTTCTTAATACTTGTTGCTCACATATTAAGACTTATGTTACATTATCTAATCTACTTAATACTTGCTACTCACAAATTAAGATGGTTCACATATTAAGTTGATCACGAAATGAAGGTGTAAATAAGTTTAAAGGAAGGTTTTTTAAAATACCATGAATGAGTTAAAATGATTCACCCCCCCTATCAGTTTAACTAAGGGTTCAAATTTCTAGAGGGAATATGGGTTGACGCCATCCATGGTTATGCTGAGTCGTAGAATTCATACTTCATCCTTGAATTTTTCGGGCTATGTGTCCTCTATATGCTTCATGGCTATTGAATCTGTTGGGATTCACATAACTCCGAATTCACTTCTGTGTGAGGCATGCCATCCCTACAACATAGATAATTCTTTGCAATGAAAGAGCCTTTGAATCCTTGGGATTATATGCATGTACCTCAATATCTTAAAAGGAGGACTACATGATTTACCCTTCTTTTTTTATTTATCATACTTGTCATGCCCACATTTCGGACATATCTCTTTATCTTCATATTCTCCTCTATATAGAATACAATAATTTGGACATGCATGATATGATATGTACTCAACACCCGACATTTTCAACAATTTATTTTCCTCCTCACAACTACCGGGCAAGACATTATCAATCGAAAAAATCTTATCTCTGAATAACCTGTAGTTGGTAATTATGGACAATATTAAATGTACATTAATGTCGATATAATTATTAACGTTCATAAAATTGACCATTTGTAATGTTCATTGTGTGATTATATTTATCAAAATATAAGGGAGGACTTTATGGGTATAAATTTCCTCAAAATTTCCGAGAAACTTGCATTCGATAAGCCAAAGTTTTCTTTCAAATTGTACAGTAAAATTGTTGTCCCCAACTGGGTAGACTTTGATTGACCGCCAGGTCCAAAGAGAGGGGCAGTGGAAGCAAATTTAGCGACATGAGTACCATCCCCTAGCTGATCATCGTTCTGGAATGCATCGAACAACATTGTCTCCATGGTAGCCGTATCACTTAAGTAATCATCCATGCCAACCTCTATTTGATTGTCTCCATTGCCATCTTATGAAGAACTACTATTGTTGTAGTCATTCCTAATTGGTGAATCAAGATGTAGTGGGAATTGAATAGATGGTTTATTCAACCATTTTAGGTATCATTCCTCAATGATTTTTTCTCTTAATTCAACCTTCTCTCGATTTGAAATTTTTGTGGGGTGCAACGGAAGATGGTATGTAGGTCTCTCATCATCTCTAGAATCCTAATAATTTCAAAAATATATATTTGAACATGATTAGTAAAAAATCTATGATATCAATTAGTAAGCACGTTGACAATGCATGATTAATTGGTTTGACGTTGAAATAACTACATTAATATACCAAACAATTATTATTACCATCATTATTCCAGGATTGTGACTAGAAGATGCAATATTGTTACAATTGATAGGGTGAAGCGACTGCCCATTTTCATCTACCAAATGCGCCTTGCGGTATGCAACTACTAATAAAAGCTTTCGACGTTTTGGAGATGTTTGAATATTTTGTGCATCTAAACTCGATTCTGAATTATCTACATGAACCTGCAAAATTGTATACATTTATTATAAATTTTATTAAGATGATTGACATGGAAAAAACACATAAATTCAGTTAGATAATGAAAATATAAATAAAATCTGAAGTAAATATTACATCTTGAGATGGATAGCAAGAACTTCACAAGGGACTTTGAGAAATATTAGGGAACAAGTTGGATTTCGAACAATTATCCATTTGATATAATTATGATATTTTCTCCCCGCATTTAAGAAAAATCAACAATAAATTTTGGTGTACACACCTAAAAGTAATTTCGGTGTCTTAAAAATGAAATTATTGTTATCGGTGCTAACGTACAGATAACCACACCGGTGTGTTTTTGTTATTGCGCACATGTGTGGTTTTATTAATTGACGTATCATATTCAAATAGCTGCAAATAACAAAAGCTCAATCATATTTATTTAAAGTGAAAAAAAAGCGGTAAATTGAGAAATGCGTGGAAAAATATTTTTGAAAATCTAATCTCATAAAAAAATTCTTTTAATAGTAAACATTTTTCATTATTTCATTATTTTTGCAAAAATTTTTAGGGGGAGATTTGTGCAAAACATACCCTCGAGGAGTAAGAGAGCACGAGAGCATTGTGGAGCAGTGAAATACTTTTGAATAGAACTTTTTAGACAATCAGAATTGCAAACCTCTGATGATTCAAACCCTGTAGCATAGAATTTCAAACTAGATGATGAAATTTTATTGTTTTTTTTACATTTTCTGTAGTATTTTTTATGCAGTAAGTAAAAAATTTAAATTCACTGTTCAGTTTTGGAAGAAAAGAAGAAAAACTTTCATTTTACACTAACCCCTTGATTCTTTTTGTTTCTACCCTTGCGTCTTCGTGTTTCTATGATTTCAAAATTAGGGCTTTTCATTTTATATTTATAGGGTTTGTATTGCTATATATATAGCCCTATGACATATAACCAATGAGATGACTTGCATAGTTGGATCCCAACCCATGTCGGCCCTTGCGTAAATTTTTAAAAAACTAAAATTTTTTAATCAGCGTGCCCTAGGTAAACAAGCACATTGGTGCATTGTTTCAACACAGAGCACCGTGCATGTACTATTTGATCAAAATATTTAAAACAATTTTTTTAATCGCGTGCCATATGGAAAATAAGGCACCAGTGCACTATTTCATTATAGTTCCTTGCGCATCTACTCTTTGACAAAAATATTTTTTATTTTATGTCTATGTTAATTGTGCACCATTTAAAATATAACGCACTAGGTCTCCTTGTTGACAAAGAGAACCGTATGGTAGTCCGCTAGTTGCAGGGTGCGTTTATAGGAATATGCCGCACCACCCCCTCCACGATATCATATGCTTCAAAAACTAACACTAGTGGATTTTTATTAATTTGTTAATCGGTGCAATAGATAAAATATAACACGCCAGTGCTACTTGTTGACATAGAGCACCGTATGGTGTTTCTACTATTTTGGTAGTGCATTTATAACAACACGCCACACCGACGTCGGTGCGTACATCATTAAAGGTGCACCGGTTTCTCGATATTTTTTTTCATGAAAAGTTTATGATTTATTTATAAAATATATTAATGAATGGTATGGTACAGGTTTCATATTGATAAATAAATGGCTGACAAGAGATCAAGTAACAAAAAAACTGATAACACATCAAGAAAAGAAAAAAAGGCAAGTTATTTGTAAATTATTTACACAAATTATTATTTTTGAACGATATGTAAGTTTAACTCATATGTATTGTTTACTGTGTATAATGTAGAGTCACAAAATGACAAATCTTGATAAGATTATTTCTGATCTAGGAATAAAAGAGCATAAAATCTTCATGGAAAAATTACAAAAGTATGAATCAGGTGAATGAAAAAATACTATCGATCCAATATGAGTTTATTTTTTTTAATTTTCATTAATAATATACTTAAAATTATTAGATAACATGTTTCAAACAATCTATTAATTCACATATGTTTAATTTTCTACAGGGACCAACAACTTAGAAAAGGAATGTTGTTCTAAGAAAAGAAAAAAATAAAACATGCAAATGAAAATGAATTGCTCCTTAGCTTAGGTGGAGTGGTTTTGGAGGTTAACGAAAAGGGGAGAACATTTACAAAACTTTGAGGGATCTAGTGGAACGAATGTATAGACATTCTTTCCACTTACAATACAAAAATCAATCCAATGATTCCAAGAACCAAATTTTATCTAAACTATAGGAAGAGTTCCAGAGAATTGGTCAATGAGACATGTATGGATTTTATTAGCAAAAACATACAACAACAAAAAAGAAGGAATGAAAAAGTAATATTCATTTAAATGTTTTTCTAGAATTTTATGTATATATTACTAGAAAGAAATCATTTATAAATATCACTTCTGTTATATTTACTTTTCATTTATCAATATAAAATTAAATAGTTTATTTTCATGTTACAATTTCAGGAAGATTGTGAAAATCTCAAAAGATGAACGAGCTGATATTAGAAATATGCCAGTAGAAATGTCCAAAAATTTGTACAAGGAGATTGTCAAAGAAATGCAGATAATTGCATCGCACGAGGAGCCATCTCAACAACAATGTGCTTCAAATGTAATATGTAATCATTGAATTTTTCGATTAGGTACGATAAATAAACAATTTGACATTAAATATTAATTTTCAAGTATTTTCTTGTAGAAAAGAAAAGAAAATGGAACCCATTCAACACATAAAACGGGACAACAAGAAATAAAAGGGTTGATATCTAAGTTTGTGAGTAATTGTTACTTCCTTAAAACAACTTAACTAGATTTCATTTATGTATATTTTAAGTTTTTTTTACAGCAATCATCATTGAATGTATTCAAACAAATGCTAACATACAAAGAAGAACCAGCAGACGAATTGATTGACATTGGGTTAAATATGGGTTGTCAGTATATGTTGACATATCATAAAGTAATTGTGGAATTTGTAAGCATCTATCGATCTTGTTTTATTGATCTTTGTCTATAAATAATAGAACAAAAAAATATTTTATACTAAATATATGATTTGTTATGGGGTATAAAACTTGCAGGAAACAAGTATGGAACTACGCCAACAAATGAAATTTTGAAAGATGGCATGAAATTTGGTTTTGAAAGAATGTGTATAGTTCATGAGTCAATTGTTGCTATGGTACGAAATTTATTTTTGATTTACTTTGATGTATATTATTTAATATTGAAATTTTCATTATTATCACCAATGTATATACACTCATTACAATTTATGTAAATGTTTGTAGATGGAAGGTGAAGAAGAAGAAAACAATCAACACCGTGAACAAAGCATTCCACAAAATAACGCAAGTCATGGAAGTAGCTCGAGCAGTGACATCAATTCAAGTGAAGAATGATGATCATTATGTTTGGATATCAAAGCAAGGCGTTGTATTTTTTGAAATAATTTTTGTGAAATCAAACATTTTGTTTAATGTAATGGACATAGTGTCCTAATTGAAAGACAAAGGGATACCAATAACTGTCCCATTTTGTATGGCAAAGAGTGTCTTATTCGTATATATGATAAAATATGTTTTAATTTATTCTATTGTATTCTCCATCATCGCTATGAAATTTAACACCACTGATTAAATATATGGATGATTAAATATTATAATGAAGAGATGTAAGAACTTATTATATGATATAGAAAATTATTCCAAACATCACATTCGAATGCACTAATAAAAATTTAATTGATATGAATACTGTTATAAGATATGTGTTGTCTTTTGATAAGTAATGAATTTTAAAAATTCACAATAATTACGATATGATATAAAAAATTAATACAAACATCACATTAAAATTATGTAACAAAAATTTAATTGATATGAGCACTATTATAAGTTATGTGTCAACTTTTGATGAATAATGAATTTAAAATAATCACAATAATTGCAATGTCATAGGTTGATGTTTCTAAAAAAGACAAAATGAACACTGGTGCATGTCATTTACTATGCACCTGTGCATTTTTATTCTAATGTTCACTGGTGAATTTATACAACTTATGGTCACCGCACAAATACCAATATCAATTAAAACTCTTAGTGTATTTGTGCGATACTGCACATCGGTGCATTTATGTGAGATCTCTCACTAGTGCATTTATACGACCTATGGGCACCACACAAATACCAATACCAATTAGAAGAATCTGTGTGTTTGTATAATACTCTCCACTGGTGCGTTGATATGACCCATGGGCATCGCACAGATCCCAATACCAATTACAACGATCGGTTCATTTGTGTGATATTGCATGCCCATTTTTTTTATAATAATACACACTGGTGCGTTGATATGACCTACAGGCACTGCAAAAGTCCAATATTGTAATGAAACCAGATCCAAAAAGAGAAGAAAAGAGAGATCAATGCCTTAGAAATAAGCCACTTCAAGGGGGCAACCTCCTTTACATTAGCTAAATGAACAATTCTTGGATGATGCAAATGACAAAAACTCCTTCTATATATAGGAGTCCTTGGGGTCACAATATAGTCCTAGCTGACCTAACAATAATAATATAAGGAAACAATAATAACAATATTGGGGTTATAGGGGTACAAAAATGACAATAAGGGGACTCTACTAACAATAATAAGGGACTACACTAGTAATATAGGGACCTAACATGCCCCTCTCCTTCAAAAAAGTGTTGTCCTTAATTCTTAAGCAGCTTTGGGTGATTTTTTATAAAATTATCATCCTCCCATGTAGAATATTCAGTGGGTAAGTTCTTTCACTTGATGAGATACTTTGAAATTGATCGATTTCGTAGCTGTCGAGTTCTTGTTTCTGTATCTTTTGAATGGTTTCCATAAATGTAGTAGCCACTGTACTTGTTTTAAATGGATGAGATAATGCACAAAAATGTGCATACTTCGTAAGTCTATCAACTACCACCATGATGACACTCTTTCCTTCGGACTCAAGTAAACCCATGATAAAATCCATTGAAATATCCTCCCAACGTTGACTTAAAGTGCATAAAGGATTTAGAAGACCAGGGGTCTTAATTGTCTCAACTTTATTTTGTAGGAAAACCAAAGTTTTCGCCACAAACTTCTGAATATCAGATTTAAGGCCATCCCAAAAAATTTCTTTCTTCACCTTCTGGTAAGTTTTTAAAAATCCGGAGTGTCCTCCTAAAGGAGAAGTGTGCAATTCCAAAATAATCTTTTGTTTTAGTTGGGAATTCTTACAAATATATAAGCAATCTCTGTACCATAAAGAATCATTTTTCGCACTAAATGTATCATATGTATTAATATCTTGCTGCAAATTTTAAATGAGTGTCCACACTTCTTTGTCCTTCTTCTACTCAACCCTTGCTTCGGTTATCGAATCTGGTTGGATAATAGAAATGGCACAAAGCAATGCTTCCACCTCTTCATTCTTTCTTGAGAGTGCATCTGCAACAACATTTAGCCTTGCTTTTTTATAGATAATTTCAAAGCTATAACCCAACATCTTTGTGACCCATTTTTTCTACTCTTTTGAAGATAATCTTTATTCCAAAAAGTGTTTAAGACTATCATGATCAGTTTTTACCTTGAAGTGTCTTCCCATTAGGTAAGGTCGCCATTTATTTAGTGCATATAGTATTGCTAACATTTCCTTCTCATAAAGAGATTTATGTAAATACTTTCAAAAGTAATGGGTCTTCCTTCTTGCATTAAAAAAAGACCAATTCCATTTCCTAAGGGGCGGAAACGTGAAGCTGGGTTACACTTTTGTGAGAATCGGGGGCAAATTTTTTTTTTCGGCAATAGTTCGGCCGAACATTTTATAAAGTTCGGCCGAACTTTATAATAGATTTCTCAAAAAAGGGCAAAAAGTGTAACCCAGCTTCACATTTTCACCCATAAGGCATCACATTCAACAATAAAGGTTTTTGTGAAGTCTGTTGTAGCTAAGATTGGTGCTAGGCAGATTGCCTCTTTAAGATGTTCAAAGGCCTTCGTTGCTTCAAAAGTCCATGAAAATGGATCTTTCTTCAATAATGTTGTTAGAGGTGCTAATATTCTCCCATAATTCTTAACAAACTTCGAATAATACCCTATTAACCCAAGAAATATTCACAATTTCTTTATGGTTGTGGGGAATTTCCATTCCTTAATGGATTTAATTGCTAATTTCCATTGCTTATAATTGCTTCTCCTCCAATAGTTTGAGAACCTTTCCAACATGTTCAGCATGAGCCTTCCAAGAATTTTTGTAGATTAGTATATTATCAAAAAATACTAGCACAAATTTTCTAAGGAAGGGTTTGAAAATGGAATTCATCAACCCTTGAAATGTAGACGGTGCATTGGTAATTCTGTTAGGTCCCTATATTACTATTATAGTCCCTTATTGTTATTATTGTAACCCCCTTGTTGTTATTATTTTACCCTTGTAACCCCCATTTTGTTATTATTGTGCCCCTAAATTATTATTTCTAGGTCGGCTAGTATTACATTGTGGCCCACTAGGATTACTTTATGGCCACATGGACTCCTATATATAGAAAGGAGGTTTTGTAAATTGTATCATCCAAGAATTGTTAATTTATGTAATGTATTGGAGGTTTCCCCCTTGAAGTGGCTTATTTCTAAGGCGTTGATATCTCTTTTCTTCTATTTTCGAAGCTGGTTACTCAACATTTGGTATCAGAGCTTTGGATTCTAGGGTTTCGCTGCTCCAAACAGGTCATCGTGGAATTTTCGCTATAATTTTTTTTCTACGATGTTTCAGAAGATAAAATGTTTAGGGTGCGAAGCCGAAATCCTGAGGAAGATTGCCTAAAAATTTCAGAGCTTGGTTCGCAATATTTTTGGAGATATCATCTGTGGAAGTTAGGTCTTTTTTCAGGCTCCTAAACAGGTCATCATGGAATTTGCGCTATAACGTTTTTTCTACGAAGGTTCAGAATCTGAAATTCATATGGTGTGAAGATAAAAACCTGAGGACATTTTTCAAAAAATTTCAGAGCTTGGTTCACAATATTTGTGGAGATATGATATGTGGAAGGGAGTTGTTTTTCAGGCTCCTGAATTTCATCTCAAAGAGGTGATCGTGGGAAAATTTCAATAACTCTCTCTCTGGGCATTGGATTGGAGTGTCGTAAACATTGGTCACAAGTACATGGACTTTAGTTTCTTGGCTATCAATTTCAGAGACAAAGGACGAAACAGTGACATGTGGCAAGTCGTACAAGTTCGCTCTACCAAACCAGTCCAGAATTAGGTCATTGTGGGAGATTGGACAGATATTTGTCTTGGAGAATCCAAATCAGGTCAAACCTGTGGCATTCGAAAGATAATTTAGAGGGCTACATTGATACTGAAATTCAAATATTGAAGTGCTGCAATCATAGAGATTATCCAATTTCAATATCGAGCTCCTCAAAAGAAAGAAAAAGGTGTGTGTATTTTTTTTTTCTTTCCAAATTGCATAAGTCTTCTTTGAAGAATAAATTTGAATTGATTCCAAGGGCATATTGTAGAATATATAGCAGTATTGGGTTCTAAAAGATGCCCCGTAAAAATAATTCAACACCCATTAAGCCCTTAGAAGGCTCTACTATGACTCATGAAGATGAAGAATTGCAACATGATCTATCAAAATTACAAGAGCAAGTGCAACAAATTTCACTCTCGCAAAGAGCAACAAAAAATAAAATGGAAGTTTTGAAGAAAGGCGTGGAAGTGAAGATGGACGGTTTGAAGAAAGGCATGGAAGCTAAGATGGATGGCGTGGAAGCTAAGATGGATGGCATGGAAGCTGGCATGGAAGCTAAGATGGATGACATGAAAGACAACATGGAAAACATGAAGAATGATCTCAAAGTAGACATCGAAGGTTTGACAAAGTTGATACAAGAAATGTTTCCTAATGGTGAAAAGATAGTAGAAGAACCTCATGATGAGAACAAAATAAATGTTAATCGTGATTTCATAAACTCTAATGTTCGCGGGAAGAACCACCATATTCCAAAAATGGATATGAGGAAGTTTGATGGAAAGGATCCTGTAACATGGATACTACAGATGGAGCAATATTTTGATCTCCATAACGTGCAAAACACACAAAAGGTACGCATTGCAACTTTACATTTAGAAAAAAATACATTTGTACGGTATCGATGGCTTTGCTCCCGTAAAAAAATTGTCACTTGGTCAATTTTTACAAAAGAAATGATAGCACATTATGAGGATACAAAGAGCAACACCTTCTTTAGCCAATTGATAAATCTCAAACAAAAGGGTTTAGTGGGGCAGCACATTGAGGACTTCCAAAAATTGAATATAAGGGTAACTGATATTCCAGAGGAACACAGGATTGATCTCTTCATAGTTACTCTAAAGGATAACATCCAACATTAAGTTTGTGTTTTGGAACCTGATTCATTGGAGAAGGCATTCAGGTTGGCAAGAAAAGTTGAATGTAAAATTATGGCGACAAGGAAGCCTACCACTCAATTCTATAAAGAAGGAAGTGTTGCTACGCCTAGATTTCCACAACCTACAAGGTTGACACCATAAAAATTGGAAGAAAAAAGAGCAAAAGGGCTTTGCTACAGTTGTGATAGAAAATACACTAAAGGTCATAAGTGTGCTGAGAAGAAATTATTTTACATAGATTGTGAAGAGGAAGAAGAAAATGAACAAGAAGAGGATATACACCAGGAACCAGCCCTAGAAGAGGAAGAAATGAATCTGACCATATCGTGTAATGCACTGGTAGGAATTACCACTCAACAAACTCTCAAGATATAAGGACAAATCAAGAAGAAAAAGGTAATAGTGTTGATTGATTCAAGTAACACCCATAATTTTATTCATTGTAAGGTAGCCAAGGAATTAAATTGTTTCCTATACCCAGCACCAGAATGTCAAGTGATGGTTGCAAATGGAGGAACTATAAATTGCTCTGGAAAATGCCATAATATCAAGCTAACAATGGGGGAATATGTATTGACTAGTCCAATGCTTTCCATTCCTATGGGAGGTGCTGATGTTGTACTAGGAGTACAATGGTTACAATCTTTGAGGACGGTAGCTTTTAATTTTCAAGAACTTTTCTTGAAATTTTTTTCAGAAGGAAAGGAAGTTGAATTACGGGGTATTGCGGGGAAGCCAGGAAGGATAATAAGCTCTAATGTCATGACAAAGCTTCTAAAGAAAGAACAGCGAGGTGTAATTGCACAATTATGCTCACTAGAAGTTCCAACATCAAAATCATCTATTTCTGCAGATCTCCAACAAGTCTTGGACAATCATTCCAAGGTGTTTGAAACTCCCAAAGGACTCCCACCTATTCGTGATCATGATCATGCTATTCATATGATTCCAGGAAGTGTTCCTCCAAACATCAGGCCTTATAGATATCCTTACTTCCAAAAGAGCGAAATTGAACGTATGATTGCAGAAATGTTAGAGGCAGGTATAATTCAACCTAGTCAAAGTTCTTTCTCTGCTCCTGTAGTATTGGTACACAAGAAGGATGGATCATGGCGAATGTGTTCGGATTATAGGGAGCTCAATAAGCTCACCATTAAAGATAAATTTCCCATTCCTATGATTGATGAATTATTGGATGAATTACATGGAGCATTTTATTTTACCAAGTTGGATCTTTGTTCAGGATATCATCAAATTAGAATGAAGACTGAAGATATTCCAAAAATAGCATGTCGAACTCATGAGGGTCATTATGAATTTTTGGTCCTGCCTTTGGCCTTACCAATGCACCTTCTAAATTTCAAGGGTTGATGAATTCCATTTTCAAACCCTTCCTTAGAAAATTTGTGCTCATATTTTTTGATGATATACTAATCTATAGCAGGTCATGGAAGGATCATGTTGAACATGTTGACAGGGTGCTCAAACTATTGTAGGAGAAACAATTATATGCAAAAACATCCAAATTTTTCTTTGGAGTACAAGAGGTGGAATATCTGGGTCATATTGTATCTCACGAGGATGTTAAAGTAGACCCTAACAAAATTAAAGCCATTAAGGAATGGAAAGTCCCGACAACCATAAAGCAGTTGTGAGGATCTCTCGGGTTAATAGGGTATTATTGCAAGTTTGTTAAGAATTATGGGAGAATAGTAGCACCTCTAACAACATTATTGAAGAAAGATGCATTTTCATGGACTCCTGAAGCAACTAAGGCCTTTGAACATCTTAAAGAGGCAATTTGCCTAGCACTGGTCTTAGCTATGCCAGACTTCACAAAAACCTTTATTGTGGAATGTGAAGCCTCGGGAAATGGAATTGGTGCTGTTTTAAAGCAGGAAGGAAGACCCATTTCTTTTGAAAGTTGTCCAATCAAAGGAAAGTATTTACATAAACCTATTTATGAGAAGGAAATGTTAGCAATATTACATGCACTAAAGAAATGGAGAACTTACCTAATGGGAAGACACTTCAAGGTAAAAACTAATCATGATAGTCTTAAACACTTTTTGGAAAAAAGACTATCTTCAGAAGAGAAGCAAAAATGGGTCACAAAGATGTTGGGTTATGAATTTGAAATAATCTACAAAAAGGAAAGCTTAATGTTGTTGCAGATGCACTCTCAATCCGATGCCCAAAGAGAGAGTTATTGAACTTTTCCAATGATCACCTCTTTGAGATGAAATTTAGGAGCCTGAAAAAGCACTAACTGCCACAGATCACATCTCCAAAAATATTGCAAACCAAGCTCTGAAATTTTTTGACAAATTTCCTCAGGATTTTAGCTTCGCACCATACAAATTTCAGATTGTGAGCCTTCGTAGAAAAAAATTTATAGTGCAAATGCCACGATGACCTGTTTAGGAGCCTGAAACAATACCTAACTTCCACAGATGATATCTCCAAAAACATTGTGAAAAAAGCTCTAAAATTTTTGGGCAATCTTCCTTAGGATTTCGGCTTCGCACACTAAAAATTTCAGCTTCTAAAACTTCGTAGAAAAAAAATTATAGCGAATATGCCACGATGACCTGTTTGGAGCAGCGAAACTCTAGAATCCAAAGCTCTGATTCAAAATGTTGAGTAACCAGCTTGATTCCCCCATGGTTAGCTTGATATTATGGAATTTTCCAGAGAAATTTATAGTTCCTCCATTTGCAATCATCACTTGACATTCTGGTGCTGGGTATAGGAAAAAATTTAATTCCTAAGTAAAAAGAATGACCAAAAATTCATAATGATCCTCATGATTTCGAAAAGGTATTTTCAAAATATCTTCAGTCTTCATTCTAATTTGATGATTTCCTAAACAAATATCCAAATTAGTAAAATAAATTTCTCCATGTAATTCATCAAATAATTCATCAGTCATAGGAATGAGAAATTTATATTTAATAGTGATCTTATTGAGCTCCCTATAATCTAGACACATGCACCATGACCCATCCTTCTTCTGCACCAATACTATTGGAGTAGGGAAAGAACTTTGACTAGGTTGAATTATACTAGCCTCTAACATTTCTGCAATCATACGTTCAATTTTTCTCTTTTGGAGATAACTATATTTATAAGGCCTGAGGTTTGGAGGTAAAATTCTTGGAATCAAATGAATAGAATGCTCATTATCAAAAATAGGTGGATGTCCTTCGGGAATTTAAAACACCTTGGAATGATTGTCTAAGACCTTTTGGAGACCTGGAGAAATAGATGATTTTGATGTTGGAACTTTTGGTGAGCATAATTGTGCAATTACGCCTCGTTTTTATTTCTTCATAAGCTTTTTAATGAAATTAGAGCTTATTATCTTTCCCGGCTTCCCTGTGATACCTCGTAATTCGATCGCCTTTCCTTCTTAAAAACATTTCCAGAAAATTTCTTGAAAATTAAAAGCTATCTTCCCTAAGACTGTAACCATTCTACTCCTAGTACAACATCGGTACCTCCCATTGGAAACGAAACAATTGGACTATTTAATACATATTCCCCCATGGTTATTTTGATATTATGTAATTTTCCAGAGCAATTTATAGTTCCTCCATTTGCAACCATCAGTTGACATTCTGGTGCTGGGTATAGGAAAAAATTCAATTCCCTGGCTACCTTACAATGAATAAGAATATGGGTACTAACTGAATCAATCAACAATATTACATTTTTCTTCTTGATATGTCCTTCTACCTTGAGAGTTTTAGGAGTGGTAATTCCTGCCAATGCATTACATGATATGATCAGACTCATTTCTTCTCCTTCTAGGGTTGGTTCTTGGTGTATATCCTCTTCTTTTGAAGTTTCTTGTTCATTTTCTTCCTCCTCTTCACAATCTATGTAAAATAATTTCTTCTCAGCACACTTATTACCTTTAGTGTATTTGATATCACAACCGTAGCAAAGCCCTTTTGCTCTTTTTTCTTCTAATTTTTGTGGTGTCAACCTTGTAGGTTGTGGAAGTCTAGGAGTAGCAACACTTCCATATTTATAGATGTGAGTGGTAGGATTCCTTGTCGCCATAATTTTACATTCAATTTTTCTTTCCAACTTGAATGCCTTCTCCAATGAATCAAGTTCCTAAAGGAAAAATTCGTGTTGTATGTTATCCTTAAAAGTCCCTATGAATAAATCAATCATGTGTTCCTTTGGAATATTAGTTACCATTATATTCAAATTTTGGAAGTCCTCAATGTGCTCCACCATTGAATCCTTCTGTTTCAGATTTATCAATTGGCTAAAAAAGGTTTTGGTCTTTGTATCCTCATAACATGTTATCATTTTCTCCATAAAAATTGACCAAGTGACAATTTTTTTACATGAGCAAAGCCATCGATATCATAAAAATGTATTTTGTTCTAAATATAAAGTTTCAATGTGCACCTTTTGTGTGTTTTGCACCTTATTGAGATCAAAATATTACTCCATCTGTAGTATCCATGTTATGAGATCCTTGCCATAAAACTTCCTCAAATCGATCTTTGGAATATGGTGGGTGTTCCATCCAACATTAGAGTTTATGAAATCATGATTAACATGTATTTTTTTCTCATCGTGAGTTTCCTATACTACCTTTTCTCCATTGGAAAACATTTGTTGTATTAACTTTGTCAAACCTTCCATGTCTTTTTTAGATCATTCTTCATGTCTTCCATTTTTTCTTTCATGTCATCCGCCTTAGCTTCTGTTCCATCCATGCCATTATTCAAACCATACATCTTAGATTCCATGCCTTTCTTGAAACCATCAATCTTAGCTTCAACGCCTTTCTTAAAAACCTCCATTTCATTATTTGTTGCTCTTTGTGAAAGAGAAATTTGGTGCACTTTCTCTTGTAATTTTGATATGTCATGTTGCATTTAATCATCTTCATGAGTCATAGTAGAGCCTTCTGAAGGCTTAATGGGTGTTGAATTCTTTTTAGGGGGGATTTTATAATGCAATATTTATATCTATTCTACAATATGCTCTAGGAATCAATTCAAACTGATTCTTTAGACAAGACTTATGCAATTCTGAAAATAAATACACATGTTTTTCTTTCTTTTTAAGAGCGCGATATTGAAACTGAATTATATCTGTGATTTAGGAAGTTCAGTATCTGAAATTTAGTCCTATATTAGCCCTATGAATCTTATTTCAAATGCCACATGTGTGACCTAATATGGAGTCTTCAAGGCAAAGTTATGCCAAATATCCCACAATGACCTAATTATGGATTGGTTCAGTAGAGACAACTTGTACGGCATGCCATGTATCATTGTTTCCTTCTTTGACTCTGAAATTGATACAAAAGAAACCATATTCTATTCACTTATGGCTACATTTTCCGGAATTCAAATCCGATGCTCAGAGCAAGTGTTATGACAATTTTCCCATAATCACCTCTTTGAGATGAAATTTGGGAGCCTGAAAAAATTCTAACTTCCACAGATCATATATCTGAAAATATTGCGAACCAAGATCTGAAATTTTTACACAACGTTCCTCAGGATTTCAGCTTCATGTGATAAAATTTTTAGCTTCTATACCTTTGTAGAAAATAAATTATAGTGAAAATTCCATGATTACCTTTTTTTAGATGAAATTCAAGAGTTTGAAAAAACTCTATCTTCCACATATAATATCTCTGTGAATATTGTAGGCCAAGATATGAAAGTTTTATAGGAATTCTCTGATGATTTCGGCATCACGTGCTAAAAATTTAAGCTTCTTAATCTTTGTAGAAAAAATGATATAGAGAAAATTCCACGATGCCATGTTTGAAGCAGTGAAACCCTAGAATCCCAAGCTCTGATAGCAAATGTTATGAAACCAACTCCAAAAATAGAAGAAAAGAGGGATAAATGCCTTATAAATAAGCCACTTTGAGGGGGAAATCTTCTATACATTACATAAATGAATAATTCTTGGATGATACAAATGACAAACCATCATTCTATATATAGGACTCCATGGGGTCACTATATAATCCTAGCCGACCTAACAAAAATAATGTAAGGACACAATAACAACAATATTGGGGTTATAGGGGTACAACGATAACAATAAGTGGGCTATACTAACAACAATAAGGGAATACACTAGTGATATAGGGACCTCAAGAATACCAATTAGAACAGTCCCATGCATTGTATCATGTACAGTGCACCCAGTGTAGTTGTATACCTTAATGTCCCGGTGCATGCACCTTCGACCACACTGGAGCGACTGTCTCGCTGACACACAACTAGATGTTGCTAAACATCATGGGGCATCCTATATTTATTTTCCATCTCGATGCTTGGTAGGTTGGAAGTACCAGTGGACTCACTCTAAAACGCACTGGGGTGTTGACACTTGATTAGCGTGCTAATGACAAAAACATCCGTAATAACCTTCGTCTGACCAGGGTTTTTTTTTGTGTTTAAATTTCATAAAAAGCTTTGCCAAAACCTCTGTTACCGAAAATGGATTTTGTAGCAAATGTTTTTTTGGAAAATTTTGGCCAATTTTTTAACACTAAAAACCTCCTTTATAACCTCTGCTTGAGGGTTTTTTCCTTGTAGTGTACCGAGTTTTCTCTATCAATACTTAGCCAAAATAGTCCCCCGGCTCCCTACTATTTTCTTGCACAATTCCTTATCCTGAAGAATAGGGAAAACTTATATTTCAATCCAAAAAGACAAAGATAAATGGCTTACCTGGTGCCTCAAACATTGTACGCTCACTGGTATACACTAATTTTAATAATATTCCTTTTCCCTCCAACTTCACTAGGAAATTTGAATTTCATGCATGACTATGGATATTTTTAGTAAATGAATTAGGTAACTAAGATTGAATTGAGTTTATTATAGTTATACTACTTAATTGAACCGCTAATTGACTATATTCTAGACTCAAGCTCATTTAACTATCAAACATCACATATAACACTACTAGATAGCTAGATATTATCCATCAACTTGCACACAACTATATTAATATCGTACCAACTTGAATTGACTAAATTAACTAAGTGATTTGGACATTTCTCTCCTGATAACTGCCTATCATGTTATCCTGCTGAAGTATAAATTCAAATTTCCTCATTTGACTAAGGCAAATGTCAAATGAAGCATTTTATTGCTATAATTTAACAATAGAAGATATTCCAATAATCCAATTACACATCTATAAATCTATGGATAAACTCTTTAAATAATGCAAAAAAAAATTGAGAATGATATTGCTGCATTTTTTAGTCCAAATGTCATGACTATATAGGTAAAAGAGTCACATTATAAGGTTATCTTGTGCATATCCTCCTTGAATTTTTTTACTAAAATGAATATAGAGAACCCATTAGTGAATTAGAATGATTGTCTCCTTCCCAAATACTCCAAGGCATTGTCTATGAACCTGAATTGAATAGACTTACATACATATTCTAAACCACTAAAGTTGTATTAATGCTTCACTCACCATTGTGTAAGAGTCCCTTTAATAGTGAAATCCATGCCTGTGGCACTTTTATTTTCCAACACGAATTCCTCCACTTTACTAAAGAATGTATCAATTAATCCTGTACCATCAAAGCTAGGAGTGTTGTGTAGCTCTCCTCCTATAAAGTGTATTTCCTAGGTTATCTATGGTGCAATTACTTATGGATACTTCATATAACATATTATAACACCAGGTTAGTCCTCTATTGTACCATTATCATACATATGTATACCCCCTATAATATATTTTATATCTTTCTCATTTAGTTGGGTTCAATGGTAAAATGACATGCGGTGAATTTGTTTCAAATGAGATTTATCTCTGCTTTGGATTCAACAATGATTTTTTATCAAAGGGCGAATTGATACACATAATGGTGGGTAAAGTTTAAATTCATTCAAAATGTCAATCACCCAAAAAAAATAGTTTTACTTCACTCCCCCTACATTGATGTCTAGATTCTTTAATAATCTAATAAGATATCTTATGTAACGGTTAACTAGCTTGAGTTGAATTCATGACCAAACTAGTTTTGGTTCTTGATCAACTCTCATGTATTTTTAGGTAGGATATTTACACCAATATTGAACTATATCATGACCAAATCCATCTTATAACTTCACAACTCAATTATCATTTTGACCTCTTTATTATATGAAATTATGGATTTAACATACCCCATGCTTTGATAGTGATGCAAAAAACATAACCATTGTTGCTTATGATTCCACTAATTTAGATAATATTTAGGTCAATTTTTTTCTCTTATCAAGCCTTGACAATACCTCAAGGAACCATTGTACAAACTAATTATCCTAATCTTATGGATTTTTGAAGTTATGTTTTGGTCTTGAATTTTAATGAGATCATGAGATGTCAAATTATGAAACACTACCTCATATGGTTATCTCTTCATTGGTATATATTCCAACAACTTTTGAGTTTCTTGTAGTACTTACTTCTACTACTCTCTAAGTCCTTCTATACAGATGCATGTTTTGACTATTTTTTTGAACTATGTCTTCTATAGTTCGAGTGCCTCCTTGCATCATAATATGTAACTTTGTGGATCGCATTAGTTATGCATCCTGGCATGGTTCCATATCCGCAATATAACATACCTTTACTTTCTTATCATTTTTTCTAGTAGTTTAGGAAAATATTCTATCACATACCTTCTACTATGGTAGTCACCACATAATGTGTAAGGTTGAGTACAAAGTTTGTGTAAGTTTACAAACTCTTCGTATTTGTAATAGATGGGTTTACTTCCAATCTATCCACATGCTTATCCCTTAAATCCACCTCTTAACCCGCTCTATTACTATTCATGTTGTTTTCCTTCACTGTCTTTCTATACCATATATGAGTTTGATATGAATTATTATACTTTTTTAATTTAAATATGGTGAGGTAGATGCCCCTATTATTATAAAAATATTATAGAATTCCCCTCGGGTTTGTTCTCGAAATTAATTTTACTACATTGGGAATGGATTAAGTGCACTTTTTGTAATATCATTCTTCAATATTGGGCACTAATTCTTGTCATGTTCCTCTATGTGACATACTGTACATTAAACATTTTTTCTCCCCATACTCATCTTCACAACTTCTTGTAGCTGTAATGTAAGTGTAGTAAGTTGTGACTAAAAATGTGCAATTCCACTTGAACTTTCAACACTATTTAGAGTTGACTCTATGCACATTTCAATCTATTTCACTTCATCTTGGGTCATTAGCTTTTGTTGCACCAACAGAAGCCATATATTATGGTTTATGACTGCAATGAACCATTCATTACATAGAACATATTGGATCTAAAATTTTAGTGAATCCAACAAGATTTTAAACCACTTATTATAGTCCCAGAGAAAATCCCTATTTGTTGGTTAATTTCCTCCACATACATATTGCATTTAAATTTACACTTTGGTTTTTGAAATCCACTTAATTGATCTCAATTTATCTCTATGAGTGACTTGGTTTTTCTAATTATATCTATCACCTTATACTTAATATACCAATGAAAATTCTAATCTTTAAAATTAGATTGCAATTACGTAATCTTACTTCATCTTTCATCATATACTTGACCATATAGGCTACTTCAGAAGTAAATGAGTTTTTTTTTGTAGCATCCTTCCAAGTTCCATGAAACAATAAGAGCCTAGGTGTAGAATCTTGTGTCACCATCATAAGATTCAGTGTTGATCAAATTATTTGTTGTGCATCCAATATCACTTTCCATTTTGATGGAATATTTGTATCCCAAACATTTTTTTAAATTGCTTCCTCTACTACTAGTATAACTTTAGGTATCCTTGAACTTTCACTTATCCTCAAACTTCCTAATTTCTATCAAAATAAATAATTTATAAAGGTCAAAGATACCAAAGTTGAGCGTAGTAGAGGAATAGGCCATTCAAAAATCCATGTATTATGGTATGACTTGTGCCCAATTGGGATACCTATAACACAACATTATCCCTTATGCCCCATGCTCTTGCCTAAGTGAAACTTCAAGACTAGAGGCCTCCCATAATGTAGATGGCATGATTAGATACATCACATGCCACCAAACGTCTCGATACGCACCAAGACAAATGGGATATGGTTGACACTATGGGTGAAATAGTACCTCTTGGAATTAATCCCTCCCCAATCCTTCTTGTGTTACCTCACAAAGGGTTACACTTACCTAATACACCCATATCCATCTACATAGTCCTCTTAATCTGAAGAAAAGTAATAAGGGGAAGGGAAAAATAGTGCCTAAAATTAAGGAACCCAAGCACCAACGGCTTGTAGCCCAATATCAACAACAATGGAAACATGAAGACCACAACCCAACAATAGGGTAATCAAAACATGCAAAACAAGGGTAGTCAAATGAATAATCATGGATCCTATTGTGGTACTTACTACCATTATACACACGAGTGTCCTCTCCTCCTAGATATACTAATAGGGGTACCCAACCACCTTTTACCTCATCTTAGCCCCTTTCGTAGTCATTTGTTACTTGGAACTAATTCCATAACCAAGGGCATGCCACCACTAATAATTTTGAAACCACACCCCTTATTCCACGTACCAAATCTCTAAGTTATCTTCATTCTTCATGTTCATGAGTATTTTATTACTAAATAAGAAATATCATCCCATATAAATGTGTAAATTTGGAAGCTCAAGGAAAAATTCCCTCCTTTAAATATTATTCTTCATTAAGAAAGAGCCCTCCTATCCCTGATAATAATTAAATTTGGTTAAGGGAAAATGAGTTTTTATTATGGAAACCCACATGCACACAACAATACAATTTTTCCTTAAAGAGGAATTTTGAAACCTTGGAAGCATATGAATACAATTCAAGTGATCCTCCTTTGGACATCATCATAAAGCTTCTTATTCTTCTATCTTCCTTGGTTTGGCCCGCACAATTCTGAAATTAGTTTGTAGAAATTGATTCATACAAGTATGAAACTATAGGGTCCGAGCTCATGCTTGTAAAAAGGAAAATTTGATTTGGGGCAACAACGTCAATCACCAAAGTGAGTTATGGCGTTGCAGGTTGGCATATCTACATTATGAAGCACTACTAAAGTTTAATAAACTTGTCTCTGGGATTCTTGATATTCAAGCAAGTCATGATGGAGTATGTATGGGATGCGTTAGTGGAAATAAGACCGAGGTACCATTCCCATATAGAAGTTATAACACAAATTATATTCTTCAAATCAATCATTCTCACCTTTACGGACCCATGTTAATGCATTCTATTAGTATCCATCTATATTATATCATATTCATTGATGAATTCCATAGGGAAACATTGATTTACTATTTGAAGCATAAAGACAAGGCATTTGATATGTTCAAAGACTTCAAGGCACTGATAAGGAATCAAAGAAGGAAGGTATTAAGAAGAAAACTATTGTACGCTTCAATCCTGAGAAAAATAGAGTGGTTGAAATAAAGAACAAGTATATTGTCGGATTTTCCCTACCAATGCTTGATGATCAACAGTTACCACAAAGTTCCTTTAGGGAGAAGAAAAAAATACAACATTCAAAGTAGAAAACATTGTTCCTCATCAGGCCTTGGATAAAGAAATCCTGAAGAAGCTTTCACAACTACGAAGCTCGATATTTATCATCTTTGGATATTTGGTTTCCTTGTATACTTTCATGTGTCGAACGATAAAAGGAACACATTGGAAGGCACCAAAAATAAAGATATGCTTTTAGGGTATTGCAATAGTTTAGTATATATATATCTTTCTGCTAGGACTTATAATCAAGGTTTTATTTTGTTCAATGGGCATGAAAAGGCCCATGAGTATGAATATGTGCAATATTCTTACGATTTACACAATATGAATGGGTCTCTGGACCCCCATCATGGATAAGGAAGGAGAAAAATTTCCTTGTTCCCTAAATACAATTTTTTTGGGTTAATAGAGAAGAAGAAAACTATAATAAGAATCAAGCACAAGGTCTATGTTATACAAAAATATGGGTATTAGGAAAAAAGCTAACAAGTATATACACATTTTATAATATGCAGATTATTTAGAATGCACACATTAATATAATGTATGTGCATTCCTTAAATTTAAAATTTATTTGGCAAGATTGTTTTCAAATTATGTTTTCTAACTTGATTGTTTTCGGTTTATTTTGAAAATTAAAAGTATACTTTCTTAGGCTACATAAACATTAAAAACTCAACTAAATTCTTCTCAATATCTCTATTTTTCATGTTATCTTTAAATAAGATACAAATAGATAATACTAATAGAACCTAACATACATATACCATCTTTTCTTTATACTATAACTACACTAATACCAACTAATATATGCAATCTACTAAAAAAAATCATTTAATTGTATGTAATGTTCCAAATCTAGAACTTTCTGCTCCATCGAGAATATCTTAAGATATTCCAATATTCCAACTCCAGGAGTATTAAAAAACAACATTGAACTATTTCAGAGATTTAATGTAGGGGAATTTACTGGATATGTCACCTCCACAAGGAAGGATGAGATCTAGAGGCTAACTGGCCCACTATCAGACTCTGCCAATAGAACTTGTCAAAAGCTAATATTTCCCTTCAAGGAATTTCTGCAACAGTATCCAAGAGGACGATGTATAAGGAAGCCCATGTGGAAATAAGGCAATCCAATGCTGGGATGCCTTAGAATATATCTGATACAAACTCCCTACAGAATATAATCTCAAAGAAATAACCCTATGTGGGTTATTCAGATCTCCCACCAACAAGTATACCGAAATAATGCTTAATGAGAGAACCTTTAGCAGTATTAAAACTTCAATATGTAACAGTAGTGAAATAGTGCCTCATTTAATGCAAGAAGAGTAAAAATCTGACACATAATCTGTAGCAAAAAATATAATACAAATTCCTTGAGGAAAATGCCTCTCATGGTGAGCTTAAATCAACCTCAAAGGGAAATGTACATAAAGCAAGAAAATACACTGCTACATAACCCGACAACTCAATCACTGCGCAGTCTATGAGGGAAAATGACTGAAAACTGATATATATGAGATGATATAACAATATGTGATCAAATAAAGATGGGGGAGGAAGACTTCAACCCCAGAAAACATTATTACAACAATCCTCCAAGGGATTGGCTAAAATACATAAAACAGGAAAATGTCGGAGTTGTAGTGTAGCTACTGCAACTCAAATATAATAAAACATAGGAGAATGAAGTATATGTTGCAATAAACAATGATACCTCCTCCAATGATCTCCAGAGTGAAAGGTTTGATCCCCTTACTGGAGATTTCACCCTCTAGTGCAGAAAATGAACCCTTTGTGCAAGCCACCTCTGAAGATAACGATGTAGGGAAAGGAGATTGTGCTGGGCATGAGAAGAAACATATGGCCCAATGCAAAAATATGCAATATCAGCTTTGGGGTTTCCCTTGCTGATATCCTAGAGAAAGACTGAGTTCTTCCTCTACTTAACCAACCCCAAAAATGAATGATGAAGGTCCCTCACTGCAACACCAACAATTCCAACGTTTCTTGCTACAAGAATAACGCAGTAGCTGCAAATTACTACTTTTTCCTCAAGCCAATATGTGAGGATGATGAGGAACAATCTCTCCATGGCCTCCCATGGAATAGAATGGCATTCCTAAACATGAATCCCTCTTGTGCTAAGCAGCACAAGCTATCTTAGTTGAAGAGAGCTTCAACTTTGAAATTCTTTCTCCAAATATCAAACTGAACAATGAATCTCCTTCATATTTTATGCAAGGCATGCTTCCTTGCCATGAAACCCACTCACATTAGTCTTTCTCTCATTTCAAATTTCCCTCCATCCAACTGCGCAATCTTCTTGTGCAAGCTTCCCCTCTTGGGTACGTTGTTGACTTGGGTCAACCATGGTCTAGCTCACTTGCTTTTGGCCCTTTTCACACTTGGGGCTGCTAAATTAAGCCACTTAAGTGAATTTTTACACCTTAGGAGTGTTTATTATATTGCTACATGGGCTCCCTCACCCATTTTATTCACTTTATTAAAAATAAAACAAATCTAATGTTCCAATTACCTTATTGAAAAGAATTGGAACATTACAATCCTCCCCTCCCAAAACTTGCTTGTCCTCAAGTAAGAGCAAGGATGAACTAAAAAAATTCCTCCACTCAAGGCATGGAGTTTGAAATATCCTCATGTAGATCATCCATTCCCAAAGAAATCAACCAAGCAAAATGAGTCACCCTCAAACTAGGCAACTCCTGAAAGTACTCCTCCACCTTGTGCTTATGAGAAATAGGTGGGTTGAATTTCTGAACTTGGTAAGCTTCATAGCCTACCCCATGCTGTCCTCTTCTCCACTTATGATGAATGTGGAGTGAAAGCTGAACTTGGGCTGCAACAGTGTTGCCTTCAAGAGGCAAGATGAAGTCTAGATCCCCAAGGATATCTCCTCCAATGCTACAAGTCAATATGGCCAAAATCATCTCATATGTGATGAGTTGGAATTCATCATCATATGGAATCCAAACAATCATATGGTTCACCTCATGGAAAAACATATGGCTGAACATGGTGACCATATCACCTCCCCATACTCCCCTTGGAGCATGTGTTGCAAAAATAATGGAGGTCTTCTCTCCCAAAGGGCACATCCACCCAATGAGTCTCTCCCTCCTCATGATACATATGGGGCTGCTATTGATATATGGCTGAAATGAAATGGCCTTCAAAAGAGACCCAAGCCACACCATCAAACATAAAAACCATGAAGTTTCACTTCCAAAAATTCAAACTCTCCAAATAGCTCCTCCCACATGAAGGAAAGAGATGAAGCTTGGCAATCATGAGCTGCCCATTGTTTCTCCTGAAAAATAAAATATGAAAAATAGGGAGAATCATACTCCCAATGGGCATATTCAATTCAATTCCGCCTTTCAAAATAGTACTTCCTCTTAACAACGTTCTACTAGTAAAATATGGAAGCATTACTTTGAGAGCAAAGAGGTGAAATATAGTTCCATGTATGGAACCAGCACAGGGCATTATTAGCCTGCCTCAATATATGATGCAATAAGTGTCTTTTCAGCGACTTTTTTCTACCACATTCATCCTGCAAGATTTTATCATGAAAATATACTTTGGTGCCAAATGTGCACACCAAAACCCATGTGGATTTCCCCCACAATCCACTGCTAATATAGCCATCATTTTTGCTGCAATGAACCATAAGTACAACAAAACAAAATGTGCAAGAAGGAAGTGTCCCTCTTGATTTGATAGGATTCTCATAAATATAAGAGAGTGCAAAGCATGTAAAAAATAGTTACCTCCCTCATCATGTACTTTGGCCTTTGAGCTGAAATGGCTCAAGTGAAAAGTCCCCCTTACTGCAACATAGTAGGGGAGTGGTTGTGCCAACCATCTCATCATATTTTGGGCTATACATCTGTCCACATGGTTATATGCAACCATTAAGATGCCCTCTGAAGTGGACTCCTCCATCAATGAAGAATATGAATGAAAATGCTTGAAAGAAGAACCCATAAATGTTGCATGTAGACCCCTCTTCTTGTTCTTGTGCAACCAAGCCAAGAAATTCAAGATGTAGTAAGGAGTTCTCTCCTCCATTAATCCTTCATAACCTACATGCCTTCAAAGTACATCACTTGTGAAGTGGCTTTGAGAACATTTTGACAAGTAATCCAAGCCCTCAAGTGATAGCGCTGCTGGTCTTTGGAGTAGGGCCACTGTCATCTCAAAGCTCCCCTCTTTGACATGAATCTTGTGAAAGACTCCTCCCATCATGTTGTTGCACATGTAGAGCCCCTCACATGAAGAAGGTGCTACTTGGGCATCAAATTTCAAAGAGAAATCCCCTTTCACTATGCTAGTGCCTCCTCTTGCTCCTGCAACAACATAAAACTTGAGCATCAAAAGTATTTACTGCTCCTCCATACTTCCACCATACCCAATATGAAATGGGAACATAATGAGTGGTAAGAGGAATGCCATCCCATCATGATGCACCCATTTTCTCCTCTTTGTTCATCAAGAGAAATAATTTTTAAATGATCCTGGGACATGTGGGTTATGGATCCACCACATTTTTGTTGGGCACACTTCATCCATAAGGCTATGATCTTTGGTGTAAGTATCCTATCCCTTGGTACCTCTTCCACAAGAGCTATCATTATCCCAAAGTAGATTTCTCATTTTTCATTTCATGGGACATTGAAATGAAATCTCCGTCATGAAAAAATTTCTAAACCCCACCCTCACATGTCATACATGGCTCATCAATAGTGCATGAGAATGATGAGGGTTTCTTTCCTCAAAATGGCACAGTACAGTGAAAGTCTCTTGCTCTATAAAATTAGCTTGCCATGGTATGCAATCCCTCATGGCATGTATTTAACCAATAGGAAATTAAAACTCATGCATACCTTGGTAAAGTTTGGAAGGGTCTTGTGTGCATACAAGGGTCTCTTCCCCAAATGTGTTGGCTGCCTCAACTGTTGGAGATGAAGGATATGTCACCTCCACAAGCAAGGATGAGATCCATAGGCTACCTAGCCCACTAGCAGACTCTTCCAATATAACTTGTCAAAAGCTAATATTTCCCTTCAAGGAATTTATACAACAGTGTCCAAGAAGACGCTGTATAAGGAAGCCCGTGTGAAAATAAGGTAATCCAGTGCTGGGATGCCTTATAATATATATGATAAAAACTCCCTACAAAATATAAGCTCAAATAAATAGCCCTAAGGGGGTTATTCAGATCTCCCACCAACAAGTATACCGAAATAATGCTTAATGAGAGAACCTTGAGCAGTATTAAAACTTCAATATGTAACAGTAGTGAAATAGTGCCTCATGTAATGCAAGAAGAGTACAAATCTGACAAATAATCTGTAGTAGCAATATAATACAAATTCCTTGAGTAAATTGCCTCCCATGGTGAGCTTAAGTCAACCTCAAAGGGAAATGTACATAAAGCAAGAGAATACATTGCTACATAATCCAACAACTCAATCACTGCGCAGTCTATCAGGGAAAATGATTGAAAACTGATATATATGAGATGATATGACAAGATGTGCTCAAATAAATAAGGGGGAGAAAGACCTCAACCCCAGAAAACGTTATTACAACAATCCTCCAAGGGATTGGCTAAAATATATAAAACAGGAAAATTATAGAGTGGCAATGTAGCTGCTATAAATCAAATATAATACAACATAGGAGAAGGAATTAGATGCTACAATAAACAATGATGCCTCCTCCAATGATCTCCAAAGTGAAGGGGCCAATCCCCTTACTGAAGATTGTACCCTCTAATGTACAGAATGAACCCTTTGTGCAAGCCACCTTTGAAGATAATGCTGTAGGGAAAGGACATTGCGCTGGGCATGAGAAGAAACATATGGCCCAATGCCAAAATATGAAATATCAGCTCCTAGGTTTCCCTTGCTGATATCCTATAGAAATAATGAGTTCTTCCTCCACTCAACCAACTCCGGAAATTAATGATGAAGGTCCCTCACTGCAACACCAACAACTCCAATGTTTCTTGCTACATGAATAACGTAGTAGATGAAAATGACTGCTTTTGCCTCAAGCCAAGATGTGAGGAAGATGAGGAGCAATCTCTCCATGGCCTCCCATGGAAGAGAAGGGCATTCCTAAACATGAATCCCTCTTGTGCTAAGTAGCACAAGCTATCTTAGTTGAAGAGAGCTTCAACTTCGAAATTATTTCTCCAAAGATCAAACCCAACAGTGGCTCTTCTTCATATTTTATGCAAGGCATGATCCCTTGCCATGGACCCCACTCACATTAGGGTTTCTCTCATTTCAAATTTCCCTCCATCCAACTGTGCAATCTTCTTGTGCAAGCTTCCCCTCTTGGGTACATTGTTGACTTGGGTCAACCATGGTCTAGCTCACTTTCTTTTGGCCCTTTTCACACTTGGGGCTGCTAACTTAAGCCACTTAAGTGCTTTTTTGCACCTTAGGAGTGTTTATTAGATTGCTACATGGGCTCCCTCACCCATTTTATTCACTTTATTAAAAATAAAACAAATCTAATGTTCCAATTACCTTATTGAAAAAATTGGAACATTACATTGTATCAACACCTCAGTCTATCATCAAACCATATAATAATAAATTCAACATCATAATGACTTACATTACCATTACAAATTTAAAACACAGTTGTACATAAAAATGATACATTATATAACTTCAACATCATAATGATTTACATTAACACTACGAATCTAAAACACAATTATAAATAAAATGATGCGTTCTAGATATAATATCACTCATGGACTCAACATTTCCATGAAAAAAAAATTATTAAATTTGTAAAATTTAATTCAATAGTTTGTGTTAAATTCCTTTACAACATTCAAATATGTACTCAACATTTCCACTAGAAAAAACTTATTAAATTTGTAAAATTTATTTCGATAGTTTGTGTTTAATTCCTTTACAACATTCAAATTTATTATGAAAATTAATATATGTTAAAATAGGAACTTGATAAAATGGCCCTACATGCATTATATGTAAGCCCCTCAAACTGTTGTATCCTTTGTTTGTAAATATGCAGTACATTTACAACCTCTTCTCTGGGCATGCCAAAGAAAGAATCCACGAACTTTCCCATACAAGTGTTAATGACTGCACAATTATTGGGACAATCATTTACAAGTAAATTGAGGGCGTATTGAATGAGATATTTAAATGTGACTTGGCTTCCTTGAGGAGTGTAGTCGATGAGGCAGCCGAGAAGTTTTTGTAGAGGTGGAAAATAATTCAAAAGATTTTCCATTCCCAAAACCTCAATTTTCTACGCATTTTGATTTTTGGTGACTATCTCATACTTGAAATACATGTTGCATAGCAGTCTCTATCTCAAATAACACGAGTATATGTGAACCCATATAACGCACTCCCTGAATTGGGGGCTGGATTGATCCTGTAATTACGAAATTTTAATGAGAGGGTCCATATAAAATGAGTATTGCATATCAATAGAAGGGTAGTAACCTTTTGTCACCATTTAATGAATGGTTGTGATATTTTTCACAATGACTCTCCAACCTCAGTGCTTCTTAACCATATTTTCAAATTATTCATTATTGGGATGTACATCTCGTTCTGTTTTTCCATTGCAGAAGACAATGCTACCACGAGTTCTTCCTCCAAAGTATTGTCCTTATTAGAAGTCACTTTATACACTCTATACTAGATTGAAAAAGCGGCTCTAATCCCCTTGGAAACCATTCTCTTCAGTCTATCAGCTACTTGAATTCCATCACTTTCTCGCCAAATTCTCTCTATGGTTGATTATCATTAGCTTTCTTCACTTATCTATGATTAAACATGATTATACCATGTTTTACTGATGACGGTGTTGCCACTTCTAATGTGATTCTGGAGAAACTGAGAGAGGTTATTATAAAAATGATTTTTTAATACCTCTCCATAACTTGGATTCCACCCAACTCACTCATATGGGTGTCTAGAAGGAAATTAGCCAATTTTTCCAAATCTGTAATAAATTCTAAACTGAGAAATTTTTCCTCCATTTACGTGCACTCGAAGTAGAATGAAGAAATTATGGGATATGGTTTTTTGTCCCAATATAGAATATTTAATAAATTAAACAATTTTTCAAAATTCCTTATAGTTTGGGAGATATTCAGGGTTCTTTGAGACTAATTTAAGTAAAATTCTGAATTTCCAGATTTGTCAAAATCTCCCAAACAACCCTATTTTGGATTTTTTGTCAATGTTATTACCTTGGTGACATCAAAAAGCTATTAAAAATTTAGGATTGTTGATCCTTAGGCACCATTAGCTTCCAAATTTTGTGAAAAATTCTCATCTAATCTATAAACTTGTGTATGGAATACAATTGAACAAGAAACTAAAAATCAAATATCACAATTAGAACTGATAGGAAAAATTAGTATAGGTATTTGTAGGGTTATATTGTATACCATTTTGTCTGAGGCCATTATAAAAGACTGCAACAGAGATAGATTGAGAGGACGAGACCGCATAATTGTTGTAATCAATTTATTTCATCTCAAGAGGATTGAAGAATGCATGTACATGAATTATGTTTGATTATTGATACATTTTGATTCAATACATTTTTATTTTGTCACCAATTCTTTGTGAGTACCATGGTTCTTTCCAATTTCTAAGTGTTGATATAATTAAACTTGTCCCAAGTGTTGCAAGGGCCCACCATGACTTGAGATCAAGTTTCTCCATTTGATTAAGTTTTATATTTATGTTTTCCATGTGAATTGGTTTATAGATTAAAAATACATGTTTATTATAAGAATTGTGTTTTATATGTAGAGTTCTACATCAATTAGTTTGAAGGATAAATGCTTCTTGGATGACTGTAGCATTTTTGGATTTCGTTGACGTTTCCATTCCGTGCTTAAGTGGAGATATCAATCAAATGAATTTTTGTGCAGATATTTGAATGCTGAAGACATATTTTATTGGATGAATTTCAGTATCTCCTTTTTTCAGTAATTTTTAATCGATTATTATGGGAATGTGTGAGAACCTCTTCATGAAATAATTGGAAAATATTAGAATTCAAATGTAAATGATCATGTCCTGAGGATCTAGTGCTTCTCATATATTTTTAATGTACAATTCAAATTGGGATTTGTGTTGAGCAAGATAATGAATGAAACAAAGGATTGAATTAAATCATGAGTGATTTGTGTTGACAGTCGAATTAAAATTAGAAACTCCTATAGTTGAGTGATAGCATTTTCCAAATATCTACATTGAAACAAGAGACCAACACACTTCAAATTATATACTCGATTTCCTTATAACCATAGGTGGCATTCAAACACTGAGCAATAATGGCATTTCTTTGATTTCGAATTGTTTTCAAAAGCGCAAAGAGAATTTTCATACATGTGTCATTAATTATAGCATTCTAATTCAATTTTTGATTGGTTTCGGGGGGTTTATATAAGCTTGTGACACACTGAATCTAATTCCGAATTATAATAGAGTCAAAAGTGAAACTTTTCCATTCAATTGTTGAGATGCATCAGACCTAAATAATTGTGTGTAAATTCAATTTCTGTAAAAGTGTGTTAGTATTTCCAATTTTGTGATTGAGTAGAAGTGGTATTTACTAAAAGTTAAAATGTTGGTAGCTTACTTTTTGGGAGTAAATCTATAGTGTTGTGTGTGTTAAGGTTTGTTGGGTTTTTAATTGATTATTTTTAGATTGGTGTTACCTTAGCGATTTGCAGTGCGAGTTATTTTCATCAAAGAGGAAGTTATAGGTTAATTTAAATTCCAAATTTCTTGAGATTAATTTGTTGAAATAAGTGAAGCAGTTAGGTGGTTTTACAATTAGAGTATAATAGCATCATCATTTTCTTGATTGATTTTTCCTCATTGTATTAGCTTGTGTGATTAAGTATAATTTTGTAAGTCTGCCCTTTCTTTCATAGAAGCTAGGGTTTGGTGAAGTAGACTAAAAGTCATTTTACAAGAGTGTCAAAGAATTTCAATTGTAGAAAGAAAAGTTGAGTTGTTCATTTCATTTGATTAGTTGTGTGCATAATTCCTTAGTTAGAATTTATTTTGATTATTGCTTAAAGTGTGTGTGGAGCTCCTATTAGCATATTGCTTTCAATTTCAAGAAGATATTAATGCAAGATTAGTTTTGAGATTCTAGTTTGAAGTTTGTTTATATCAAGTTTTGTTTGAGTAGATTAAGGTTTCCAATTATTTATTTAATGTTCAAATTTCATCAACAATAAAATTAGGGTTTTAATTTCCTTTAAAGAGTAGACTTGGATTGATTCAATAGAGATCTTAAGTTTTAAAATTTAATTTAATTATTTGTCTTGATTCCCTTTTCAGAAGTTTTTTATTCACAAGCATTTGTATATTTTATTACTTATTTGATCGTTATAAATGAAACATTAAAACTCTGACCTATAAACTGAATTAAGAAGTATAATGCAACTCGTGTTTATGAGCCCGAGTTGAAAATTAAATATTAAGAGCTCTAATTCACCAATTAAAAATCTCATCGGTTCTTATGGAAACTTCCATTTCACCTCACTATGCCTCGTGTTCTACTTTTTGTAATTCGTCAAGTCGTGAAGAATACACTCCATTCTCTTTATGCTCATATAATGTATTAGATTTTAATTGACACAAGATAGTGGGGTCATCCATGATGATGAAGAAGGTAATAAAATTATCAAGTATCCATTCCATTCCTTATCATTTCCAATTTTACTTGAAGAAAGTTATTTTATTCGAGTTATTCATGAAATTTGTCTGATTTGTCCATATTTAGATGTGAAATTTGAAGAATATTTTCACTTGGGTAATGTGTTTTTCTAAAACATAATTTTTTATTCAATTAGTGACGTAGATGAATATCATTTGGATAGTAGAAATCTAGTCGAAATTACTGGCGGTAACCATCCACGCACCATGCATAATATGATTCAATATTCAAAATGAAATTTTATAATTATTGAAATTTTTGGGACTCATGAGGGAGTTGAGGCACTTAAAATTTCGTTGATGGTTATGTTAGGTTCTATCAACTTTGGTAATATCCCTAAAATAATTCAGATTTGGATCTTCTCGCAAAATTATGTTCTTTACATGTTTTCAATGAATCCAAATTCCTTCTTGAAACATGTTTGTTATTTTAAATTTATCTCTTTCAAATTTGAAGATTTTGTCTTTGATAGTATTGAAGATTATGTTTCAATTGATCATTCCTCATGTAAATATCATGTATCAAACTTGGGTGTGTAATGTATACCTTTCAGTGATCAGAAAAGTTGTGAAGTTTACCATTATAAAGATTATAATTGGATGAAATATTCATACCTATCACAATATTTTTAAAGTAATAAAATCTTGATCCTTATCATGAATATTCAAATATTAATCCTTTTCTTCACGGAAACCGATATCCTCTTCAGTGTCAATGAATGCTTCTGTAATTTTTTGAATCAAGTTTCTATTTTTCATCCGCTACATATCGACTGGTTTCATGTTTTTTCCATATTGGAATTTATTTATAATGATTATGAATTGAGCCCTTGTTGTATCCGGTCACAAGTAGATTGTTTGTCACATTCAACATATGAGGAATATGGTGCTTTCATTCAAAGAATTTATAAAGTTGTTCAAAATTATTTATGTTTGTTGTCACCCCATCGAGAATCTTATGTCTTAATCAACCCATCTAATCATTGTTCTTATTCTAAAAAATGATTTAATTGATCATTTCCCAATAATGTACATAATGATGGTTGTTTTACATCAGCTGATATTTATGGTTTATCATCTCAATATTTAGATACTTGTAAAGAAGTTGAGGAAATTTATCCCCTGTTGATGGTTATGTTAGGTCCTCACTATCTTGATAAGCTTTCTATACATGATTAAATGAATTTTCCTTCGCAAGATTATCATCTCGATTCCACACTATTAACTCCCCCTCTGCCCTCCCCCCATGGATTTCAATTTTCTGAAGAGGATTTATTTAAATTTCATGATCCAATGTGTAATTAGTTGGAGGCATCTTAATTAGCAATACCATTTTCTAGAAACACGTTTTGATTTCTTTCGATGTTTGTTAAGGAAGCCAATATAAGTGTAAGTGATTTTAAAAGGAGTTGTAGAGGTTTGTATGATTTCTCTTCTTATCAAAAAGGTAAGGTGGTTGTTTGGGTAAAGTCAGGTGGCATGAAACATCTATATTTCTTTAAGAAATACCTTATATATTTTTTGCAACATATTAAATATTTTATATTTTATAATGCATGTTATCATATATTGGTTTTCATTTCTTGTATCTTTGTGATATATCATTATGCTTAGCCTTGCCGTTCTAGTTGGTTAGGCTAGGAGTAGGCTTAGTTTCATTTAGTTTCCTTTGCATTGCATCCACCTTCGTTCCCGCTCTCCATTTAGTCTTTACATCTATTTTGTTTTCGTATTTTTTTCTTGCATGATGCTTTTTACTTAATTCTTCGCTTGCTTTGTCTCTCGTTTTTTTTGTATGTCTTTTCTTTCGTATTTTCTTAATAAGACCTTGTGTGAAAATTGCATGGATCAAAAGGGACTTTGTCGTTAAATAAATGAGAAGTGTGACAGCCACAACACTTTGTTTTCTATTTTCCTCCTTGTTTGTTTGGGAAAATGCCATAGGTTGAACTAAGTCCATATGGAAAATACGATTCGTTCATGAGGAGAACCTTGAGGGAATCTATTATATCGATGCTTATGTTAGTGTCTAAGCTACTCAACTTGGTGTAAATATACATGTGTCTTAACGCTTATCTAAACTAGTAGAGAATGGGTAAGGGGAAAATTTAAAGTGAACAAAAAAATATCATAGGTCTTAAAATAATTTTGTGAAAGGAAAACCTCCTCTGCACTCAATAAGTCAGGATCCCTCTTCCACCTATTTCAAATAATAAGTGTCGGTGTGAAATCCTTTTAAATAAATAAATAAAGGGTGAAAGAAGAGAAATTATTCCTATGCAAGGAGGTGAAGAAAGCGACTTCATCGAGGTATTGTTCAGGCTAGCTGTCAGTAAAATAATTTTTGTGCTCCAGAAGTGACTTTGTCAGGGGTACTTTCCAGGCCCGATGGCAGTGGAGCAATGCCAGAGATTAAAAGTCAATAATATGAATATCATAAACTTGTCATGAGTATTACCCTTATCTATATTGAAACAATTGTGATATGGTGTATATTTGTGTGTGTCTTCAACCAAGTAGAGAAACATAAGATACTATCTATAAAACTGGGTTGAGAGGGAAAAATTGGGGCAATAAATACTTCCTAAAATTGTGACCCTCAACTTAAAGTTATTCCGAGACAGCGGAGCTGGAGTCTGCCAAGTGTGTTGCCAAGTATTATCGTTGCTACAACACTATCCAAATTTTCACTACATCTAAATTTAGGTCCTTACTTCATTGTTATATCAAGTGCCACTTTGGTCATCAAGTGTCGTTTTTTTGTTTCATATGTATGAAGTTCTCTAAAATGTTCTTAAGTGTCATCGCATTGACTAGAACATATATGTATGCATTTCATGGTCATAACACCTTTTTTGTTGTAAACCGACACTTCCGGGTCGCAGTTGCACAAACTTCACTAGATAGACTTTGGGAATGTGCATAAAGTGGAATTTTGATGTATACTCATGTTTTATTAGAATTTTCTAAGTTTTCTGAAAGACTTAGTATGTGTCACATATGGTTTTATGTCTAGAATGCACCTTGATCACCCATGATTAATCATATAAACTTAAATGAATTTCGGTTTGAAAATGAGCTCATTAATGATAGGATCACATGAGAACACTCTAAAGCCTTGGTAGGACAACCTTAATTGTTTGAAAGTGTGCCCTACACACTCCTTGAGAGTTATGCGCACTCCAAAAGCATGAATCCCCTTCCTTGTTATGAACTGTGCCCTTCAAAATGTAGGCCTTCTTTTGAGCATACTCCCTTCTTTTTAGCATACTCCTTTGAATTGAAGGAATGAATTGTCCTTAGGGGAACTCCTTCAATATAAATGAATGTACCCTCTTGGGAGCACTCCTTTGACCTGATCGAATAAACCCTACTTGGGAGCATTCCTTTGAACTAAAAGAATGCGCCTGCCTTGGGAGAATTCCTTTGACCCGAAGGAATGTTCCCTCCTTGAGCGCACCCCGAAGGCCTTAATCTCCCTCCTTTAGCCTTCTAAAATGTGCCATGCACCCTCTTTGGTCTTTGGAGTGCATGAACACACTTCGAAGGAACGAAGCACCATACTTCACCATTTGGGCTTGCGCCACGCGCCCTATTTCATCTCTTGAGAGAATGAGTGAAGTTTGAAGGAAAAAATCCACATCCTTCAAACTTCAGACTTGCACCATGCACCCTCATTATAAGTTTCCTTTGAACACATTCCATTGACCCAAAGAGATGCACCCTCCTTGAGAGAACTCCTTCGACCTGAAGAAATGTGCCCTCTTCGAGAGAACTCCTTCAACCAAAAGAGATGTGCCCTCTTTGAGAGCAGTCCTTTGACCTGAAGAGATGCACCGTATTTGAGAGCAATAATTTGACCCAAAGGAATGCACCATATTTCTTTCCCTTGAGTGCACATCACACTTTGGAAGCTTGAATCCTTTTCCTTCTTCCTTCGGATTTGCGTGATGTGCCATTCCTTGAATTTTTCCCTCTCTTGAGTGCATGAGCAAATTCCAAGGTTGTGAAATCATTTCTCTTTCGAAATTTAAGCCTTTCAAAGTGTGCCCATACAACCAGAAGCCCCATTGACAGTTTCGAGTGTGTCGAAAAGGCATGAAAAGAAAATATGAATAAAACATGGAAGATTAGGAGGCTTTTAAGATGATATTTGCTTTTAAGATGAAACATGAAAATAAGTAGGAACACACTTTAAACTTGATAATCGAATCACCCTAAATACTCCAAGATTTAAGACCCTTTGGAGGGTGAAAGCACCACGATAAGAAGATAAACAAAGAGAAAATAAAAATATGTAGTTGTGTCACCATTGGAGAAGGTGCATGTCATCAATCACTATTAGTCCCAGTCATCAAATATAGCGACATGTCAAGTCTCATCATATGATGATGTGGAGGTCATGATGGAGTATTGTAATCATTGTAATATAAAAATGAGTGCAATCCCAAGATCATATGTGGAACATGAAGAGTCACATAGTCATATATGGACCAAGGTTGTATAGAAGTCCAAAAGTCCTTTTGAAGTTAAAGAATTGTTTAGAATTACAAAGGAAACACTAGGAGTCCAAGAGTCATGGGGGTAATCTAAGAGTCATGAGGATATGCAAGGTCATTCCTCTTGCTATAAAAGAAACCTCATAACTCAAGTAAAATGTTTTTGTAACCTTAAGATTTGGAGAGCTAGTATTGGACTGCCAGTAAAAAGAGTGAAGGAATACCACTATCAAAGTGGACAACCTTAGCCCTTCCTAAGGATATCAGAGGTTGGGAAATTAAAAATTTACCTATATTCTATTTATCCTTAGGTGAAAAGTCATTATGGAGGCTTGCTGAGAATCTAGGCTCTTTGTTGGGATGAATTATATGCGCAAACTCATTTTTAGGAACTTCAGTCTCGACATGGTTCCATTCTCAACACAAATCTCATAGAAATGGCTCAATTGGATGGAAGGCTATAGTCCAATCTTTCCCTTTGATTATAAACTAGTCTGCTTGGAATATCAGTAATGGGACTCATGTTAGAATTGGATAGGATGCTTGGGTTAGGGCGGGTGAAGAAGACAAGCTCTCAGAGGGGCTTAGAAATAAATTACAAATAAACCATAGTTTCACTATTTCAGATGCAACATCTTCCTACCCATAGGTATGGGGATCTTCAGGATGGAAAACGATAGTCTCCCTGAGGCTAAATGAGGAGGAATCATAGGAATGATCATCCTATTTGCTACTTCTATTTAATAATTTCATCCATATGGACTAGGAGACTGAAGAATTTTTGGTTTGGACAAAAAACACTCCTTTTTGATCCTACACAGTAAAACAAGGTTATAAATCATTTATGGAGGAAACCATTTCAGTAGAAAAATAGCAATGGTGGAAACAATTATGGAAAACTCCTGGTCAATTAACGACCAAAATTGTGTTATCACTGGCTCTTAAAAATAGACTCCTTACATGGGAAAATCTTCAATGACGTGGCTGGGAAGGATTGAGTCGATGTTCTCTTTGTGGAATTGATGCTGAAACTAGGCCTCACATTTTCTTTTTATGTTCTTATGCAAAGTCGATATGGAACAAGTCGGTCTCTTCATTTACAATAGTTCAGCTTCAAGTGGTAGATTGTGTTATCTCCCGCATGAAACAATGGTGGAACAATCCCGGGGTAAGCTCATTTGCAACATTCCCTTCTTTCTTCACGTATGGAATTTGGTGGGCAAGAAACATGGCAATTTTTCATGAAAAATCCATCCTAGAGGAACTGACTTTGGCTTTAATTGTTCAGTGGAAAAAATAACACAAGTGTCCACCCAAAGTTCCCAAACTGAGGATAATACAACCCCCAGTCATAAACCATGACATGCCTTGGGAATTTTTTGACGGAGCCACCCAAGGGTCTCCCATGCTTGCTAGTGCAGGAGCCACCCTCCATCTCAACCGGGAAAAGAAGTTTCTGATAAAAATTTTACCCGGTCATGGCTCAAACAATAAGGCCGAATTGGATGCTCTATGGGAAGTATTATTTGTGGAAAATAACAAAGATATAACAAATTTACAAGACTTTGGTGATTCAAAGGTGGTTGTGTACTGGGCTCTTTAGCACTCAGAGATATTGGCCCCTCACTTATATGCGGTCTTATGTTCCATTCATAGTTTCTTCTCAAAATTCAAATCCCTATCCTTCAAACATGTTACACAGAGATGAATACAAAGGATTATTTTTTATCAAAACAAGATCTGACTCTTTTTCCACGACACCTGATGATAGTGGATGCCTCCTCTACTGTAGAGGAAGTCATTCTTGTTTAAAAAATGGAATGAATAAAGAAGCCCATGAGGAATCAGGAAGAATGTTTTTCAAAGTCTATAGAACTTGATTTTAAAAATTAAAAGACATCTATTTTTGTTTTTTATATTTTTCGGTTTTTTGTAAAAAGGAAAATATGGCAACATTTACGAGGTTCCATCAAACCTTTATAGCTCTAGGAACAAATTAAAAACCTTCGGGGCTAGTCTGTTATTCAATATGAGTAAAGATATTTTTCTATGGAATATATATATATATATATATATATATATATATATATATATATATATATATATATATATATATATATATATATATATATATATATATATATATATATATATATATATATATATATATATATAATTTTCAATAATATAAAAAAAAGTTATACAACTTGTTCAAGTGGTGTGGATGTTCCTATAACCATCATACACTCCATTACTAGAGTCCGTGGAGAATGGAAATCATCTCCAAAAACTTAAAATTCAAAATTTTTGAAGTATAAAATAAAACTTTTTAACTTAAATTTATAACTTATAACTTAAAAATATAAGTGAAGAGTTGAATACTTGTGATGGTGTATTTGGCACATCTCCCAAACAAGAAGAAGGCACCTCCATCCCAAAAAAATCGGACAGAATCAAAATCTATTAACTTTTAATTATATACATGTACATGTGTGCAGAATTATTTATTTTAAAAATATGTCATCATGTTTAGATATATATAATAATAGATAAAAAATAATTTTACATAATCATGCTCACTTAAAAAACACTAACATGTGCCAAAATATCATCTTTATGGTGAGAACCATTTTGATTGTGTGAACCAGAGGCTTCGATCATGATATTAACATCTTCATTCATCAAGCGTGAGAATTGAAAATGGTGTAACATATATGATTTATTTTTGTTATGTTAATGTATACAAATAAATGTATATATATATGTATTTATTACAAATTGTACATGTGTTGAAATAATTAGCCTAACCATTAACACATGCCAATCCCATGCCTTCTTTCTCATGAATAATTAGGCCATGCCAACCATTACGACAATTCTTTGCATATGTTCTGAGATCTTCAAAAATCATGTCATCTATATCATCATTTGTATGATACACAAAATTCACACACGCATTCTCTCATGCTTTTTGTCGATTCATACAAACATCAACTCCACCCAATCCACTCTAAACATTGCCAATGATGGCATCCATTTCTTCTCAAAAAATTTGAGAAGTTGCGTCGATCTCTGACTGCAAATTTTTGGCACAAAGAGGTCGACTAACCAATGGTGGATCAAGGTGAGGCAACTCAGAATCACGCTTAGCACCCCTATGGTCACATAATAAACCTTTCCCAGGACCAAAACATTCAGAGGGAAGGTCATTATAATTGGGTTTCATTCCCAAAAATAATTTTGCAAAATAAATCAGAACCTCTTCGTTCCATGGGATTCTCCCATAGGTAGCAAGGTGCCTATCATACAAATGACCATCTATATCAGTGTGCTTCAAATAATTCACCTTTAGCATATTTATTTTCAGTTTTTTTTCGAAATTAAACATAGACTCAGCCATTTCTATTGTAAATATTTGTTTAACAACCTCCCATGTATCGGGACCCATCACTATTTCATTTCCTTTTTCTCATCACTTCTACAAAAGTATCAGTGGTTGACCCAAGTCTTAGGTACACATCTACTAGTTCGCTAAAATAGCGAGTAACTACTTCTAAGATCTCTTGACTCTAAGCAGGGATTTTCAAAGACACGAGATCTTTCTGAAATTTTGAATGAACATGTTGAAACCTTTGTAACGTGCATTGATGTATTTTTTATTCTGAAGGTATATTGAAAATGTCAGATGAATAAGTCATGGTTGGTCTATAATATTCTTCTTGAGTATTATGTTTTGTCCTACATCTTTTTGGAGCAACATTTTCACCCTTTGCATCAATAAAATTTTGTATAAATAAAAAACATGTAAAAAAAATTGTACAAATTGAATGAAAATAATATTCAGATTAATGGCCACCTCAATATGGTTGGTCAACATCATGCTCACCCTGAGACTATTGAGAACCAGAACCACCACCGATTGGTTAATAACCAACGTGACCGTCCACTGATTGGCCTCTCCGGGAATGCATATCACCACTGTCATGCAATTGGCCACCATCTATTGATGGGCCTCTAGGGGAATGTTTACCACCACCAACCTCAAATGACGAGAGGGAAGCTTCATTAAAAAAAATGAATTTATAATCAATTCAAAAATATATTCATACATACAAATACATGTACATATGATTAATTAAATTGCGTGAAGTTTACCACGATTGTGTGAACCATGACCATGATCCATTGATGGAGTAGACACCCTTGTCCTCCTAACTCCTAAAAAATAAAAAATGAAACTTATTAAAAACTAATTTATCTCACAAAATTGATAAAAAATCAATTCCATATGTATACATGTATGTACATGGGGATAAAATATTATATATAGTCAATAAAAAAATTAATTTGACATGCATACACACATGTAGGTATGGAGATAAGAATATATAAATACCATAAAAACCATGATCCCCCTCTCTCGTAGAGGCATGAGATTCTATTGATATTCGTGTTTCATCATCCATGACATATATCGATATATCTATAGTGGACATTTACAATTATTTTTAAATTACTATTTAAAATAAATTCAAAAGATTTCAAAAAATTAATGTAATTTAGTACACAAATTATGTAAAACACAACCTTCAAGGTAGTAATTGATGTGTGAAACTCAATTTAAACAAAAAATTGTTAAAGTCCTCACATTTTAATTTTATAAAAATGTGAAGTTCACCAAGTTGCGCTTTACATGGTGGGAGCACACTTGGTATATAATGGAAAAAAACACATGGTCATTTAAAATGACGCATTTATAAGTAAAAAACACACACATATCAAATATATGTTACAGTGTCCATCAATGAATTTCGAAGGAGAGTTTCTCAATAGTAATTCATCTTTGAGAGATGAATCTTGAATTGAAATTGCCCCGTATAATACCATTTCATCTATTAATTCATCTTTGATAGATGAATCTTGAATTGGCATTGCCCCACACAATAGATCGCCAAACATATTATTAGCATTTTCAATATGTCTTATACTAAAAAAATAAAATTGGCTAACAATATTGTTTGCTTTTCCATGCAATTGTTTTAGCCTCTCCTTCTTAACTTGGTACACACCTTTCTTCTGGTTGCATAAAAGTTTAGAATTGGTGAAAACTACAATTCCATTTGATCCATACTCCCTAGTTTTTCCCAAGCCTTCTTTCAATGCAATATAATATGCCTCGTTGTTTTTTTTTCTTCCTCATATATTCATTTTCCATTGGAGGACCTTGTTAGTCGCAATATTGCAAAGCACATATGTAATCACTTCTTTACCTGAATTGGGATAAAAAGAAACATATATGCACAATGTCCATTTTTCAACCATATTTAGTGAGTTTTTTTATCCCTGAAAAAATAAATTCAATAAAATATATTAAATTAACATTTATTGCATATGTATGGGAGAAATGAAATGTGCATGGTTTACCTTAAAGGTTTCCTTAAAGTTTACGGGAGAAATCACATCTAGAAATTATGTGCCTTAAATTTTGCCTTGCGTAGAGTTTAAGGGAGAAATGAAATGTATATGGTTTGCCTTAAAGTTTTCCTTATAGTTTATGGGAGAAATGACATAGAAATGACATGCTTTAAAGTTTCCCTTAAATTTTATGAAAGAAATGACACATGTATGGGAGAAATGAACCATTTACATGGTTTGCCTTAAATTTTATGGGAGGAATGACATATAAATAACACGTACATGGTTCCAAAAACACTATAAAATGCTATAAATGACATGTACATGGGAGAAATGACATGTATGTACATAAAACCATCTTCACATTTTTACCTTCATTGTTGTTCTCGATATATTCATTTTCCTTAAAGTTTGCCTTGAGTTTATGGGAGAAACACTTGAGTTTGTGGGAGAAATGACACATGTACATGGTTTTCCTTAAATTTTATGGGATAAATGACATATAAATTACACGTACATGGTTCCAAAAACACTAGAAAATTCCTTCAAGTTTATTGGAGAAATGACAGGTACATGTTTATCCTTAAAGCTTACCTTGACTTTATGGGAGAAATGGGAGAAATTACATGTACATACATGGTTTGCCTTAACTTTTTCCTTAAATTTTATGGGAGAAATGATATAGAAATGACGTGTACATGGTTCCAAAAACACTAGAAAATGGCTTAAATTTTATGGGAGAAATGGCATGTGTTAGGAATCTGTAATCAGCAAGATTGGCAAAGTCCGATCACCGAAACAACATCGTTTCAACCAACTTTGGGATTCTAGGATCTAGCCCTCTTGAATCCGGAGAGATATCTCTCCAATAAGTGCAAATATGGATTTGTATTTGAAATTTGGGGTAATAATATTAGGCTAGTTATGAAGACCAAGCGATTTTTTTGTTTTTTTGGATGGTTGAACATGAATATTGTTTGAGGTGGAAAGTCCTAAGTGCAAAGAGTTTCAAAGGTGAGAAGTTGAAAGTGGATAGAACACCTAGGCTAAAAATATAGATATAACGTTGTATTTTAGTCCATTTGGCTATGGAGTCATAACAGGGCTTTAATTGAGCAACAACATCAAGAGTGATCCAAGGGGCAAGTCATCTACATCACAATATTATTGAGATTGAAATGATGGAATGGGAACAATAAAGTGTTGGAGAGATGGAAACTGATAATAATTTCACAAAGGATTTACATTCAGTCCAAACAAGAAAAGACTCTTAAGTAACTGTTTAAAACCAACCAAGTGCAGGGCTAACCATTGACTTCTTGGGAAAGTTTGTATTAAAGCAGCTTAATTGACAAACAATCTAGCAATCCACATAATTACCTTTAGAAAGTATGAAAACATATAAGAGAAGACAAAGTATAAAATTAAGATCAGATAAAGTACTTTTAAACTTAGTCTGCTTTCAGTTAACACCAAGGGAAACTTTCAGAATCTACCTTTGGAGAAGAGAAGCTAGAAACAGGGCAAACCATCACTTTCTAGTCTAACTTTAATAAGCGAATAAGGAAAATAACTTTCAAGAATAATGTTTAAAGAAAACAGTAGGACGAGGGAACTCCAGCATTCCTAACTACTTAAACTGTATTGAATCATTCTAAAATAAACAATTGGAGGAAAACATTGAGATAAATCTTTTCAGTCAGAGAAGGTTACTTATGTACAGTAGGTCCTAACTCTATAAATGATGTTCTTTATCATAGAATAGTGAAAAAATATGACATAAATAGAAGGAAAACAATAACAAAGAAAGGGGAACTTCACCAATGATATAGACCAGGATCCCAAGAAACAACTTGTTATTGATGTCAAACCAGTTACAGTCTTCAAGTCCAATGTTTCAGTTCAGCAATCATCTTCACTATTCAGCGTAACTAATCTATCACAAGCAGAGCTGCAAGGGCAAGTAAACACTATTTACAGATAGAAGTCTCAAGCTCAATTATATTTCAAATTTCTACAACCAACAGTTTCTCATCTTCTACAGAAGTATTTATATAAGGATGAGGAGGTGAGATCTGATAAAAGATCTCTTAAGGCAATTAATATAGATTCGAGACTTCTTGGCCTTTTGAGGGGCTCGATGAAGAAGTTTACAGGTGGATTGTTGTATTAACTATTTTACATTTATGAATAAAACTCGGTGGGAGATTTTGTTTGACTTCGAGCCTCTGCGTAATGTTTGGAGTAACTCTGCAAATATTTCCTTGTAGAAGTAACTCTTTGGCTGTGCTAGAGGCGAATATCTGATTTTCTTCAATAAGTTCAGCCTCTGTTTGAATGCTTTGAGGCAACATGTGGCTCTGTGGTAGCTGAGAGGAACAATTCACCTCAAATGTGACGGTGGAGGCCTTTCTGTCTGTTAAACACTTATGATTTTCTTTTAATGGTGTTTTAATTCTAGGAATTAGGCTTTTGATAAGCATTCTTAGCCGTAATTCCAAAATCTGTCTTCAATCTTCATTCTACTGCGCTATGTCTTCAAAAACTGATACTCTTTTGAATGTGATTTAAGCCACAGTTTCTTGTCGATGTGCAGGCCGCACAGGTCTTTTAAATGCATCAATTCCCATGAAGCATTGATAAAACATCGAATCAAAACCTTGTGAATAGTCTCCATTGATAATTCAAAGGCACGGGAAATGTATTTTCTGGCCTTCGGCATTTCTTTTGAACAAATGGAAAAACCATTAATCCCTGCAAAAATACAAAAAATATTAGAAATTCCTGCGTCTTTAGGTTCAGAAGGTGGGGAAAAGAGCGTAGCCGTTGGATGAAAGCATCCAACGGTGGAGATTTATTAAGAGGAGGTTAAAGAAGAGCGGGGAAAATGAACAAGTTGGAGTGATTTTGGACCGTCCAATCTGGACACATGGACAGTCCGGATCCAATCGGAGGATTGCAATCAGGGGATCGCAATCGGGGGTAGTGAGCAAATACACTGATTGAAAGTTGCGATGCGATGTAGCATGGACCGTTGATCTGAGGATCAGATCAACAGTGGAAAATGAATCGGGGGATGGCCAATCGGCGGGAGAAAATAAGTGTATGCGATTTAAACTTTGCGATGCGATTGAAAGCTCCGATGTGATGTAGCGCTGGCCGTTTGATCGGCTTCTGATCAACGGCGGGGATTTATTTTAGAACGAGCTGGTGGAAAACCCTTTTCTATAATTTATAAAACCCAAATTTTTAAATAAAACAAAGGTTTTTATGGATCGGGGTGGGATATATATATAAAGTGGATAGGCGCCCAACTATGGGGCCTTTATTTATATGGAGCGTAATGGGCCCGGGGCATATATATTCAAAGGAGCCAATCGTAATCGGAGCCTCAGGCTTGGTCTTTCAATCAACCCATTTGAAATATTGCGATGCGATTGAGCGCTTCGGGACTTCGACGCTTGGTCCTGGGGGAAAGTCATATGAAACAAAAAAGGCGGGGGGGAGTTTAACATATATAAGACCGAATCACATCGGAACTTTGGATGCGGGTCTTTCAATCAACCCATTGGATTTCTCCGATGCGATTGCGCGATCGGGTCCTTTTGATCTACCCATTTATATTAACACGTGACTTTGGTTTTTTAGGTCAAAACTTTGGATAGATGGGTTTTTGTATTTACAAAGGAAAAAACGGATCAGGAAAGAATTTTCAATGTTTTTAAGCGCGAAGGCAGGCCCACGGTATATTTATATAAAGGCTAATTGCATCGGAGTTCATATGATGCAACGCTTAATCGCATCGGAACTTTGGAATAGGGAAAAGAATCGCGTATTTGAAAATATCCGATGCGATAAGCGCCAAACATGATTAGTTCTAGATTCTAGGGTGTGGGCATGTGGAGGAAGTGGTTTAGGACTTAGGCCAAGGGGGCTTAAGTCTTTATGTAAAAACAAGTATTTTTCATGAAATTTTCAAGGTTTTTAATGGATTTTGGGGGTTTCGCTATGGTTAAAGAGTGAGTCTTTAACCTTGTAAAAGTGATTTTCATGAAGGGAAGAAGAGAAATCATGAAAACAAAGGAGTTTTATGGAGAAAAAGGGGGAGCAAATGAAGGTTAGTTTTGAGTGGGAGAAGGGGGAAAATGATGGTTTTTCAGCAATCTTTTCTCATGAAATTAACAGAATTTCTGAGTATAAAATGGGAATAGCAATGAAGATTTTGGACAGAGGCATGAGGCCTTCAAGAGTCTTAAAGAGCCAACAATTTTTAGCAATGAAAGTTTTTCTTTGAAGGCTCAAAAAGTTTTAGCCACCTTTTGCTATAACAAATATTATAGGTGGCTAACAACATGTACACAAATGGATATTACAATGAAGAACTTCTATTTAGATATTTTCCAGACATTGATTGTAGGGGCATTTACTGGATATGTCACCTTTGATAAATAATGAGTTCCAAAGGGTACCTAGCCCTTTATAGACTCTACCTTTAGAACTTGTAGAAATTAACACTCAACAAATAGACTGAAATCCTGTGGATGTTTAGGAACTTTAGGTTCTCACCAAGGTTTTTAGGCCTTAAAGTTTGCCTTAAGTTTATGGAAGAAAGCCTTGAGTTTGTGCGATAAATGACATGTGGATGGTTTGCCTTAAATTTAACCTTAAATTTTATGGGAGAAATCAAATCTAGAAATGACATGCCTTAAAGTTTGCCTTGCCTAGAGTTTAAGGGAAAAATTTGTTGAAATTTGGTACCAGATGACAGGTGGTTCCCTAAGGCTTTGACCTTTGGCCTAGGGAAAAGTGTCCAAAAGAATTTAATTTTTCTCCTAAAGTGACTTTATAATTTTTATAAAGTCAAATCTAATTTAAAAGTGACTTAAGTGATAAAGTTACTAAAGTCTAATTTTAAAGTGACTTTTAATAGAGTCAATGTAAAATTAGAAAGGAAAAAGTGACTTTGGAAATAAAAGACTAAGTGGGTCTTTATTAAAGTGGGGTGAATTAAAAAATAGAAAGTGAGATTTAAATGAGCATTTAATCTCAGCCCTAGATCTCAATCTATCTCAGCCATTGGGTTTAGGGATTCCCCAAAAGTCACTTAGGGTTAGGTTAAAGGAGGAAAAGGAGGAAAAGGTCATTCATTCTTTCATGAGCAGATTGAGAGAAGGAGAGCAAGAGAGCAAGGGAGATTTCTGGGCAGTGAGGAGAAGGAAGCAGCCGCTTGGCACACATTCCAAGGCAACATTTCAGCAAGACCGTACAGCTGATTTAGCACACAGTGAGGCAGATTTTTGGCACGATTTTTTAGGAAGGAAGGCCGTACAGCAGGGCCGTACAGTAGATTTGCACAGATTTCGAGGAGCAGAAATGTGAGGGAGGCCGTACACCAAGTGGTTGTACCTTTGGCACGCATTTCGAGGCAAAAATCGTACAGCAGATTTTGTGGCAGCTTGCACGTATTTCCAGGCAGGTCGTACAGCAGCATTTAAGGCTGAAATTTGGCACAAAAATCGAGGAGGTCGTACAACATTTATCGCTGTTTTGATTTTCGCTGTTTGCACATTTTCCGAGGCGGTGGTTAAGCACGGAAAACGAGATAAGTTGTAAAAGTTTGTTTGCTGATTTTTTGCTAAATATTTCTCTCACTGTAAAAAGAATTTTCCAAAAATAAGGAGCTTTCGAACTAGTTTTCCCCAAGAGTTGTAGGGGGTTTTTCCAGGGTCATGTTGACCAAAAATATCTGTGTCAAAATGTGTGAATGACTGTTTTTATGCTTGCTGATTTTTAATTCTGCATTTTCCAGCATTCTGAAAAATTTCCAGAATTTGTGTTTTCAACAAAATTTATTTTCCAGTTTGTTAAATGTATGGATATGGGAAAGGGCATTTAACTATTTTGGAGTAATAAGGTGAAAAAATGAAAACCGGGGTGGGAAACTATAAATTTTTACATGGTATCGGAGCTTGAGTGCTGAAGGGCAGTTTGGGACGGCAAGGAGGAAAATTACAGCTGCTGATTTTTCACTCAGAAAATTCCAGCAAGCTGATTTTTCACAAACAACAGTTTTATCTTTACTACAGCAGTGCTATTTTTCAGTTTTAGGACAGCAGGATGTCTTTGGGACTGAGGGTGGAGGATAGATTGGATGGGCATTCCAATTACAACATTTGGAAGGAGAGAATGCAGAGTATCTTTGAGGAGGCAGAAGTCTGGGACATTATGGTGCATACCGCACAGAACCCTGTAAATGTGCCTACTGATCCTGATGAGTTGGAAGCATATAATAAAAAGAACAACAAGGGTAAGAGATTGATTCTAGACGGAATCAAAGACCATTGCATTCCTCATGTGAGAGGAAAGAGAAATGCTCATGAGATGTGGACAACATTGTCCAATCTCTACCAGAGTACCAATGAGAATCGGAAAATGGTCCTGAAGGAGAAGCTGAAGACCATTAAGATGGGTAATGATAGTGCAGCTGGATATCTCACAAAGATTACTAATGTGAGAGATGAGTTGGCGGCGATTGGAGAGGCCATTCCACCCACTGAGTTGGTGCGGATTGCAGTGAATGGCCTCCCCCGTTCATGGATGAACTTTGCTGATGGGGTTTGTGCACGTGAGACCCTTCCCACATGGGAGAGGTTTTGGGATGATTGCATTCAGACAGAGATCAGGAAAGGTCAGCTTAGGGCAGCCAAGCCAGTTGAGCAGGATGAGGATGTAGCACTGTTGGCAGGACGCAAGAAAGGCAAAGGGAAGAAGCAGGCTTCCACAAGCAATGGTGGGGGCAAAGGCAAAGGTAAAGGTAAACAGGATAACACAGAGAAGGACTATTCCAAAGTGAAGTGTTGGAATTGTCAGAAGATGGGACACTATGGGTACTATTGTCGGAAGAAAAGAGGGGAAGAACGAGCATGACGGCTTGTGAGAGAGTTGAGGACTTTGAATCGTTTTGGCCGAGAGTTTGAGGTTCCCTTCGTGTGAGTCCTCTAGTGCGGGATTATCTGCCCGCAGAGTTCGGAGGGAGCATGCATTTCCCCTCGATTAGCGGCATCTTCGAATTATCTGGTATGTGAGCTGATGGGCTTCACGTCACATGACGAGATCATAGTACTTCTCAGAGCTTTCAGAGAGTGGCACTGATGTAGAGGTAGTACTCGGTGATGACAGAGTTGTTAGAGCAGTCGGTGTGGGAACATTGACATTTCGGAGGGAGTCCAAACCTCCCTTGAAGGTGTCAGATGTTCTTTATGTGCCAGGGATGAGGAAGAACCTCATATCCGTCTCAGCTTTGGAGGACAGAGGATATGAGGTACTGTTCAGGGGAGGACAGGTGTTGATGTATCCCAGGGGCACTCCAGCTAATTCAGCTAGAGTGATAGGTGTACGCCATGCAAAGGTGTACAAGTTTGCATTTCAGTCCCTTTTGGCATTGAGCAGCAGTACCGACAACAGAGCTAGCAGTTCTGAGCAGTGTGAGATTTGGCACCGCGGGATGGGGCACATGTATCATGGAGCCTTGAGGACTTTGCGGGAGATCACTACAGGTGTGCCAGATTTCAGTACTGATCACTTTGATACTTGCAGAGGATGTGCGATGGGCAAGTTTTCCAAATCCCCTTATCCCAGCAGTGACAGCAGAGCGACTGGGATACTTGATTTGATTCATTCCGATGTGAGCGGTCAGATGTCTCATGTTTCCTTGAGTGGATATGAGTACTATGTGTTATTCATTGATGATCACTCCAGGAGGACCTGGATCTATTTCTTGAAGACCAAGAGTGAGGTCTTCAAGCGGTTTCAGGAGTTCAGAGCTCGTGTGGAGACACAGACAGGTCGGAAGATCAAGTCCCTGAGGTCGGACAATGGAGGAGAGTACACCCTTGGAGAGTTTGTTGACTATTGTGCGGAGGCAGGCATTAGGAGGGAGTTCACTGTTCCTTACAACCCCCAGCAGAATGGGGTTGCGGAGAGGAAGAACAAATCCATCGGAGGGGCTGCCAAAGCCATGTTACATGATCAGGGGTTGCCATTGTTTTTGTGGGCAGAGGCCTGCAACACAGTTGTTTACTTGCAGAACAGGAGTCCGCATCGTGCCTTGGGGCACATGACTCCGGAGGAGGCTTTTTCTGGGAAGAAGCCTGATATGGGTCATCTTCGTATCTTTGGGTGCATGTCATACTCCTACATACCCAAGGAGAAGAGGACCAAACTAGAGCCCACCGCAGAGAAGGGTATCTTTGTGGGCTACAGTGAGACCTCCAAGGCCTTTCGGATTTACATTCCTGCACAGAGGAAAGTTGTTGTCAGGCGGGATGTGAAGTTCGAAGAGGACAGGGCCTTTAGGAGGTCACGGGAGTTAGAGTATCTGGATCAGCCAGACCCTCAGCAGCAGTTGAGTCAGTCGCAGGGATCCAGTGGGCAGGGATCAGGAGGATCCGGAGGTACATCTATGACGATGTCAGGTCCGTCAGTGGGGAGTGGCTCGCAGAGTCAGAGGGGTGGTGCTATGGGTAGCACGCAGAGCAGTCCACAGAGCAGTTCACTGGGGAGTCCACTGATGGACAGTTCACACGGTACCTCAGCATCTACAGGTTCAGGTGCAGGCAGGAGGACAGCAGACAGACAGTCAGGAGTTCAGGCTCCTGATGTTGAGGAGGAGGAGTTTTATTCTCCGGCGGGAGAAGTGCACTCAGGGAAGAGGAAGCCCAAGTGGCTTTAGGACACCTTGAGAGATGCCACATCTGTTGCTGAGCCTAAGAGGCCGGTCAGAGAGAGCAGACCACCTGAGAGGTTTTGTAGCTATATGGAAATGGCTACCAGCATCCTTGACTCTGAGCCTTCTAGCTATGAGGAGGCAGCTAGCTAGCAGGTCTGGAGAGAGGCCATGCAGGAGGAGTATTCTTCTATCATGAAGAATGATGTTTGGGAGGTGGTGCCGAGGCCCGAGGGAAAATCCGTGGTTACTTAAAGATGGCTTTACAAGGTAAAGCATGCTGCAGATGGCAGCATTGAGAAATTCAAAGAAAGGTTTGTGGCTAGAGGGTTCTCCCAGGTAGAGGGAGTTGATTATGAGGAGACCTTCGCTCCCGTGGCTCGATATACTTCGATCCGCTCCATTATATCGATAACAGTAGAGATGGGTTGGAAGATCCACCAGATGGATGTGAAGACCACATTTATCAATGGCTTCATACAAGAGGAGGTGTACATTGAGCAGCCACAGGGCTTTGAGGTGCATGGGAAGGAGTCCCATGTGTGCAGACTGAAGAAGGCCCTTTATGGCCTGAAGCAAGCTCCCAGAGCTTGGTACTCTAGGATAGATACATACTTGCAGAAGATGGGTTTCACAAAGAGTGAGGTAGATCCGAACCTTTACTATATTGTGATAGGTGAGGAGCCTCTCATTCTGGTGCTGTATGTGGATGACTTAGTCATTACAGGTGCAGAGAGACTCATAGAGCACTGCAAGAGAGATCTTGCGGCGGAGTTTGAGATGAAGGACATCGGCTTGATGCATTACTTTTTGGGTTTGGAGGTGTGGCAGGAGGAGGGGCATTTCTTTCTGGGACAGGGGAAGTATATTGTGGACATCCTTGGCAGATTCCACATGGAGGATTGTAGACCCATGTCGACACCGATGATCACCAACTGGAAGAAGCTTCATGCTTCGGATTCCGAGTTGGTGGATCCCACATTGTACAGACAGCTGATTGGTTCCTTGATGTATTTGGTCAACACTAGGCCGGATATTTGTTTTGCAGTCAACACGATGAGTCAGTTTATGTGTGAGCCTAGGAAGGTTCACTGGGTGGCTGCAAAACACATTTTGCGGTACTTGCAGGGGACAATGGATTATGGTCTGGACTACAGGCAGGGGGATGGAGTGAGATTGGCAGGTTACACTGATTCTGATTGGGCAGGTTGTGCTTCTGATAGGAAGAGCACTTCAGGGTGTTGTTTTGGGTTGGGTTCGGCAGTGGTGTCATGGTTCAGTCGGAAGCAGCAATCAGTAGCATTGAGTTCAGTGGAAGCAGAGTATATGGCGGCAAGATTGGCTGTGGCTTGTTGGTATTTGAATTTAAGGACCTTGATGCTGACGATGTGAGTTACATTAAACTCACGAAGAATCCAGTATTTCATGACAGGTCAAAGCATATCGAGATCAAATATTATTTCATCAGAGACTATTTTCAGAAAGGTGCTATGAAGCTTGAGTATATTCCCACTAATGAGCAGGTTGCAGATATTCTTACCAAAGCCTTACCATGGGGCAAGCATGTCTACTTCAGAGACAAGATGGGTGTGGTGAGGAACACCTTCCTCGGTAAGAGGGAGTGTTGAAATTTGGTACCGGAGGACAGGTGGTTCCCTAAGGCTTTGATCTTTGGCCTAGGGAAAAGTGTCCAAAAGAATTTAATTTTTCTCGTAAAGTGACTTTATAAAGTTATAAAGTCAAATCTAATTTAAAAGTGACTTTAAGTGATAAAGTTACTAAAGTCTAATTTTAAAGTGACTTTAATAAAGTCAATATAAAATTAGAAAGGAAAAAGTGACTTTGGAAATAAAAGACTAAATGGGTCTTTATTAAAGTGGGGTGAATTAAAAAATAGAAAGTGAGATTTAAATGAGCATTTAATCTCAGCCCTAGATCTCAATCTATCTCAGCCATTGGATTTAGGGATTCCCCAAAAGTCACTTAGGGTTAGGTTAAAGGAGGAAAAAGGAGGAAAAGGTCATTCATTCTTTCATGAGCAGATTGGGAGAAGGAGAGCAAGAGAGCAAGGGAGATTTCTGAGCAGTGAGGAGAAGGGAGCGACAACAGCCGCATTCAAAAAAAGGCGGCATTTCGGCAAGACATTTGGCGGAGCCGACCTGTAGTTGCTTCTGACAAGGCGGATTTTTAGCCGGTGCAGAGAGGAAGGCCGTACGGCAGGGCCGTACAGCAGTCCGTATAGCAGGGCCGTACAGTAGGCCGTACAACAGGCCGTACAGCAGATTTGCACAGATTTCGAGGAGCAGATTTGAGGGAGGCCGTACAGCAAGTGGTTGTACCTTTGGTACACATTTCGAGGCAGAAATCATACAACAGATTTTGTGGCAGCTTGCACGCTTTTCTAGGCAGGCCGTACAACAGCATTTGAGGCTGAAATTTGGCACAAAAGTCGAGGAGGCCGTACAACATTTATTGTCGTTTTGATTTTTGTTGTTTGCACATTTTCCGAGGCGGTGGTTAAGCACAGAAAATGAGATAAGTTGTAAAAGTCAGTTTGCTGATTTTTTTGCTGAATATTTCTCACTGTAAAAAGCATTTTTCCAGAAATAAGAAGGAGCTTTCAAACTGGTTTTCCCCAAGAGTTGTAGGGGGTTTTTCCAGGGTCATCTTGACCAAAAATAGATGTGTCAAAATGTGTGAATGACTGTTTTATGTGTGCTGATATTTATTTTTTCATTTTCCAACATTCTGTAATTTTTCCAGAATTTGTGTTTTCAGCAAAATTTAATTTCCAGCTTGTTAAATGTATGGATATGGGAAAGGGTATTTAACTATCTTGGAGTAATAAGGTGAAAACTGAAAACCGGGGTGGGAAACAATAAATTTCTACAAAATTACATGTACATGGTTTTCCTTAAAGTTTGCCTTAAAGCTTATGGGAGAAATGACAGATGTATGGGAGAAATAACACATGTACATGGTTTGCCTTAAATTTTTCCTTAAAGCTTACGGGAGAAATGACACATGTATGGGAGAAATGACATGTGTACATGGGTTGCCTTAAATTTTATGAGAGAAATGACATAGAAATGACATGTACATGGTTCCAAAAAACACTAGTTAATGCCCTAAAGTTTATCGGAGAAATGACATATACATGGTTATCCTTAAAGTTTTCCTTGAGTTTATGGGAGTAATGGGAGAAATGACATGTATGTACATGGTTTTCCTTGAATTTTTCCTTAAAGTTCATGTGAGAAATGGCATAGAAATGACATGTACATGGTTCCAAAAACTCCAGAAAATGGCTTAAAGTTTATGGGAGAAATGACATGTAGAGAAATAGATAGTACAATGAAGAACTTCTATTTAGATTTGTTCTAGAGATTGACTGTAGGGGCATTTATTGAATATGTGACCTTTGAGAAAGGATGAGATCTAGAGCCTACCTAGCCCTTTACAGGCTCTGCCTTTAGAACTTGTAGAAGTTAACACTCAACAGACAGACTCAAATCCTATGTAAGTTCAACCACTTTAGGATTGGTTTTTAGGCCTTGAGTTTTCCTTGAATTAATGGGAGAAAGCTTTTAGTTTGTAGGAGAAATGACATGTGCATGGTTTTCCTTAAAATTTTCCTTAAAGTTTATGGGAGAAATCACATCTAGAAATGACATGCCTTAAAGTTTTCTTGGCCTAGAGTTTAAGGGAGAAATGACATGTACATGGTTTGCCTTAAAGTTTACCTTATATTTTATGGGAGAAATTACATTGCCTTAAAGTTTATGGGAGAAATGACATAGAAATAAGATGTACATGGTTCCAAAAACACTAGCAAATTCTAGAAATGACATGTACATGAGAGAAATGACATGTATGTACCTAAACCCACCTTCTCATTTTTACCTTTGTTGTTCTTCTCGATATATTCATTTTCCTAAAAGTTTTTCTTGAGTTTATGGGATAAAGCCTTGAGTTTGTGGGAGAAATATCAGAGAGGAGGGAGGTGAGGCTCAGGTGGACGTGGTACCTCCCCCTAAAATACATAACTACAACCACTATGTTATTTGATTATCGTAAGTACTTAAAAACTAAAACCATTATAATAACATGAGCTTGGGATGCTAGATTCCCTTATGTTTTTTAAATTGGAATTAAGTTGACCCTTCAGGATATGGCAGTGAAAATTAACTAGAATTTGAATAAATGACATTAATAAAACACGAGTCCAAATGAGATGAAATGAAAATAGATGGAAAGTTACCAGGAAATCACATACAATAAATCAATCAGAACACAAATTCAGAGAAAACAAAAATATCGCAAAATTAATCCTAATGAAAGTATTAAAGGGCGATTTAGCCAAAATTTATATAGGGCCCCCATATCTCTTATAAAAAATTTATGGGGGGGTTTTTTTTTGCCACAGTGATCTGTATATGTAAACTTGAGAGTTTAAGGTAAAAATTGCAAGTGAAATGTTTAAGATTTTTAGCCAGTTATGCCAATTACATTAACACATAAACATGATTTTTAAACTCAGTTTTGAAGAAAATAAAGAAGACATCAGTACCATATCAACATACACAGGACAAAAAATGATGGAGTTCATTACTCCTCCTAGGCTACTTCTCCTATTCCAACTTCCAATGTTGGGCCTCGTTCACTATGCTCAAAATATGTGTTTAAATAAAGTTATAATTGCTCCAGAGAAGTTTTTCTACTAATTGTCCTCCAAATCGCACCCACTTGCTAACTGTTCTACAAAATCCACCTTTTTCAGCCACATTGGGAAACAATTTTTCCCTGTGCTATTGGGATTCCTGCTGGTTCAGGTGCAAATTATTGAACACCTAAATGGACTATGTCGCTCATGAACTGCATAAAAAGTTGTGACTTGGCGCATTTCTGTCCATTGGATGCGAGAGTGGTTGGAATGCCTGCCAATTTCAAATCTGCTCAGAACTTGAGTTTGATTGTGGTTGGGTTTAAAACCCACCATGGTTACATTTAAAAATGGCACGCCTAAATATTAACTAGACCTGACATTCAACTCTCGTTGGAGTCCCGTGGGTTGAGTTTTATTTAACGCACCCATGTATTGGAACTGAACCCTCATTACATATAACTTGACTTCTATGTAAACCATGAGATGTGCTGACTCCGTCATGTGACATAAAACTATGGTGTGCCATGAACCAAACCCTCCAACATAAAACACATTTTTAACTGCATCTCCACCTATTTACATGACTATGTAATATGCATACACCACTAAGATAATATAAAGGTTAGCCATATTACATGGTTTACGACTATACAATATAGCATATGGTCCATTTCTATATGCAGTGATATGTTGATTGGTGGTGTTGGGGTCGAGGTTAACCCCAGGCCCTATCTTCCTGCCACGTTGTGTGGTTGGGTGGACAGGGGGCTAGGGGTTAGCCACAGTCTTAACCCCCATTACGAAACCTACTCAACTTTACATATAACCTGATGACCATATTTTAACAAGGAGCAAGTTTGGTGGACCGGTGGAAGGCTTTTCTGCCACACTGTTGGTCATGTGTTCAAATTATGTGGAGGTAATTCAGCCTCCCATCAAAAATTTTCACTACCATTAGGAGGCCACATGGAAGCCACTGATTGAACCATGTGAGTCTCTCTAATTGGTCAACATAACAACCCATGAGCCAATAAAAATGCACCATTCAAAACCAATACGATGTTGACACTTTTCACCCAACCATAGGACCTCAAAAACATAGTCATGCCCAGTTAGGTGCCTAGTCAGCCTACGAACTGCGGACTGGGTGTACCTACAACCCACTTTACAAAAAATTTAGTTGTTTGCCAATTTGATCAGAACGTGTTATCAGGATCATACAATATCAGTTTTGAGTGGAATGAATTTCATTGGATTTAGAGGAACAAGATATTCTCTTTAGCACTTGCTTTGAGCCATTTTGATCACTTGGAATTTTGAGCATTAAACTGATCCACCAGATCATTCCTCCCTATTGGAAGCTTTTGGACCTCCAAAATCTCATTATCAATCAAAAAATGGATGAGGTTACAACTCTCTCAAACTTCCAGCATCAATCCACTTATATTTTCTTGGATTTGTCACTTTGAGATTTTCATGGAAGTACCTCACTTTCCCTGATTTTGGAGTCCTTGTATTTTTGTCAAAATTGTCATCTTGCTGCAAATTTTCAATATTTACAGAAAAAAAAACTTCCCTTGAAGGAATTTGAATATTCCCTCCCTGATCTTCAATTAATGGAAACTTATTCAATTTCAAATTCCTCTCACCTTGAACAGTGTCATCACGACGATACTTAACATGTTTAGCGTCGCACTTGGCTTGACTCTTTACCAAATGTGATCGCCATCGCCATGCACCATCCTTATTCAAAGAAAGCACATTATGAAATCCATAAGAAGATTTTTTGGAAAAATTTTACTCTTTATCAAATAGCCTTTTCTAGGCTTTTTGACCCTTGCATTCTCTAACACTGACATCTTGTTCCCACCAATGTTCAACAATCACATGTTAGAATCCTGAAACATATTATCACTTGAATTATAAACCAATGAAATTAGATTTAAACCTTGATTAATATCCTTGAAAGGCTTCAAGTTCCTCAACTATTTATGCTTGAACATTAACAATGCAAAATTCTGACTAGCATTAATAATCCTCTTCATTTGTCCAACATTAACAAGAGACAAACTCAATTTCTTGCTATGTGCTCTAACAATGTAATAAATCCCATTATTTAACAAATGGAATTTATTCTCATGACGATGAAAAATAGCTCTCCTATCATATAGATATGGGCTTCCCAAAACAATACCACATATATCAAGCATAAGTACATCAAGTTTAACCAAATCAAGAAAGTTTGCATTGATTGAAAATCTAAGTATGCACTTCCTTGTCACCTGCAATTTTACATTCTCACATACCAAACCTAAAGGATAAGGCTTAGGATGAGGAATGGTTTCTAAATTAAACTTCTTGACAATGTCCTCTAAGATAATATTTTCCTGTCAACCACTATCAAACAATGTGTCTATTTTGGTATGTTTTGAAATGAGTTTAATGTGGAAAAGCTAATTTTTTGTTTTTTGTTTTTTGTATTGAGTATCATTGAGAAAATTTGAAGAAATAGTACTTTTAATTTCCTTACCTTTCAAACCCATGGCTATGATATTAGTTTCATCCCTAGAATCATAACCTAAATCATGTTTTGTAGTTACAACTGTCCTTTCTTTCTCCTTGTTTTTAAAAATTTTGGGTCTCATATCAGGATGAAGTTTCCAAAAATGATATTCATCATGGCCCTATTTGGAACAATGTTTACATGTGAGTTTTTATTTCTCCATATTTATGGAAACATTATTATTTCCTTTTCCTTTGAGCTTATCCTTTCCTTTGTCTCTAGACTCAAAGGTGTTCTCACTTTTCCCATTAGAAACATTCTTCCCTCTTGCTTCCAGATGTGTGGCATGTACACAAAATTCATCTAAAATTTTAGAGTTAAACATGAGAATAGTCTATATCAAATAGCTATGAAAACCTCCAATGTATTTGAGTAAAGTGTCTTGAGATGATAAATCTACACTAAAAATCAATGTTCTCCTTATAAACTCTTCGGTATAACTTTGCACACTTTGACCCTTAAATTGACTAAATATTTTCCAATCCAGGTTATCTTTTTGAATGTATCTTAATGGCTACAATTGTATTCTTGTTTCAGCAAAAAAATCATTAGGAGAAGATAAGACCTTACCATGTTTCTTCATGTCCTCTCTAGTTTTGCATTCCCACCAAATAAGTGATGCACTTTCCAACCTTAATTAAGAAAGCTGAATCTTGGCCTCACCATCCTTGATCCTTTATATCTTAAAATACACTTCAAACTGACAAACCCAATTATCTAATTTCTCAGCATTTACCTCTCCATTATACATAGGAAATTCAAACTTTATGTCAAGTTTCAAAGTGGAGTTTTACGATGTCCCTTTGGAGAATGTGGAGGTGTTTGTGAAGGGGTTGATGTAGAAGATGATGATTGTGAAGATGGTGGTGATGATGGACAAGGAAAATTTTAAGAACCTCCCTAAATTCATATGTATAATAAATGGAAGGCGATTTTATTAATAATATAATATGTATATATAATTCTTTTGGCGAAAATCTCACGAGATTATATTATCCTATAAAATCATGGCGAATCACTAGTACAAATGGGGAATCACTAGTACAAAATGGTGAATCATTGGCTAGTGGAGTTTGAGGTTTTGGTTCCAATGAATATATGGTAGTTGAAATAGGAGTTGAAGGAAGCAAACCACCAAGACCAAGCATGGAACATGGTGATTCGTGAGGGAAGTAGTTCTAGTGTAGTTTGGAAAACATGTTCTTCTAGTTATGCCAAATGATGTTTATGTATCTCCTGGTGATGATCCCATGTGTAGTAGTCATGATGAGTTTCATTAGTGATCATGAAGGTAGTAGAATATTGAAATTTAAACAGACCCATTACACAAAATCCATGAATAGAAAAATCTAGCAAAAATACTGTCGTGCAAATCTAGATTCTACAACATTATTAGAACTCCCTGCTGCTCTGCAAATAGATCCATGAGATGAATAATATGGTAAAGAAAATGGGGACTGATATGTTTTATGGGAAGGAAAACTATTCCTGTTCAAATTATTTCAAATGCAGAGACTTGATAGTTTTTAGTGAAGGAAATATTTCTGAGCTTAGGTTATCATAACCTTTTTTATAGAGAGAACCACAATGTATGAAGCTATATTAGAATTTTATAGGTTATATGCATTGTAGATGTAGATGTTAGAAGTGGAAGAAAACATTTCAAGTATTAGCAAAAGATATCACTACAAATTTTTGCAGTGTACAAAGGTTTTATCTAATATGTAGGCAATAAAGGCTTCTTTATATGACTTCAACAATAATATCACTTGAAACAATAGATTTTCTATTATGTTGAATAAAAAATATTTGGTCACGTAAAGTCATCCAGTCAGGGAAAAATTTGACTTGTCGTATTTTCCACCCACAATAGACTCAAATGGAGGAGCCTTAGAATAACCCCATCAACAAACACAACAAGATGATAATCTCCCTCCTTTGTAGAGCTCAAATACAAAAGCAATAAGTTAGAGGTAGAGAGCAGCGGCACATCAGTATGCAGATTCATGATATCTCGAGGAGACCCCTTACCTCCACCCATGAGACCCTTGCAATAGTGTCTCTATCCAGGCCCTTTTTACAATCACATAAGACACCTTCCTTCCCACTGATCAAGGTCTCTACAAAGAGCACCCTATATGCACAAGATCGGATCTTCCAATTTATCCAAAGTTCTCCATCAAGGGATTATTCACTTTAGCTTCAGATGGTAGGAGATATTCATCCACTGGTAATATAGTTTTAGAGGCCAACATTTTCTCCTAGTCCTCCTTAATTACTAGGTGATAGCTCCTCCAAACATTGATCGTTTTCTTTAGGAAACCTTCAATCAAGATATTTTTCCTGATTCTCAAGTTCTTGAGAGGGACCTTTTCTTCTTTGGGACTCTTTTCTTTGTAAAATTTTATATATTAGATGAAGAATTTGACCCTTTAGGTATCTGACCTCAGAAGTTAGAAATGCATTTTATAGGAGCTACACTCATGCTCCTACTAAACACTGTTTATGATGTACCTTGCAGTCCATTAGACCGATTTTTGGTGATTTAATTTTTTAAGCTCTATGTTGCATCCTTCCACTTGAAAATCTCTAGGGAGATTGGGCAGAGGCAAGATAGAGCTCGAGGAAAGGTTGGATTCCAACCTGAGCACTAGAATATTAATCACATCTTTACACTCTAGACTACAATTGAGGAAGCCCAACATTGCTCCTGAAAAGTTTATTTTTGTTTCATAGACTTTCAAAAAGGCTTTTGACTCTGTCCCCATAGATCCTTTATTCCACATAATCATAGATATTGGCATACTCATATATATTGGCTTCAGTCTTACTGTTCTTCTTATTTATAGTTTCAGTGAATTATTGTTTGTTCGTGTTCCAAGAACTTTATTCTGGGGGTATGGTATTTAGGTTTTATCTAGATTCGATGCTTCAAGTTTATTTGGATCCAAAAATATGTGGATATTAGGCTCTCTTGTAGTGTTTTGTGGTATGCAATGTAGTGTGGGTTTTCCCATATCTTGAATTCACGATGCTGAATGGAAGTTTGAACCCCTTAAGAAGTATTGGCTAACAACTTTTTTTCTTTCTACCTATAATATCCATGGATTAGATAAGCCTAGGAAGTCCATGAATTTATTTGAAGACATAATCCATTCAATGCAAGAGAACTTCCCTCTTCTATGTAACTACAAAATTATATGAAAACTACCACTAGTGCACTTCTCAAAATGCCATAATTAAGAACAAAAATCCAATAAAAAAAGAAAATATATTACATGGAGTAAGAATGCAGTATGTTGAGAAATATCGTCCTTAATCTCAGAAAAGTATCTCATTCTGCTACTTCAAATGATAGGATATCAACAAATTCAATTCAAGAAAATTCTGGAATTCAAGGAATACATATTTCACCAAATCATAGAAGACATGGATCTTGGAAATCAAGACTCTTCCTTAAAACATTGGGTTGAGAGAAGCCAACAGTTGTCATGTCTTTCATAAATTTTTATGTTTAGTAACCAAACTAGTATACTAGTTGTTTTCTTAAGGTTGTATACCTGTAAATTTTTTTGGGATGTATACACTATTGATATTTGCAACTGTTGATATTCGCAAACTGTTGATATTTAAAAAAAATTATATTTATAAAATGCTGATATTTGCAAACTGTTGATAAATAGTTTTCATTCAAATATTTTCAAAATGATTTTTGCATATAGATTTTTCGATGATTCCTCTTCAAATTCAAGGGATTTTCACATGATTTTTTTCCTTTTTTCAGCGACAGTGTAAAGAGGCTTCCTTATATGACTTCAAAAACAATATCACTTGAAAAAATAGATTTTTTGTTATGCTGAATAAAAAATATTTGATCTTACAAATTCATCCAGTCGAGGCACAATTCGACTTGTCAACTTTGCCACCCACAACAGACTCAGATGGAGGAGACTTAAAATAAATCCCATCAACCTACAATAAGATAATCACCTCCCTCCTTTGTATTCCTCACACATAGAAGCAATAATTTATAGCTAGAGAGCAGTGCAACCTCAGTATGCAGATTCATGAGATCTCGAGGAGACCCCTGACCTCCACCCATGAGACCCTTGCAATAGTGTCTTTGTCCAGGACCTTTTTACAATCACATATGGCAACCTCCTTCCCACTGATCGAGGTCACTACAAAAAGAAACCTATATGCACAAGATTAGATAAACCAAAACATCAGATATTCCAATTTATCCAGTCCTCCATCACGGGATTCTTCACTTGAGCTTCAGATGGTAGGAGAGATTCACCTACTGTAAATACAATTTTAGAGGCCAAAAATTTCTCCTTATTCTCACTAATTATTAGGTGATAGCTCCACCAAACATTGATCACTTTCTGTAGGAAACCTTCAATCAAGATATTTCTCCTGATTCTCAAGTTCTTGACAGGGACCCTTTCTTCTCTTGGACTCTCAGCTTTGTGACATTCTATATCTTAAATGAAGAATTTTACCCTCTAGGTATTGGACCTCAAAAGTTAGATATTCCATTATAGGAGTTGCACTTATGCTCCCACTACATATTGTTTCTGATGTACCTTGCAGTCCATTCAACCTATTTGTTGTGAATTGCTTCTTGAAGTTATATGCTACATCCCTCCACCTGCAACTATTTAGGAAGATTTAGAAGATGCAACATAGAGCTAGAGGAAATGATGGATTCCAACCTAAGCACTAGACTATTAATCACATCTTTACACTCCAGTCCATAATTGAGGAAGCCCAACACTGTTCCTGGAAAGTTTACTATTGTTTCGTAGACTTTCAAAAAGGATTTTGACTTTGTCCCAGTAGAGGCTTTATTCCACATACTCGGAGATATTGGCATATCAGAAACCCTTTTGTCAACCATTATGAACTTTATATGATTAAATACTTGGTCATATATGCACCAACACATGGGCTATAAGATTTTATCCTAAGTATCAAGTGGGTAAAAAAAGGTTTCCCCTTGTCCCCTACACTATTTGGATCTATATTGACAAGTTGGAGTCCTTTCATGAGCACATCCAAGATGCCAATGGCCCTTTTCTGTGATCTTCATCAATTGACTGTCAACCTAGGTAAAAACCAAAGTCATCATCTTCAATGTGTTGAAGAAAATTCTCCCTGATCACCATTTCTTTCTCAAAGGAGAGGAGATCGAGATAAAAAAATCATACACTTATCTAGGGGTACTATTCATGAGAACTTACTTTATTTTGCAACATGAACTTCAGCCTTGAACAACCAAGGGCTATGGGTCCTTGGCACTTCTTGAGAGGTAGTGTTTCTCAAATATTTTTCTAGACATATCTACCAAGATGTCACTCATGCACACTCTTGTTACAACCCAGAGTTCTAAATGGTTCCAAGGTTTGGGTACCTAGTTTACTAGAGCTTAATTGGTCTTCTATAAAGAGAGTATATATCATCCTCCTTTGTCGCATTGTTCAATGCAAATAGCCAATTCCTCAACCCATCATCCTTATAGTGTTTGTAGCTCACCCCTTCCTACTTGAGACAATGTTTTGTCTTGTCCCTCTTTTACACTATGCTCAAAAATCCACTGATACAACAAAGGGGCATGATTGGTATCCATACTTGGCCTTTTTCTCATCAGAGTCCATTGCAACAGCTACTCCTTTGGCTTGATCTCTTTGATTCAATTAGTATTATAAGGGACCAAATTAATCCATTCAAATATTACTTATATGCACCTGACCATATCTTACCAACCAAATAAAAGATGAAAAAAATCACCCAAGAGGATATCTATAGGATGTAAAAATTAAAATGTACAAAGTAACAAATTAAATTATGTAAAAATTTGAATCACAGATGCTTCACTTTATAGGATAGTTTGAAGGCCTTAACCTATGAATGTTGTGTTGCTTAATGTTTGATTATAAGGACTGAAAAACAAATACAATCTCCATCATGTTCCAACTTTGTGGCTATCTCAAAATACTTTTCAAAAATAAAATTACAACATACTGTCACAAGGAGATTACTCATGATTAAACAGATCAGACTTGACATCTTATATTAACAGTTTCCTTTTACATGATGCCACTCTTCTCCCCAAGGAGATTACTCACAGTTTAACAGATCAGACTTGACATCTTCTATTAACATTTTCCTTTTACATGATTCCAGTCTTCTGCCCATTACTATAGCTGCCCAAATATAGTAAGAGCTTTGAACTATACGTAAATATTAATAGAGACTAGAATAATTTGGTTTCCTTGTAGGGTAAGGAGGAATGGGAGTAAATACCTCATGTTCATGTCAAGTTTACCGGGATTCAAAGCGGGCGACTGTAGAGAGATAGGGTCTAAGAGGGTGGTCTGGGGTGAATGCAAGTGACGTGTTGGAATTGCAAGGGTTATTTGGGCCAAGTTAAACTCCCTTAGTGGGAAAATAATTGTATTACAAATATATTCTGTTATAATTTACTTAGTCTCCAACATGTGGATGAAAAGTAAAATATTATTTGAGAGAGAGAGAGCTTGAACTAGCTACTATCTAGTTGTTACAAAGTAAATTATAAAAGGCTAGCCTCTCATCTCTTTCAAGTTGTTGTTGAATTATGAGATCACTCTATGCCATACTAGAACATTTATTTTGCAAACACCTTTAATACATTGTGCGGCTTGGCATTTTCTATTTTATCCTTTCTTGGTTTATGTTGTAAAGGGTTTTAATAAGATAATACATAGAAACCCCCTTTACCAAAGGTTCAATTCTAGAATAAGTTATTTTTTTGGTAAATATAATAAAATTTCACTCATTTGGGCTAATTATAAGTACACTCTTCAGTGAATTACAACCTCAATTATAGCTCTTAGAGTTATATTAGGTAACCCTAAAAAAAATGGGGACTAATTAATAACCCATTAATGGTGTATAATAGATGACATTAATGACCACTAAGGGATCACTAAGTCAAAAATAACCACCATAAATCTAACCTAGGGAAACATTACAAGAATGAATATGTTTCTAAAATAGAAAATAACACAAAACTATTACAAGTTAGATTAAGGTTTTGTTATCACCCAAAATTGTGAGGCCTCAAATGTAATGTTTCGAATGTATGTGGGTGCTTAATCCTTATTTCTCTTGCTTATGCTTGATTCATGTCCACTTGAGGAAGGGGTGGAGGGGATGCTTGGGCTCAAATTCAGGATGCTTTGGAAAAGTTTTTCAAGCACAAAAGAGGTTTTTCTGTCCTGTTTGAGACTGCAATGAAAAACATGCAAGGAAGTGAGACCTTTTGCTCTATAATAGCAGGTTTTGACTTTTAGGATCTATCGAATAAATTTAAAACTTAGAACAGAGATCGTACAATCAAATTTAGTGCCTCATGAGGGGGCAAGGAGTTGAATAAAGAAGAAAAGCAATTAGAGGATTGTATTGAAACTAACTAGCTAAGTTGACAACCTGATTTCAACTAGAAAACAAGAAAATCAATAGAGAAAAGTGAGCCTTCGCACACACACATGAACATGAGTCCACCACCAAAAAGGTTCAAGTCTTTCAATTGATGAAAATAATTGTAGATCAGTGTCTAGTCAATATAACTTATACAGATATACTATAACAACGCTTGAAATCAGTTTGCTATATCAAAGTGAGCTATAAGCATAGCCACAATATTCAGATGCACCTACAGTGTGGGATCAGTCTCATGCAACAATGAACATAAAAACAAAATGTCAAATATAGAATTATGAGAAAATATAGGAAGAAGGATGAAAAATGCTAAAGCTCCTTCCAATGTTCAAAACTGTTATAATCTTTACAAGCACATTGTTCATTGAGATTTGGGATTAGCACCATTCTGAAGCTTAGAAGAGTATGAGTAACTCCCTGGAGTCAGCCCCACATGCTTCCATAACAACATCCTACAATGAATGATTGTAACTCTTTAATGAGCACCTTTTTTACGTAATAACCTATGCATGTGCCATCCTTGGAATAACACATAACCTTACAAAAAAATGCACCTCCCTTAGAATAATTGGTGCAACTTCAATTTTAACACTACTCAGGAATCTCATCAGACTTGTTTCTGTAACTCCCACTTGAGAATCCTCACGTAAGTATTAAGTGCTTGATGTGACTGGCAATCAACGCGATATAAATACACCCTCTCTCCACTGGAAATAGCTACTTTATTTCCATCAAAATAGGTCTGGAGATGGCAACGCTCTTCTCTGTTGTCGTAACAGTAATTGCAATCCCCAAAACAACTTTCATAAATTATAATTGATATGCTCATATTCACTATGAATAGGATGTGTAATCACTGTCACATTTAATATCAATCTGGAGATTCCCTACAGGTGGAAACAAAGCGTTCAACGGTCATAAAAGTCTCTTGAACAAAGCTCGCTATGCCTACTTCACTTCCTCAAAAGTGTGCATTTTCTAGTTAAATGAATAGCACAATTGCACATCTCAGGTCTGGACGTGAAATAATCACAAGGACAACCAGGTATAAATAATTGGATGAATGGTAGTGTTATCACTGTCTATACCCTCCATTATCTACCCAATATAGAGTTATCATTGCAAGTGTAGGCAACATCATTGTATGCTATGTACCGTAAATCCATCTTCGAGGATTGAATCTATATATGTACATATGACTATGAATTGAATAAAATATTTAATGACATTTTCTATCATGCCATCACTGTTGGGATTTTTCAATCTTTTCCTCTTATTTATTTATCGTGTGGCACATATTATTTATTTGTTGACTCTGACTCGGTTTCATTTCCAAGCTCGTAACTTTCAATGTATTCATACTAAACATTTGGTATAATCACGAGTCTAAAATTCTATATGGAAGAATCTTGCTGTGGTTGATGATGGAAAAACCCAATCTGGTTGGCGATGGAAATTGAGGAGAGACAAACTAAATGAGGAAGTGAAGGCATGATGAAGATGTTTGTTTGATGGATTTTGGACCTAACAAGATGAGTCACCTCCAAAGATAAGTAATATGTTACCTAAACCAATATTGAGTGCATGTGATGTAGAGGTTATTAGGGGACACCAAACATGGTTGCAAAGCATAGTGATCATTCAAGTTTATTAAAATGATGGTTTTGACTTTTAATGGTCATGGTTTTTTGCTGATTCTATTTCTAGATACGATTAATATGCCAAGGAAGAAGTCCCGATGAGACAAGAAGTTGAGCAGTGTATTATTAAGACTAGATTACAAAAAAAAAACATAAAGAAACGAAACAAAGTAGTGCTTGCATTCATAGGATAAATTTTTTTTCCCCATTGAATAGATCAAAATATATACTAAACTAGTGACAGACCAATGGTCTTCGAACTACTTCAATCCTTGATATTTCCTCAACTAACTCTTTATTTGTATGTGTATTTAGTCATCTGAAACAATGTTTTATAGGCTATGAATTGTCAAAAAAATATGAGTGATTTTGAAGCCTGGAAGAAAGCCAAATTTTGTATTATAATAACCTCTCCAACTAAAGGTTTTAATAGGATTATTGTTGGATGCATCCATCCATACATTGAACAAAAATGCAGTTTGAAATCTATCCTGACTTCCAACCTTAATCATTGACTCAATTACTCTTGTTTATCTTTGTAAATATCTGAAATGTCTATGTTAAATTTTATTAAAATTCAGGTCAGTAATAGGAAATGTGAAAAAGGAAACTCCTGTGCTAATATGTAAGTTGAGAATAAGAGAGAATCCAATGAAGAGTACATTGAGATCAACTTAAATATGTATCACCAAACACATTTTTATTTTAAGAGATGTATTCATGTTTAGATACTTTTTTCATAAATTAAGGAAAATTTAACCTCACATAAACTGTCCTAAGTCCTGAAAATTGGTTGGTCTACATTCAAAATTAGGCCAATAGGATGAGACCTGAACAATTCTCCGAGAAAAAACTTGTAAGTTTTGTTGCTTGCCCCATTTACTAGAGAGGACCCTTAAAGAGGCTAGAAATATTGTTGATCTATATCAATATTAAAATTTCCTCACTAAGATATCATTGCCATAGGTTTTAAACTGGTTAAAATGCTCACCAGTCATTACATATTCTGGAGCAGCATAACCATATGTTCCCAGAACTTGAGTTGAAACATGGGTGTTCTTTCCCTCAAGTCCATCTTTTGCTAGTCCAAAATCAGGTAGCTTCGCATTTTATTCCTTCACCAAGTACATATCTCTCCATAAAGACTTAAGAGAATCCAAAGTGTAACACTAAGCCATCTCATAATTTTGAAGTTGTAGGTACAAAATGAATCCAGCAGAATATTGGATGTTTTAAAATCCTGATAAATCACTGGTCTTTCAGCCCCTCCATGAAGAAATGCTAGACCTTTTGTTGCACCCAATGCAATTTTCATCCTGATAGACTAGGGGAGTGGTAGGGAACCTTCTGAATGCATAAGGGAAGTACCATTGGACATCAAAGGTATAAATATATTTGGACTTATTATATTTAAAGCATAATAAGTTGTAGGCTTTGTCAAAGAGGGAAAATGACACAAACTTGTTCAGGGTTTCTGAGGAGATCCAATTCTCTTTTAAATTTAGTCCCATACCATACCACATAAAGACGTGGGTCCAGGGTATAGGTCTTAATACACAAATCAATGTCATGGCTTCATCATTAACATGATATCAAACTCTTATCAACTCTAACCGAGTTACTCATTTAAACAGTGGCATGGACCTTGATCTAAGCACCTAATTTTTTTAGAAAAGACATAAGTGAACCAATGTAGAAAAGTTCAAGATTACAATTCTGAAAAGTGAAAATCCAATACTACAAATAAATCAACCAAAAATAAAATTCAAAGAGCCATAATAAAGATAGTGCCATGACAGAAAGACTTGCCCAAGACAATACCTGAAAACAAATTCAATAACTAAGTTGTACAAAGAAAATTTGTAAAAAATACATACATGTAAAATTAAACCTAATGGAGAAAGGATATAAATTTGGAAGCACCGTAGCCTACAAATTCTCTCATTTTACCTTCTTTTATCATACACTTGACATAAAAGTTAGATCCATCCAAATGTGTCAAAATTTTTGAATTCTTCACTGCTTTGAAACTTGTAGTTGAGTGTCTTTATCATTTATGTTGAGTGGGTAGATCTAATCATTGTTTTATCATTGTGACTTATGTAAATCAAATCCTTACACTAAAAAATTGCATTTATATACTCTAATGGAGCCTTTAAGTATCATTTTAAGAAATACGTTGTAGTATCCTGTAAGTGCCTACACACTTTTCTACTTCATTGCTTCTAGGTACAGATCCTATGCTAAAAAAAAATTAATATCATCCTATATTTTGTAAATATGAGTTCATGTCTCTGACATTCAAATAACATATTAAATTTGTGGATTCTGCTACCTCAGTTTCCATCATTCAAGTAAAGAAAATTCAGGTTCCTATGGTGATTATGGCAGTGGTTGTTTGCAGACAAATATGATATATATGTCTGAAAAGTATGAATGGACATAGACATGTATGTCTTGACATATTGACAAACAACTTCAAAAATATTATAGAATCTGTATTACATGACATTCTCAACAGACATAAGTCCTTTAGGATGAATGTGGCAATATATTAAACATTCATTTGATCTCTTAGTGTATAATGACTGTCTAAGCATATATTCTATCACTTAGAGGTGACAAAACTGTTTGGTCTCTCAATAAAAATCTTGGCACACTTATAATATCTTCATGATGTAATGGGTGTGGTGTCTTTGTGACTATAGTGAATGTAACTCTTTGGATAAGATCTTTACATTATCTCAAACTATCTTATAATGGAAGTATTAGAACGTGTATGAAGGACAAAACTCAAATTCATGTGATGACTATCTCGACACCCATGAGATAAGCTCAATTTTTGTATGATTCGACATTCATTATCAACACTTTTACAAAAGTAGAATATTCAACATGCAGACTTGACACTCTTATGAAGAAGGGTTAACATAATAGTGGCATATCCATGGAATTTCATGTTCTATGATGATAGACTCAGTATATTGAAGTGGTGATTTCATCACAAAATTCAAGGCATAAAAATCCAAACCATCATAATAAGCACGCGATCCAAATTCCACTTAAAATACATCAATGTTTAAGGTCTTAGAGGAGACTAAAAACCGCCAAAATATATTCTTTAACAATATGGTTTTTGGAAGAATAAAAATACCTTTCTTAGAGTGGGAAATCCTCTCCTATGTCATTGGCTTGAGAAATAATTCTCCTTTGTATCACTGTATTAAGAAACAATGCTCCTCTATGTCACTGCCTTGAGGAACAATACTCATGTGTGTTGCTAGATTAAGAAACACTGCTCCTTGTATCGCTAGGTTGAGGAAAAATGCTCCATCATGCATAGAATATACCTTAAGGGGTCTCAAGGGACATAGAAACTTGGTATCATTTTGAGAAAGGTCAATCAAGTTTTGCAGGGTGAATTCAGATACTTTTTGTTAGGTGGCACCCTATGGAAACAAGATACTAGGTGGAATAAAAGTGGATTGTAGTGGCTAATACAACAATTAGAGATGAAATGGTAGGACCTATAAATATCTTAGTGTTTCCCATGAATATCTACCAAATCATTTGTAATTAGTGTTCTTTCATTGTATATTCTTTCTACCACAAGGGTACCACTACTTAGAATTGTGGAATGTTGAACTACATGAACTCCCATTTACTGATCTTGGTTGAAAATTAAGGAAGGACATAAAGGGCATATATTGTAAAAGGGGATTACCTCTCCACTTTAGAATATGATGCCGATACGATATAGATCTTTCATGAGAGTATCCATGAAAAAAGGCTCTGCATGGAAGTTTTCTGCAAAGGGTGATCAAAGTCTAAAGAATATGGATCCTCAATCAACTTTTGAATTAGTTCTAGACTCGGTATACTAGTCATCATCCAATTGTTACCAACAAAGACTGTCTATGTGATTCAAAATCTGGCGAAAATCAACTTTGGAAGATGATGAATCCTATAGGGGTCACCCTTGGGGTGGGTAACGTGTCCTTTTCACTGATATATCATTATGAGACAGGATTTTTCTATTGATCAATTATTTGATTAAAAATTGCAACAAAATTGAATGTTTGCGACAAAACAAAAATATACCATTTCTTGATAAAAGACACTACTGCAACCATTTCTAACCTGAAAGTGTTTTTGTTTATTTTGCAGCCCCAGTTGGAAAATGGAGACAAAGAACATTGTGGCATTTGTTTTAATCCACACTAGAGTTTTGGAGACAACTTAATCTCAGGAAGTTCTAATATATTTTTTCGAACTTGTTGGATGGTTTTTCTCTGGGAAAACTTGCAGTCTTACTGCCTCCTTCAACTCTTGATCATCTAGCTAAGTAAGCTATAGTCCATTTGTTTTTCAATATAAATATTAAGTTCTTAGAATTTCAAGTGAATGATACTGTTAGTGGTAAGATATTTTTACTCATTGGCATCTGACATATGCTCTTTTATGCATCTTAAGTTTTTTCTTTCTTGAAGCTGGGCTCTAGCCTTGATTTGATTCTAGTTTTTTTTTTTCATATATAGGTTCATTACAAATAGATTATCCTATGCTCTTTGAGCTTTATAATGTCGCAACATAACGTAGATTGCATTTTGGAGTACTTGAGTTTACTGCTGATGAGGGCATGCTTTACATGCCATACTGGGTATGTGATCCTTTGTTTTTCCTGGCATGTTTAACAGATAATCCAACTTGTGTCAAAACTTTGAAGAATTTTTTAGGAGATTTTTCTAATATGTATCGTGTTATATTTAGATAATGCAAAATATGTTGTTACAAGAGGGAGATATTCTTAAGGTGAAAAATTCCACACTTCCAAAAGGAACTTATGTGAAATTTCAACCTCACACAAAATATTTTCTGCACATCTCCAATCCTAAGGCTATGTAAGTATTTCATCTGTCATAGTCAAGGACGGTTTCAATCTCTACTGGTCTTCTCAAGGACGGTTTCAATCTCTACTGGTCTTCTCAGCCCTTACAATTAATTTTTGGCCTCTCATCTATTTTAATTCACGATAAGCTTCATAATAAGAAAAACACAATAATAAGCTTCATAACTGAGCTTTTAAATTTCCTAAAAAAATTCTTGGAAACTTTATAAGTTTGATTCAATATGATTTTAAACATGAGAGAATAGATCCTGATACCTATTCTCCAAGTTAGGTGTCAATTGATGATAAAAAAGGTATGAAAATGACAAATTATGAATTCTAAAGAAAAAGGGTGTTAAGGAACCTGCTCCCACCCAAACATATTTCCTATGGATTTATTTTGCAGATGAACACCGAGGTTTGGAATCCAGAGGCGTCATCCACATTTGCATTCGTTGCTTGAAAGATCAACGAATAGACATGTCTAGATAAATGTGTGCTCATTTAGATGATGCAAAATATGTTGTTACAAGAGGGAGATATTGTTAAGGTGAAAAATGCCACACTTCCAAAAGGAACATATGTGAAATTGCAACGTCACACAAAATATTTTTTGCACATCTCCAATCCTAAGGCTATGTAAGTATTTCATCTATCATAGTTCAAATAATTGCAATGGAATTTTAATGGAAGTTATGTGATAGCTGATGATTTTGGTTGCTCCTTGAATTTCCTTTAACAAGTTTACAACTGCATGTCTCAAGAAAGTTATGTATACACAGGTTTAACTTTATTTTTTACTATGTAGATTGGAAACAACTTTAAGGAAATTTTCCTGCTTAACTACAAATGAAAGCATCATGGTAATATTGACACTATTATTTAGATGTTATTGACACCAAGCCAACCTCTGCCATATCAATAATTGAGACAAATTGTGAACTTGATATTGCACTTCCTCTTGAGACAAAGTGTATCCACAGCCTGTTGTACTCCATTGAGCAGAAGTACTGCATCTGAAGGTATGCTTATTAAATGATATTTTATTTTTCTATCAACTTTCATTCGTAAAAGAAAACCAGGGTATCCAAGTTTGCTTTGTATAGTAACCTAGATTACAATATAGTCATTTAGACCAATCCTTCAAACAATGGTGCGGCTAATGATACCTTATGGTATGCAAATGCATCCACTTAGATTGGAAAGTATGTAGTGTATTTAAAATGATGCAGGTAATGTCGGAATCAAATAGCAAAGAAAATTAAACAACAAATTCAACTTTTTGTAATTTCTCAAAATAAAAAAACAACAAAGATAGATACCAACCTTTGTAAGCTTTGGACTGATGTTGAATACTTGCTTCAGTCCATCATCTGTAATTTTCAAGCACTCCACTATAGTCAATTTTCATAACTCACCTTGAGACCTTTCAACAAGTTTTAAGAGGGCATCATCAGTGAGCCTTTCCATGTTTAGAGGTTAGGTCATTAATATGTTTAATCTTACATCTATTTTAAGGATGCAAGCTGTGAATACATGGGCCCGTGTGATAACCATAGATTATTCATGAGCCTCATTGATCAGATCTCTTCCTCCGAGACTTTTTCACTAAGCCTCTCCTGAGGTCACCTCCTTTGTTCGCAAGTTTAGAATCTTCAAGGCATACTCACCTAACCATTCTTTCTTGTAGTAACTCACTGCACTAAGTTTCTATCACCTCTATCTTGCATAGCATATAGAGCATTGCTAGCTAAATTTTTAGAATATTTCGCCCACCGTTCAAGTGGACACTTCCATTACCCAAGGCACCAGTGGAATCATTCTTCCTGGAGTTTTCTGTTCATCAGAAAAGGTTATGGTGCAAAAACATTGAGAATGATCCCTCAGAGTAATATGATACATGAATCTGTGCTAATGGTAATGGTGCACAGCTAACTTCTAAGATTCATGTTACACCTACCTTTGACTTTTAGGAGATAGGCTTTGTTGATTACAGGTTTTCACTATGTTTTAAGGTTCATGTTACACCTACTTCCATCTTCCTCCATTTCTCCCACTAGGACTAGGAACCCTTCTTTCCTGCGAGTTTATCAACCAAATATACCTTCGACTATGATACCAGTTGTTAGAAAATTATACATTACTAATAAATGCAACACATAAAATATTCGGAAACACAAACGAAAAAATATATAAAACTAGAGAGAAATAGGTATACATGGTTCACATAATTTGGGCTATGTCCAGCTCGAACAACCAGTCCTTCCTTTCTATAATACAGTAAAATGAAGAGACACAACCTATAGTAGATTCCCCTGAAACCCCTGTCGGGGGGGGGATCCATAAAGTCGCAACTGCCCCCCTTGGACTCCCAAGCAACGTACAATGATGGGAGGCGTTTTTGGCCCATTAAGAATAGGGGTCGAGCGTTATGATACATCTAAAGAAAAAGATAATCATGCTCCACACCCAACATATCTCTCTATATCATCCCCCAACCATACATACTCTATCCATATATCTCTCCCTCCCTCTTCCTCTTTTTCTTTGTCTCTCTCCCTCTCTCACAAGTCCTTCATCGATTCCCTTTTCTCCCTTTCTCTTCTACCTCCCTCTGTCTCCACCCACCCCCACCCCTCTCTTTCCCCCTCTCTCCCTAACCTCTGTCCATCCTCCATCCATAGAATTATCACTCTATGTAATCAATAACATATGTAAGGTTTATATTATTATAATCCATATTAGCATTTAGGATGGCTTATGCTCTATTGGGTTAATATAATATATTGGAATAACAATAATAACAAAAATATTTATTATTATATCAAAAATAATATATAAAGAAAGACTTTCATTAATTAAAACGCATCTGCATAGATTATAGTTAGGAGATGACTTGACTAGACTAGGTCTAGTGATGAAAAAAATTCAAAAGAACTAATAGTTTAACGGAATCTATCTCAACTATTAACTAACTAACTAGTGACTTGAGACAAAATGACTATGTCACAGAATTCATGAGTACAAATCTTAAAGGTGCCAAAATTATGATTACATATTAGTATCTTGATTTCCAATTTGTGATTATAGACCCTATTAATTTTACATTGAAAGAATTCGTGGAGGAGACCTAGGGAAATTGAGAGAGAAACAAATACTTATTACAACCATTGGCCTATAGCCAACACATTGGGAGGTTCTTCATTAACTATGGGAACAAGTTTCAAGTAGATTGGGTTAGAAGACAAAGGTGCAAAATCCACGGATTTTAATTACTTTATCATGTCAAGAATGGTCACCTTGGGATTAGAAGGCAACTGCTTCTAGGAGTGATGTAATTTATCAAGACATATGTGCTTTACACATTACATCCGCCAAAATTGTTGGCCCCTTTAACACTGGCTCTCTAACAGAAATACATAAACACCCTAGCATCAAGCACAAGGGCTATGTTCAACAACACTATGGGTATTAAGAAAAAAACTAACAGTAATATGCACATTTTAGGAATATGCAAATTCTTTAGAGTACACACACATTGTTACAATGTGTGTGCATTCATTAAATTTAAATTTTCTTTGGCAAGATTGATTTCAAATTGTGTTTCCTAACTTATTGTTTTGGATTTAGTTTTAAATAAAAAGTGTACTCCCTTAAGCTACATAAACATTAAAACCTTAACTAAATTCTTCTCAATATCTCTATTTTCCAAGTTATCTTTAAATAAACTACAAAAACCTAATGTTAATAGAACCTGAGATACATATACCATCTTTTCTTTATACCATAATTACACTTGTACAAACTAATATCTGCAATCACTTTCGAAAAAAAACATTTGATTCTATAAACACACCCAGCCTCACATCAAACCATATAATCATAAGTTCAACATCATAATAACTTACATTAACACTACAAATTTAAAACACAATTTTACATTAAAATAAATTATACATTCTATATAATATTTCTCACTTCGAATAGCAAAAACTTATTAAAAATTCTAAAATACTATTATATAAAGTCTAAAAATACTGTTACATTCGAAAATCCCTTTACCCCAACCAAACAAACAATAAGTTAAATCCCATGCGTCATTAGGCTAACTACTACTATCGAGACAACTATGACTAACCGATACTCGTGCTTTCAATCCCATGGTTCTTTCCAGTCGCGGCTACTGCTGCCATTGTCTGGTTGGACCTCATCAGCGGTCTTTGATATTTCTCCACTGCAATCCCATGTTTCTTCCCACTCGCAACTACTGGTGCCATTATCTTGTTGGTCCTTATCAGGGGTATTTGCTGTTTCTCCACTGCATTTGTTAATGTGATTCTCCATTTCAGCTAATAATGACTCCGAAGGTTTCATTGGTAATGACGGGAAATGAGTACGGGAACTTGATAAAATGGCCCTGCATGCATTATGGAAATACGTAAGCCCCTCGAACTGTTGTATCCTTTGTTTGTAAATATACAGTACATTTACAGCATCTTCTCTGGGCATGCCGAAGAACGAATCCACGAGCTTTCCCATGCAAGTGTTAATGGCTGCACAGATATTGGGACAATCATTTACAAGTAAATTGAGGGCATATTGAATGAGAGAGTTCAACGCGACGTGGCTTCCCTGAGGAGTGCAGTCGATGAGGCAGCCAAGAAGTTGTTGCAGAGGTGGCAAATATTTCAAAACATTTTCCATTCCCAAATCCTCTATTTTCTGCGCATTTTGATTTTCGGTGACTATGTCATACCTGAAATACACGTTGCATAGCAGTCTCTGTTTCAAATAACACGAGTATGTGCGAACCCACATAACGCATTCCCTGAATCGGGGGCTGAATGGATCCTGGAATTGCGACATTTTAACGAGAGGGTTTATATGAAACTGGTACTGCAGATCAATAGGAGGGTAGTGATCACCTTCTGCACTCACCATTCGATGAATGATTGCCATAATTTTCAAAGCGACTCTCCAGCTCTCGGCGAACATTAACCGTATATTCAAACCATTCATTACTGGGATGTACATCTCGTCCTGTTTCTCCATTATAGAAAACAGCGCTACCACGTGGTCTTCCTCCGGAGGATTGTCGTTATTAACAGTCGCTCTAAGCGTTCTATAGATGACGTAAAAAGGGACTCTAATCCCCCCGGCAGCCATTCTCTTCAGTGTACCAGGTACCTGGTTTACCTCCCTCTTCACTGCATCAGCTACTTCACTTACCCACGATTGCGCCTCCATATCTTTCTGAATTCGATACACAAGAAACTAAAGCACGCAACAAAGATGGGCAGTATACAATGGAGAATCGTTGTTGAAACGATACTAATTATAATCTTCTTATATTCTCGCGATACGGTTTACCTAGCCGACCCAAAGAGCAAACCCCTAGAAATGGTGGGGTGTGGGGTTGTCCGTTTAGGTAAGTTGCGGCAAATAAGTAATTTTCGCTAGGCTTTGTCAGTCACATGTAATGAATGCCATTAATTTTATTAGTTTTTATCACTTTGAATCAAAACTTTTCAAAGCACGCGATGGGCAGTATACAAATGGAAAATCGTTGTTGAAACGATACTAATAATATTCTTATATCCTAGCGATACCCAAAAGCAAAAGCTTGCCTTATTTCCTGGGCAAAAGTACCAAGGTCATTAGACTTTGTGAAGTGTAATGAGATGTGGTCAAGGTAATTAATTTTTCATAATAAAATTAACGTTCTATCGGGTAGAATTAAACTTTTCACATTTTTATAGATTTTTAGTGAAACATATTTTTTTTGGAATTTTATTAGATGGAGATGCACATTTTTCACAGCATATTTTCTTTGTGGGATTGAGACTCATGTAATTAACACCATTAATTTTTGACAATAAAATTAATGTTTTTATCGCATCTAATTAAAACTCTTCACTTTTTTCAAAAGATCTAGTCAAATGCATTTTTTCACGTTATTTGCCAATTTTTCATGGGATTTGGTTAAATGAAAACACATTTTTTCAAGGGATTTGGTTTGACCCATATGAACATTTTTCACATCATTTCAAATCCACATTCTTGGCAAGGTTTAGTTAGATGTAATTAAGGCTATTACTTTTCCATAATAAAATTAATGTTTTTATCACATCTAACAAAAATCCTTCACTTTTTTCAAGAGATCTAGTCAAATGCTCTTTTTCACTGGATTTGGTTAAATGAAAATGCCCATTTTTCATGGGATTTGGTTAGACCAAACACACATTTTTTTTCAAGGGATTTGATTTGACCCAGATGCACATTTTTCACATCATTTCAAATCCACATTCTTGGCAAGATTTAGTTAGATGTAATTAAGGCCATTAACTTTTCATAATAAAATTAATGTTTTTATCACATCTAACACAAAAATCTTCACTTTTTTCAAGAGATCAAGTCAAATGTGTTTTTTCACCCGATTTTTTCTGAGATGCCTAACAACAGTGATCACATATTAACAAAGTCCTTCACATTTCTCATTTACACATATTACAACTAGTAATTCCACAAGATGTTGCAAAGAAAATGCCGTAAAGCATAGACCCAGAAGAATTGTGCGATATCAAATATCATTCAAGATAAAAATTTACAAACAAAATGTCATTCAAAGCTAGAAGATACGAAGAAATCAATCACTAGGCTCTTCCTATTCCAAATGAATCATTTTTTCATTATTTTTTAGTTTATGGGATTAGCCATAGTCAAGAGACATTAAGGGAAGTTCCTTTACTTGTTAGTGAATATGCCACCAACTATGCGAGTGGATAACAATTACTAGATAGTGTTGATCCTAACATATTAAAGGTTGTTGCATATTGCAAGCATTACACTGCCTATGATTTGGATAACCGAAATGGTGTTGATGGCTTCGATTTTAATGTCCAGGTATATTAGTTTATTACATAGACCATGTTAGGATACCAATTCAAAATGCATATATCCATATGCTATATAATTTATGCTCATGTAATTGATTTTGATCTCAAATATGGAATGAAAAAATCAGGTTACATAATAGGATGTAGATAACACTTAACTTTGGTTGTAAGTGGAAATAAAATAGTTTGGCAGTTCTTTTAAACAAAAATAAAGTACCATTAGTATTGGTTTATTATTGAAAAAACAATGTTCCTGGTATTTGTGATATAATGCATCTTTATGAAGTCATTTGACAAGAAATCTGTGATGAAATATGTTTAGTTCTATAATATTGGATCCATCCTTTTTCTATGATGTTTTAAAATCATGTTTTGGAAGATAAATGTGAACGAAATCGTTGATTAGTGTACCCTTTAACAATACCTTTAAAGTTGGAGGTTTTAAATCTTGATTTGATATATATTTAATAAATGGGATTTTTCTTCTGAGTTTTAGAAAGAGAGGACTGCTGCACTTCAAAATATACAAGATGAGGAGCAAGGGCCATCGGATAGTTGAAGGGAATTGACAACATCCGGTGGGCACTACGTTGCACATACTCGCTGAAAAGAATAAAAGATGAAGAGAAAAAAAATGCACCCACTCTCTGCATCGCCCACATCCACATCATAGTTTTCATTGTGACAATAAGATGTACAAGATTCACAGTGCCAAAATAAGGGTGTGGTTACGATGTTACTGTGTGAAGAAAAACTGGTTCAATTTCTTCTCTTTCATTTCCTTCATGTTAACAATTGTTTTTAAGTACACATAACAAAGGGCTGCAACATGTAATGTATTCTATCACTCACATGCAACAAAGAATGCACTAGTTCCTATCATTTAGAGTCCATTCATGTTGGTTGACTACAAATTCAAGGATAAAAGGTGCAATGGGACTTCAAGTTTCACACAAAGGATACAAAAGGGACACATAATTGTATTATGGAAATCAGGACATGACCATAAGAAATGAATGCAATACTGATAAACGAAAGTAATGAACACAATAAAAATAACGAGGAAAATTGTTATAGATTGATTACTTTCTTTCCGAAGTATATATGTAAGAGTTTCAAACATGTACCCAACCGTGATGGGTATCTTGGTGAACTCTAGGCATAATGAGCTCTAGATGAAAATCATACTATAAAAAATTATATTTGCAATGAAAATTTTCAATGTATGGAAGAAATTGTATTTGCAAAGGAAAACCTAGAAAATATTTGTGGTGTGTATTCTAAGATCCAACACCTATGGACGTAATTTTTAAAAACTAGAAAATGAAGTTCATTTTCACAGACATGAATATGCCTTGTAACAACAAGTAAATATGTAACCTTGAATAACAGGTATATGCCTATTGGTATTGAACCTTGCTTTAATAAACCTCTTTGCAAATATCTGAGAAAATTTTTGTTGTGTCCTCGTGGAAATATAGTATTTTCTCACTTGCACAATTTAGAACACATGAGCATGTGTGAATACAAAAATTATCACACACACACAAGTTATAACTTAGAAAAATTGATATATTGGCACATACACACTAAAACATGATAATTTTACTCTTTGGACGACATAAGGCCAATTTTACAAAATATCCCATGGAGAACTATTTGGCTCATGTCTAATATGAATGAGATTTTAATGACAAGAACAAATAATTAGAATATTGTAATGGTTTGCAACTTTTGAGAGCATCAATCTCATGGTTGCTTCTCTAGGAATAACCATACACTAAACTGAGTTGATTCTAACATAATAGAAGTGATGAAAGCCGTAGTGAAAGTTGATGTATGAATGTTCTTAAATCGGTTGAAATTTTAAAATAACATAAGGACTAATGAGGGACTTGTATTTCGCATTTAGGAAATAAATATCACGTGAAATTTTAGGTGTTGCAAGGTAGGCATGGGTATCTTTATTATTATACCCCCAACACTCGAAAAATTGTGTTCATTTTTCTACTATGTGCTCATTTTCTACACTTCTGGATGCTGAGATAAATATAAACGATTATACAAGCACTAAACCTAAATTACATTTTTGTTCGGTAACGATGTTTCAAATTTCATATGTCACAACATGCAAAGTTTTTAGTGTCTCGAATATGAAAAGAGAAGTGAATATCCACATATTCAATCTCAAGGACGGTTTCCATCTCTACTGGTCTTCTCATCCCTTACAGGTAATTTTTGGCCTCTCATCTATATTAATTCATGATAAGCTTCATAATAAGAAAAACACAATAATAAGCTTCATAACTGAGCTTTTCAATTTCCTAAAAGAATTCTTGGAAACTTTGTAAGTTTGATTCAATATGATTTTAAACATGAGAGAATAGATCTTGATACCTATTCTCCAAGTTAGGTGTCAATTGATGATAAAAAAGGTATGAAAATGACAAATTATGAATTCTAAAGAAAAAGGGTGTTAAGGAACCTGCTCCCATCCAAACATATTTCCCATGGATTTATTTTGTAGATGAACGCCGAGGTTTGGAATCAAGTTTCTCCATTCGATTAAGTTTTATATTTATGTTTTTCGTGTGAATTGGTTTTTAGATTAAAAATACATGTTGATCATAAGAATTGTGTTTTATATGTAGAGTTCTACATCAATTAGTTTGAAGGATAAATGCTTCTTGGATGACTGTAGCATTTTTGGATTTCGTTGACGTTTCCATTCCGTGCTTAAGTGGAGATATCAATCAATTTTTTGTGCAGATATTTGAATGTTGAAGACATATTTTATTGGATGAATTTCAGTATCTCCTTTTTTCTGTAATTTTTAATCGATTATTATGGGAATGTGTGAGAACCTGTTCATGAAATAATTGGAAAATATTAGAATTCCAATGTAAATGATCAAGTCCTGAGGATCTAGTGTTTCTCATATATTTTTAATGTAGAATTGGAATTCGGATTTGTGTTGAGCAAGATAATGAATGAAACAAAGGATTGAATTAAATCCTCAGTGATTTGTGTTGACAGTCAAATTAAAATTAGAAACTCCTATAGTTGAGTGATAGCATTTTCCAAATCTCTACATTGAAACAAGAGACCAACACACTTCGAATTATATACTCGATTTCCTTATAAGCATAGGTGGCATTCAAACACTGAGTAACAATGGCATTGATTTGATTTCGAATTGTTTTCAAAAGCATAAAGAGAATTGTCATACATGTGTCATTAATTATAATATTATAATTCAATTTTTTAATGGTTTTGGGGGGTTTATATAAGCTTGTGACACACTGAATCTAATTCTGAATAATAATAGAGTCAAAAGTGAAAATTTTCCATCCAATTTTTGAGATGCATCAGACCTAAATAATTGTGTGTAAATTCAATTTCCGTAAAAATGTGTTAGTATTTCCAATTTTGTGATTGAGTAGAAGTGGTATTTACTAAAAGTTAAAATGTTGGTAGCTTACTTTTTGGGAGTAAATCTATAGTGTTGTGTGTGTTAAGGTTTGTTGGGTTTTTAATTGATTATTTTTAGACTGGTGTTACCTTAGCGATTTGCAGTGCGAGTTATTTTCATCAAAGAGCAAGTTATAGGTTAATTTAAATTCCAGATTGCTTGAGATTAATTTGTTGAAATAAGTGAAGCAATTAGGTGGGTTTACAATTAGAGTAGAATAGCATCATCATTTTCTTGATTGATTTTTCCTCATTGTATTACCTTGTGTGATTAAGTATAATTTTGTAAGTCTGCCCTTTCTTTCATAGAAGCTAGGGTTTGGTGAAGTAGACTAAAAGTCATTTTACAGGAGTGTCGAAGAATTTCAATTGTAGAAAGAAAAGTTGAGTTGTTCATTCCATTTGATTAGGTGTGTGCATAACTCCTTAGTTAGCATTTATTTTGATTATTGCTTAAAGTGTGTGTGGAGCTCCTATTAGCATATTGCTTTCAATTTCAAGAAGATATGAATGCAAGACTAGTTTTGAGATTCCAGTTTGAAGTTTGTTTATATCAAGTTTTGTTTGAGTAGATTAAGGTTTCCAATTATTTATTTAAAGTTCAAATTTCATCAACAATAAAATTAGGGTTTTAATTTCCTTTAAAGAGCAGACTTGGATTGATTAAATAGAGATCTTAATTTTTAAAATTTAATTTAATTATTTGTCTTGATTCCCTTTTCAGAAGTTTTTTATTCACAAGCATTTGTATATTTTATTAATTATTTGATCATTATAAATGAAACATTAAAACTCTGACCTACAAACTGAATCAAGAAGTACAATGCAACTCGTGTCTATGAGCCCGAGTTGAAAATTAATATTAAGAGCTTTAATTCACTAATTAAAAATCTCGTCGGTTCTTATGGAAACTTCCATTTCACCTCACTATGCCTCATGTTTTACTTTTTGTAATTCATCAAGTCATGAAGAATACACTCCATTCTCTTTATGTTCATCTAATGTATTAAGCTTTTAATTGACATAAGATAGTGGGGTCATCCATGATGATGAAGAAGGTAATAAAGTTATCAAGTATCCATTCCATTCCTTATCATTTCCAATTTTACTTGAAGAAAGTTATTTTATCCGAGTTATTCATGAAATTTGTCTGACTTGTCCATATTTAGATGTGAAATTTGAAGAATATTTTCACTTGGGTAATGTGTTTCTTGAAAACATAATTTTTTATTCAATTAATGACGTAGATGAATATCATTTGGATAGTAGAAACCTAGTCGAAATTACTGGCGGTAACCATCCACACACCATGCATAATATGATTCAATATTCAAAATGAAATTTTATAATTATTGAAAGTTTTGGGACTCATCAGGGAGTTGAGGCACTTAAACTTTCGTTGATGGTTATGTCAGGTTCTATCAACTTTGGTAATATCCCTAAAATAATTCAGATTTGGATCTTCTCGCAACATTATGTTCTTTACATGTTTTCAATGAATCCAAATTCCTTCGTGAAACATGTTTGTTATTTTAAATTTATCTCTTTCAAATTTCAAGATTTGGTCTTTGATAGTATTGAATATTATGTTTAAATTGATCATTCCTCATGTAAATATCATGTGTCAAACTTGGGTGTGTAATGTATACCTTTCAGGGATGAGAAAAGTTGTGAAGTTTACCATTATAAAGATTATATTTGGATGAAACATTCATACCTATCACATTATTTTTAAAGTAATAAAATCTTGATCCTTATCGTGAATATTCAAATAAAAAATCCGTTTCTTCATGGAAACCGATATCCTCTTCAGCGTCAATGAATGCTTCTGTAATTTTTTGAATCAAGTTTCTATTTTTCATTCGCTACATATCAACTGGTTTCATGTTTTTTCCATATTGGAATTTATTTATAATGATTATGAATTGAGCCCTTGTTGTATCCGGTGACAAGTAGATTGCTTGTCACATTCAACATGTTAGGAATATGGTGCTTTCATTCAAAGAATTTACAAAGTTGTTCAAAATGATTTATCTTTGTTGTCACCCCATCGAGAATATTATGTCTTAATCAACCCATCTAATCATTTTTCTTATTCTAAAAAATGATTTAATTGATAATTTCCCAATAATGTACATAATGATGGTTGTTTTACATCAGCTGATATTTATGGTTTATCATCTCAATATTTAGATACTTGTAAAGCAATGGAGGAAATTTATCCTCTGCTGATGGTTATGTTAGGTCCTCACTATCTTGATAAGCTTTCTAAACATGATTAAATGAGTTTTCCCTCGCAAGATTATCATCTCGATTCCACACTATTAATTGGAAACTCCCCCCTGCCCTCCCCCCATGGATTTCAATTTTCTGAAGAAGATTTATTTAAATTTCATGATCCAATCTGTAATTAGTTGGAGGCATCTTAATTAGCAATACCATTTTTTAAAAACACGTTTTGATTTCTTTCGATGTTTGTTAAGGAAGCCAATATAAGTGTAAGTGCTTTTAAAAGGATTTGTAGAGGTTTGTATGATTTCTCTTCTTATCAAAAAGGTAAGGTGGTTGTTTGGGTAAAGTCAGGTGGCATGAAACATCTATATTTCTTTAAGAAATACCTTATATATTTTTTGCAACATATTCTCAAAATAAAAAAACAACAAAGATAGATACCAACCTTTGTAAGCTTTGGACTGATGTTGAATACTTGCTTCAGTCCATCATCTGTAATTTTCAAGCACTCCACTATAGTCAATTTTCATAACTCACCTTGAGACCTTTCAACAAGTTTTAAGAGGGCATCATCAGTGACCCTTTCCATGTTTAGAGGTTAGGTCATTAATATGTTTAATATTACATCTATTTTAAGGATGCAAGCTGTGAATACATGGGTGTTGAGGAGGTAAATCCCCTCTGCGGACAGAGGCGATCCCTACTAGCCCAGCAGGGGTCTAGCAACAATCAAACAATGTTATGACGCAAGTTCCTAGTTACGAATGAAAGACTAGGGATAGAAGCCTACCTGGATTCCAATGCTATGATCTGAAGAAGAAGCATCCCCGTTCCTCAGCCTCGGCAGATCACAATCCCTCCATGATCTCTGCGGATGAACACCTGCACATGGAAGAAACGAACAGATACAAGCATAGAAACCGACATACGTAACTAAACATCAGTCAGAAAGGATGTTACTCACATTAACATGATGGGAAACAGAGTGGAACCATAATCATAATCATCTATTAAATAATAAACGAAGAGAGATTACAACCAAGTTTTGACGTCGCGGTCTCCTTCGGATGGGTCTCCAGTCGTCCACGTCTCGCAAAGCTCACCAAGAAAAGGGAAAACCTCTCCAGAATCTCTCGACAATGGTCTCCTTACTTGAGTCAGCCTTAAGGGAAAGAGAGGATTCTTTACAACACAAAGGCTCTTGGGAATATGGAGATTCAAAGCTTAGGCACTTCAAGACTAGCTTGCCATGGATTTGAGCAGGCTTTTATAGATGGGGAAGGAGGGAGTTGGGATCCCTATTATTATGGGATTTGCCCTATCAACAAGGAAGGTTCCATGGGAGGTGGCAAAACCACTTCCCTTCCATAGAACTCCCGCAGCCAAACCTCCCAACTCAAGATAGGCAATGGTTTCTGAGTTTGTTGGAACTCAACTTCCCCCATATTTATTTAAAAAACAGTCCCTAAATTGGGTGGCACGACTACTGCTCTATGACAGAGCGCCAGTTGGCGCGACCTCTTTGCAGGATTTTCCCCATTGGCGCGAGTACTGAATTGACTGCCCGTGCCAATGCAAAAAGGGATGTTTTTCATGATTTTTGCAAGGAGATGTCTCAAGGGAAAATAAAGCTCATGCTTAGAGGAATGCATTGATGATGTTTTCAAGGCATGACAATGTTCACAGGTCACAAAATGGGTCCTCCATTGTGCAGGACGGGGAATGGTAAGGACGGTGACAAATTACTGTGTAACAGATGCCCCCTAAAGTATGAGGCCCGAGAGAGAGAGGGGTGAAATGCTTTACGAGAACATGTTCAACAGAAGGCCCGCCGTCGGAAAACCTGCGCAGAAAGATACAACTGATATCTCAAGTACATGATTTATATGTGGTATGGACGCAGCCATCCGAAACAGAGTATGCTATAATCTGGATCCAGGGTATGGGCGCAGCCATCCAACTAAGATCAAACAAATAGACTCAGGTATGGTCGCAGCCATCCAATCAGTGAGTCATGTACATAATGATAATAATCCCCAATCACAGCCTGGATTACAACAGACACAATCCAGGGTCTTGCGCTCCATCTCGACCCAACAGAGTACAAGTTCAAGCACGTGAATATGTGAGCTGAAGTCGAACATGCAAGAACATCGTCTGATTACCAGCAAATGATGAAAGCTATTAACAGACGCGAGAGAAACTGCCAATAATGACAATGGTCCTTAAGGTACTACAGGTACAATCTACGGCGTGCGAATAAATGAGTTGACGTCGAACAACTGCAGAATCACTCGATCAGAGGTCAATGATGTAAACCTCACATCGAATGCGAGGAACCTGCCATTGAGGCATGCAGGCTCCAAGGTACCGTAAGGAGTCTCTAGATCAGCTTCCTGGATAATGAGCTGATGTCGACAGGAAGTGACCTTGATCGAAGGTGGGCCATAATGTTTCCCACATCATCGACACGAGACAGAGGAACATGATGTTTTTGTTGTGAATCAAGATCGTATGAGAAACAGACGAAGGTTGATATTTGCAGAGGCCAACTTCTCTTGAACATAAAAATGGCATGACAGTGGACTTGGCAGTATTTGACATCAAACGGATCAGAGGTCATGGTGACGAGGCAATGAGTAGATGAGAGGTCAAAAAAGATTATCCAAACCCACGGAGGAAAAGTGAAGCAACGAGATGAGATGTCCCCAACCCGACACGAATGCAGACAAGTGCCATGTTCAAGAGCGACATACTGCCGACGACAACGACGATGGTTCCATTTTTCCCCCACCATTTCTAGCGAGTACCCCAATTATTTTTAATAACAAGCTTGAAGGGGATAGCATATGCTTGCAATATAAGTCCGCCCTTCGGGCGAATCCATCCTAGTGCATTTAACGAGTCCTAGGAAGGAGGAACTTGGAGAACGTCATTTCGACTAGATCCGATGTCATCAGGGTTTAACGAGTCTGACAAAGGAAAAAATCGGCGTCTTTTCATGTTTAGAGAGTTTGAAAAGACAGCGGAAAAGAAAACTCCACGGGTCCCTTTTCGTAAATAGTTCCCCAGATCCGAAAAGGTAGAAAACAATATCCAGGAAAACCTCCTAGTCGCGATAGGCTAGGGTATTCCTTTTTCGTAATCGATCCATCCCAGCCCGAAAAAGGGTTAAACTTATACTGGGTGGATGTCGATTCGTGTCCATTTTAACGAGATCGAAACGACAAGGGCCTCGACAATCTTTTCATATTTAGAGAGTCAGAAAAGAGCTGAAAGATGACTCCAAAGTGACTTTTTCGTGTATTTACCGAGTCCGAAAAAGTATAAAATACAACTCATTTCCATCATTTAAGTCGCAAAAACCTGCTGCTGCACATACCAAGCAAGCGTAAAATCCATTTTCGACATAACATATGTAAATATTTAATAAAAATAACTTTTAAAACTCATTTAACGTCGAAAAAGTTATAAATATGTCAAATTGGTAAAAATAAAATTACTTTTACTATTTACCTTGGTGGAAAGCAACAATGGTCCTTTTGGAGCAGAAACTTCTGACGGTGATTGCGACAAATCCAGTCGACCATTCAGCTTCTCGTCTATCATAGGTAAGAGGCGCTCTTTTTCTCTTCATTTTCATTCATTTTTTAATAACTTTCCCTTAAAAATCAGTTCTGTGTGGTCGTTCTTAAAATTTTAGGGTTGCGCCCATTGGCACGGGTATCGGGCATGAACCCGCGCCAATGAGCTCTTTTTTACAAAGGGCTCACGCCATGTGGCGCGACTGTTCACAAAACATCCGCGCCAGCGGCCGAACCTCAAATTTCGCCCAAAATTTCGACATTTAGACCAAATTGCATGGATTTTGAAGCTCATCAAAGATCTAACTAAGGGTTTTTGACCATATGAATGCAGATAATCGCTCAAAATGGAAATTGAATGGAAAGAACAAGAGCATGGAGAAGAGGATGAACAGGCCATGCAAAGCCAAGCTTGCATGAATGCACTTAGAAACTGTGGATTGAAAAATTTCTTCCTCACGCCATGTTTACGAGCTCAGCCCGAGCTCCTCCAGTATTTAATCAGTATCTGGGATGAACACAAACAGGTGTTCAGGTTACGAGACCAGGTGTTAGAACTGGAGGTCACCGACGTTTATTTCATCACTGGATTGTCCCGCAGAGGTCCAATCCCTGTACTGACTGGAAGCAAACCATCTGGGGAAAATATGGAACAAGTGATGGCACGGGTGTGCCAAGGGGCACAAACAGGATCAGGAAGCAAGAAGGTGGATATCCACACCATCCCTGATCTGGCACTGAGAGTAGTTCTCCATACCTTCACGCGGGCTGCTGGGTCGCAGGCTCCGCATGAGGCCACGAAGACCCAACTCCTGTTGGCATCAGAATGCATGGGTCCCTTACTGTTCAACTGGGCAGAAGCAGTAACTATCAACATGAAAAGGCAACTCACAAAGTGCAAACAGGGGAAACTGAAACAGTTCGGTTATGGTTCCATCTTGGTATCGTTCGTTCTGGGACGTTTACCAATCTTCCAGGGCCAAGGGGCCACAGTGGCGAGTCCGATACCACGAGAGCCAAGAATGGTTCGCTAGGCAGCATTGATGCCCAGATCTGGAGGTGGCCAACAGATGTCCTGGAGGCCAGAGTTCTTTAGGTGGTTACGGCGCCAGCTGATCGTCGTGGAAGACTGGCCCTATTCAGGAACTGACTTTACCGGGGACCCAGATCTCCCACTACCAGAAGGAGGTGACTGGGACGAGGAGTTGGGTAAGACCTCATATTCTTGATTTTATGTTTATATGTTTTTTTTTGTTAATACACATTCGTCCTAACACAATCATATATGCATGCAGATGTGGGACTTGAGAGACCAGCTGGGATGTCTCCAATCTCCCGGAGGACACAACTCGCCCCTGAGATCCAGGGAGAAGGCACCGGAGGAGATGAACTGATCCAGAACCTCGAGGGGATTGCCCACGGGATTCCAGACTATGCCCGGCTAGCAGACGTACCGATGGCATACCAGCGCCACACGGTGGGAGTTCCGAGTCGGATCCACCGAATCCTGAGGCGCTTAGTGCGTGCAGTCACGTGCTATCATGAGCACCATGCGGATTAGTCCTTAGGATTTATACCACACCTATTTTTGAGAGACATAGCGTCTCCGGATGTACTAAGACGACTATGTATATTTTTTGAGTTTTATGTGACACACTCTATGTAAAAATTTCGATATCTATATATATACATATCTATTTCTGGATGAGTCTTTCTTTACATGTGATGATGATTTATAAATTGCGCAAATTCCTGTCTAATACCAAATTTGCTACTGCATCTGTTAATGTATTCAAATGCCTGGGTATATGATGATATGTAATGTAGTCAAAATTCCTTTCCAGTAATCGAATACGCAAATACAGACGTAATATGGATGGGTTTCTCACCGAATAGTGTTCGTTCAGCTGTAAGACTACAAGTTGTGAATCTAGATACACGAGCAATTCACGGATACCAAGGTTTACTGCCTCGGTTAATAATTCCAACACGACACTATATTTTGCGATGTTGTTCATGGTACGTCCTAGACACACACCTTGCAGGTCAATCAACTCACAAGCAGGATCGTAGATTACCCAGGCTGCGGAAGACAGATTCTTGGTACTGCGGGAGGCACCGTCCGCGAAACCAACAAATGGATGAATAGACATCTGCACAACCAGGAAGACCCGATCAGCAGAAAGATGTTTACAAAGCACACCACACTATGCACACAAATGACAATCACACACCTATGTACACACACCACACCATGAAATCACTTCAGGCATAGTACTTTTTAAGGTACAGCCCATTTCTGGGCTGTGCCAGCGAAACTCCTTCGTAATCTATAAGCTCGTAGGCCCCATTTTTCAAAACACGCTTTACTATATAGGGCCTGTGCCACATAGGCTGGAGTTTACCGGCTCCAAGCTTCTCATGTGCCTGATCGTACAAGAGGACGAGGTCTCCTTCGATGAAAGAACGGGGAGAAACACATTGATAAAAATGAGTTTTGACCCTCTTCTTTTGTGCTTCGATGATCAAAGCAGCTAGACGACGGGTTTCATCCAATCGCTCGAGATACAGAAGACGTTCTTCCTCGGGAGAAGTATCCGGTAAGATATCCACAGCTAATTTAAGCGAAGGAATCTCACATTCAACCGGCAGAGTAGCTTCCAGACCGTACACCAATTGGAATGGTGTGAATCTGGTTGCACTTTTAGCAGATGTTCGGTATGCCCAGAGAGCTGAGAACAGTTGGAGATGCCAACTGGATTTATGAATCCCAACTGTTCACTGAAGCATGGTGACCAAAACCTTGTTCATTGCTTCAACCTGACCATTCGCTTGAGGGTAGTATGGTGTTGAGCTGTCGTGACGCAAGCCCAACGTTGACGTCAGCTCCGCCATCATGTAATCGTGGAAATGAGTACCGTGATCAGTGACGATGGCTTGAGGGACCCCGAACCGTGCAATAACGTGGTTGAATATAAATTGAGCAGCTGTTTTCCCGTCAGAAGCTAGTGTAGGCATCGCCTCGGCCCACTTAGTGAAGTAGTCGACGGCGACAATGATATACGCATGCCCCCCGGCCGAGTGAGGGTTACACGTCATAAAATCCACGCCCCATTTCGCAAAAGGGCCGACAGTAATAACGGGATGCAATGGCAACGGCGGCGCGCACATCTTGCGCTGAAAAATCTGGCATGGATGACATTTATGGACTGCAGTGATACAATCCTTGAATATCGAAGGCTAGAAATAACCTGCCCGCAGAATCTTTTGGGCAATAGCATACCCAGACATATGTCCGCCACAGGCGCCACTGTGACAGTCATTTAGGACTTTCTCAGCCTCTTCCAAGGTTAGGCATCGCCGGAGCACCGTATCTACTCCAATGCGATATAAGGTATCTCCTACTATACGGTAGGGTTGGGACTGGTGCCGAATCCGACGGCGGGCAGTTTTATCCAACTCAGACTGAAAAGTCGCGGTCTGAAGATACACTATGATGTCACCATACCAAGGATCACGAGTACTGATAAGAAAAAGCATTTCGTCCGGTATATGGTCTTCAGAGTGTGAGGGAACAGAGTCTGTAGGGAGAGAACATATCAAATCCGCGAAGACCAGTGATTTAGTTGACTTGGAAGTGGTGAATTCCAAGTCAAACTCCTGCAGGATCACAATCCATTTGGAGTACTTGCCCCCTAGTAATTGTCTAGAAAGAATATACGTCATAGGGTTGCAGTCTGAAACCACTGTTATCGTGCGCAAAAGGATGTAATGGCAAAAGCGTTGTACGGCGTGTACTGCTGCTAAGGCTAACTTCTCGACATGTGCATAACGGGTTTCCGGGTCGAGAAGGTTCTGAGACAGGTAACAAACAACATGTTCATCACCGTTATCGTCATCCTGCACCAAGACCATGGCGATGGTGCTAAATGCGGCGGCTAGATACAAAGTGAAGTCGCGGTGGTAGTCCGGAGGACGAAGCAATGGAGCATTGACTAGCAATGTCTTCAGCTTCTCAAAGGATTCCTGAGCAACTTCGTCCCAGTGAAAGGGAACATTCTGCTTTAACAAATGAGTGAATCCTTTGGCCACCTCAGCATAATTCGGGATAAAGCGCCTAAGAAAATTCGCTTTCCCTTGCAGGCTCTGTAACTGATACAGTGAGGAGGGTGATGGGAGATTTACGATGGCCTCGACCTTTAGAGGGTCAAGGCGAATTCCATCTTTCGAGACTATAAATCCTAAAAGACGGCCAGAATCAACGCAGAAGACACACTTATGAGGATTGAGCCTGATATTGTAGCATCTGCAACGAA